>JANBPO010006712.1:0-511526 GCA_024336825.1 Amorphophallus titanum | reverse complement strand
ATGAGGGATGCAGTTAAGAATGGTATTATCAATATGGTGCTGTTGAGTAGAAAAGGCTTTTTGAAAATGAGCAACTGTAATGCCTTGCATCTCATGTTTATCTAAATAAGATTTCCAGAATTGTTCCGAAGTTGGTTAATGACATTGCTTTTCCTATTTGCCATAACTTTCATATGAAAGAATTTAGTATTTCTATCCCCTTCGGCAAGCCATCGAACTCTTGATTTTTGCCTCCAAAAAATTTCTTGTTGAAGTAATCGATCAGCTAGGGTCTTCTTAGCATTGTCCAGAGCATCCAAGTTTCCAGAAGTAGGGGATGTATCATAAAGGTGTTTCTTATATAGCACATCATCCTCCGCTGCCATTAAGTTTTTGTGAACATTCTCAAAAACCTGTTTATTCCACTCTTTGAGCATGTATCTCAAGGATTTAAGCTTGAGAGCTAGTGTTGTAATTGCTGAGGAGCCAATGGGGCTGGTTTTCCAGCATTGGTCAACAGCTTGAAGGAATAACTCATGAGTAGTCCACATTTTTTGAAAATAAAATCTGCTCTTGACCTTGGTAGTATTCACCAATTGGATGAGGAGAGGTGCATGATCTGAGACTTCCCTGGATAGGTGTTCCACAGAAATAGGAAAAGTATTAAGCCAACTAGCATTGATTAAAGCTCTGTCCAGTCTAGCACATATTCCTCTTGGTCCTTGCTGGTTGTTGTGCCAAGTAAATTTAGATCCCATAAAACCAGCATCAGATAAACCACAGTCATTAATACAGTCTTTAAAATCTGAAACAGCTTTCAGACAAGGCATGTTACCCCCAATTTTTTCTTCATTCTCAAGAATACAGTTGAAATCACCAGCCACCATCCAAGGGCCATTACATAGAGATTGAACATGGCTTAATGAATTCCATAGAGGAAGTCTTTCAGATGCAGTGCATTTTGCATAAATGAAAGTAGCATAGTAAACTGACAAATTAGCATTACTCTGCTTCACAGTAATTTGCTAATCATCCTGATAAATGCATGAGAATTCCAAAGGTTCTTTCCACATCAACCAGATATGAGCATTCTGATCTTGATTAGCTAAGCATCTACTCATGCCAATTTTCATGCAGGTTTTTCCTAGCAGAGAAGTCTTGATTTTGGGTTCTAAGATAACAACACAGTCAATTTTATGTTCCTTGATAAGATGAACTCAAGTGGAACACATGCACAATATATTATAATCATCAAAACCATTATCAAAGACAGAGAGAGAGCGCAGTGAGCCCAACAAAAAAGAAAACAACCAAAAACACCAAAAATCAAAACAAAAAAGAAGTGTCACTCGGCCGGTCTGTCTCCCGGGCTGCCACTGTCCCCGGTACCCTCGTGCCGCTTTGGCTGTGGCTCCATGGCGCTGTGATCCTCTTCCCGTGGGTATCTCTGCTCCGCCTCCTCGTTCCTCTGGTGGCCGGAAGAGCTAGCCAAAAAGTCTCCCACTGATGCGCTCGGTGCCGCACTCCACGAGCCTCCTGCTGCGCCGCTCCGAGACGCACTCCGCTCGGATCCTCGGCCCATCAGTCGAAAAGTCCACTCCATGGTCCAGAGCTCAATCCTCAAGTCGTGGACCTGAAGTCGTGCCTCACGAGCCTCGGTCTGGTACCGCTCTATGTCTACCGCCTCTCCACTCAACCGGGTCACTTCCCCCCGGAGTCGCTCGATCTCTTCCCAGAGACGAGGTACCTCTATCGCTTCTGCTTGGGCTCGCTCTGCCACAGCCAATGCTACAGTCAGTTCTCTCACCTGCATATTGCATTTGCATCATGGTTAGCTTAGGCACATGCATAAATCATGAAGCATTTTAGAATGTTTGGTTTCTTACCCGCTCCGCGAGGGTAGCCTCGGCCTTCTCGGCTCAAGCTATGGCTTGGGTAAAGTCTGCGTCTCGTTCAGCCCATCCCCCGGCAGGCTGTGTAGAGGAGGACGGTGCGTCCGGTCTGGTCCTCTGGGCTCCCTCGGCCCGCTGCATTTTCAAAAGGTCAGTCCATTTGCATGAAACATTTTAGTTTTTAAAGTCTAAGGAAAGCTCACTAGAAGCTCCAGAGCTGCTCGGTACTCATCCCGCTACTGCACGGTAGCATAGAGTAGTCCCTCAAGCTCGGTGATGCGTCCTTGTGGGTCTCGCTGCATTTAGAAGCAAGTGACATGCACGTAGGATTCATTCATTCATGTAGAGCAGAAAGGTTGAGTTTAGCATTTCATATCGGTCGTCGGGTACCACGAAAAACCTAGCTGTCATACCGACGGGTGAAGGCTTTCAGATATGCCTCATCACTCTCAGCCCGTTCTGTCGCGGCCTTGCCCTTGTGCTTCCAATCTTGGATATATTTTCTGGGTCGGCCGCTCCAATCAATATCGCTGCCAATCCCTTTGGCAGATTTTCCTAGACGCTCATCATGTCGGTGCGGGAATCTCACCGCGGGCTGATGCACTCCCCACGTCCTCATGATCAAGCGATAGTGAAGTGGCTTGATCACATTGATGCAATGGAGCCAGATATCCCGTCCTCTGTAGGCCAGGGAAGCCTCTACCCACGCTGCCCCGCATGATCCTCATCCCCGTACGGTGTCCAACGCACCTGAAAGGGCCATTCATGTCATTTGTTAGCATATAGAAACATATAGAAGCATGTAGGAAATTCAGGCTTTTTACCGATGCATGCGGGTACGAGTCAAGATCCTCTTGAATCGCCCGAGTCAACCTCTGAATTGACCCCATGTCTCGGGGTATGTTCCACCGCCTCGTGATGGGAATCCGCCTCGGATATAGCTCGACTCCTCGGCCAATCCCAGGTAGGTATGTGAAAGCCTAGAATTGCATTTTTTTTAGAGATGTTAGCATATAGTAATTAAAGCGCATAATAGAAAGCATGTAGAAGCATTTAGGCATTTACCTGTAGGAAAGGCGAGAAGCCGCCTAGCATCGTCACCCGGTCAGTCGTGCTGAGCGAGTAGAATAAGAAAGCTAGCACCGCTGTTCCCCATGCATATCTCCTCACTCTGCTCAGATCTGCTAGCAAGGGTAAGAGCCTGCAGCTGATCACGTCAGCTCGGGTCGCGAATAGGAGCTTCCCAAACAAAAGCATCAAGAAGCATCTCAGGACCCTGTCTCCCTCCGGTCCCGACTTTGTCGCCACACTCGGGCTTGCCTGCTCGACCACCCAGTCGATGTGCTACTCTGGTAGCTCTCCCACTACTATGGCTGCTCTCTGGAGTCCCAAGCTCTCCTGTAGCACCGATCGTGATAATTGGGATGATGGATGCTCCGGCCTCATCATGTCTAAACCAAGCAGCTCCTGGGCAAGCTCCCGATAATCAACATACACCCACCCGGTCACCGCCTTGCCGTGCACTCATAAGCCGTTGATTCGGGCCATGTCCTCCAGCGTCGGTATCATATGTCCGCATGGGAATATAAACGCTCAGCTGACCGGGTCCCATCTTTCGTGCAAAGCAAACAGGACGGCCGTGTCTACTCTTGCTACCTTAATACTAAGGACTTCCCCAAAGCCCATGGCAGCGAGTCTCTCCCTTTGGTACTCTGACAGCGCGATATAGACCGCCCGGACTGGTAGCCATGTGATCCTCATTCTTCTATTTCCTTGCACATTTAGGTCATAGGGTCAGACATAGAGTTATAGGAATTTCTTGCATTGCATTTACAATAACCAAAACAAACAAAAAATCAGAAAATAGAAAACCCAAAAAAATCAATTTCTTGTTCTGGTGCACTTAACGCACTCGCCCAGGCACGTTAAGGGCATAACGGCTACTGGAAGGGCCGTTATACTCCTCTGCCATAGGCGTGGTAATTTTTGTTTTTCAAACTCATGGGAATGGCCACAAGGGCCTACAAATTACCCTAATGAGTCCCCAGACTCATTTATCCCCTCCAATCACACATGCAATCAAACTTGGAGATTCAAAATTCAATTTTTTAGGGCAAAACGGCCTACCTCTGGGTCTTGCCCTCGTTTCTTCTTCTCCGGAGCAATGGCTTCTTCTTCAACACCCATGGCCTCCCCAGCTCCTCCCTCTACTTCCTCTAATTCTTCTTGGGCCATGGGAGCTTCTTCTTCCATCGGTTGGGTCGCCACCATCGCCGTCTCCTCTTCTGCCGACGGGCTCACCGCTGGGGAAGCCGCTTCTTGTTCTACCCTTGCCTTTATCTTTCGGATTGCCTTTCTCTTCTTCCCCTTCTCACGCATCATTTTGGCCGGGAGGGAGTCTCACCGGAGCTCGTCGCCAGAGGGAGGAGGTTGAGATGGTTTTTGGAGGGGTTTTGGTGAGTACGGAATGTTTTGAACAAATGAGGGAAAGTTAGGGCCCGTTTGTTTTTAGCAACCCAGGAACTTTAACGGTCTGTCGAGCATCCGTTATATTGGGCATAACGCATGGTACCTGATCCGCCGTGTAATTGGGTCATCAATTATTAGAAATTTTGAATCAGTGGACTTTAACGGATTACATCCAGTCCGTTATTCTATATGGCGCACCTATCTGAGTCCATTAAATGGTTGGCTTGTGTTTTCATTTGGTTGAAAGATTATGCCTTGTTTTAATTGTTATTATTTTAGTGCACAGACCTTACTTGGGGCTTTTCTACATGTGCATTGACCTTACATGGGTCTATACCATATGTGCATAGACCTAACTTGGGACTTTACTACATGTGCATTGACCTTACTTGGGTCTGCACCATATGTGCACAGACCTTACTTGGGACTTTTCTACATGTGCACCGACCTTACTTGGGTCTGCACCATATGTGTACAGACCTTACTTGGGACCCCATCTACATTGGCACCGACCTTACTTGGGTCTACACCATATGTGCACAGACCTTACTTGGGACTTTTCTACATGTGCACTGACCTTACTTGGGTCTGCACTATATGTGCACAGACCTTACTTGGGACCTTTCTAAGACCTGCCTAGTGACTATACTGACCTTCCCAGGGATTGCACTTCGATAGAGACATAGGGGAAACTGATGAAAGCCTGAAACTTGATGAAAATGAAAACTGAAAATGAACATGATGGTCGTCCTCACGTGCCCTTAGTCCCACTTTAAAGTATAGAAAATATATTGAAACCATTCTAATGCATCATTGACCTCTAAAATTTGAGGTTAGGTGCCTACCTTTGAACTGTTAAACCGACGCTCCGGGGATGATATCCACACCCCAGATCCTCCTAAGCTTCTCCTTTTGATCCGGAGATGAGATCCACACCCCAGATCCTCCCAAGACCTTGCCCGTTGTCCAAGGAATTGTAGATCTACCCTCCTACGCAGGGTCACAGTCCCTCACCTCTCTTTCTTACTTAAGAAGGGTAGAAGATGGCAGAGGGTTGATGGGAATGGTTGCTAAAGGCTACCACCCTTGATACCCACCTTCTTATATAGATTTCTAGCTTCCCAAGGCTCCACCCACGACCTACAAGGCTCAGTCCAGCCCCCAAGTGTAGACACGCCAAATTGAATACTATGGTAGTTAAATTTCATATTACTTTGTGATAATCAGATTGGACTTCAATATTTACTTAATATGGAGTTTTTATGAATCACGCCTTCATCAAAGGCGTCATTTCATAAATAATGACTTTTTCAGGGTCGTCCTTTCAGTAAAACACGCCCTTTGTGGAGGCGTCATTTCCTGAAATTTTTGATTTTATGAAGTTTCGTTTGGATAATTCTTTCAAATCACGCCTTCCATGGAGGCGTTGTTTTCTAATGGCGCCTTTTTGGAGGTCGTTATTTTCTCTATAGGGTGAATCCCTAGCTGCCGCCGCGTCCAAGCAGGGCTCGGGGAGGCCCCACCGCCGGCATCACTAGAGCTCCTGCCTCCTGCAGCCCCCGCCAGTGACCCTGCCATCATTGTCGTCCTCCTACATGGTCACCACTGGTCGTCGCAAAGTGGAGATACCCTTGATTGTCAGAGAGGCCGCTGTGGTATCTCCACCGGCCTCCCACACCATCGGACATCGTCGTACGGTCGTGGCTCGCTGTGGAGGACCATCGCCAGCCCTGCGAGCCCCCATGGGCACCAGCAATCAAGCTTTACCGGCTTGAAATGGCCTCCTCCCCATGCCACAAATAGTGACTGGAACGATGAAGGCATGGCCGATTCGTGCTCCCTGATGAGTCAATGAACGCGCAAAGATGTGCGTTTTGATCCTTTTGATCCCGAGAATAATTCCCTGGTATCAATTGACCATTGCTTATCCTATGAGCGACCCAATCGAGCGACAAACATTAAGCCCCATGCAAGAATGGAAACGATGAAAATACAATGAAATCGTGCTGATTTTGATCAAACCAACAACGTAGCTCTGATACCACTATAAGGTTTCGACCAAAATATGTAGCGAAAATCTTTGAAACCTTAAATTACATATCATTGTCGATTTTTCAAAATCGAACTAAATTGCTAAATCCCACGACGCGAAGAATAATTCTTTACCTTTGCGGGGTCAAGAATCTCCCAAAAGCTCGAAGACGAATGAGAGGAAGATCGCGGGGTCGCGAGCCGTCCAAGCGTCCGGCCTCTAGATGTATCCACATGAGCAGTGAAAGCAGATGAGATCTCCTCCACAATAGCCACGTGTTGACCCGATCTCTGCACCACCATCCACCAAGAGGAAGGAGAGAGAAGGAGGGCACCCCTTGGAGAGAGAGAGAGAGAAGAGAGGGAGGCCAGGGTTTCAACCTTGTAGCTTGGCCAGGGTTTCTCCCTTCAGCATGTATTTATAGACCTTTGACATTTTTCATAAAAACCCAATAATAGTCTATAAAGTTCATCCATCCTGGTCTGTCCAATACTCTATTGTGTGTGACCCTTTAGGCCCAATATTCTATTTAGTTTTCCATCCCATTAAGTAAAGAACTCCTTCTTAACTTAATTAATTTTATCCATTAACTCTTAATGGAATTAGCAGGCTTTTTGATCACGAAAAGCACTCCAAAATACGGACACGAAACCCACGGGGTGCCCGGGACACTTACGAGACCGAAGGTCGACCGCTGGGTCACAATCGGGTCGACCGGTGGCCAACACAACACTTAAACGGGCATGGTAAACACGAAAACCAAGAGGCGGCCCTCTCTGGGCCGTCCAAGAGCTAGGCCGTCTGGCTGGGACTGCAAAGCCCCAGACGCCTTCAGAACTTGGCGGTCACTCCCAGACCGCAAAACCAAGCATGGCGGTCCATTGCCTGACCGTTGGGTGTCACCTAGCGGTCAGTCGCATGGCCGCTATGCTTCCAGACTTCACGTGACTCAAAACCAGGAAACGGTCACACCCTGACCGCAAGCCACATCCTGGCGGTCCCCTATAGACCGCAAAGCTAAGTAGTTGTCTATCGCGCGACCGCTAGGATCGAACCGACATAAGGAAGACCCAAGCGGTCATCGCCAAGCCACTTGGCCCTGCTTGGCGGTCTCCCCGTGACTGCTAAGCCACCTGTCGGTCTTTCGCAAGACTGCGAACCAAAACACGGTAAGACGAATGAATGGCGGCCTCCCTGAGGACCGCCCCGCCTAGTGGCGGTTCTTGTTAGGACCGCCACTATTCCAGAAATCCGAAAACGGTGAATTCAGTGGAAAACTCCGTTCCACGCCCCGTTCGCGCCCACGCGAAGGGCAAAACAAGGGGAAACTCATCCCCAACCTCTCTAGCACCGAGAGGATTCATTCAAACCCCGAAATCACGGTTAAATCGCTAGATCCGGCTCACTCCCCAAAAATATGAATTTTTCCCAAAATGCTCAAATAAGCCCGCTCGGGTCACCACGGCCTATCAAAATCGCGGGAAAGGAAGTATACGAGCTGGGGGTCCATCTCTCTACCTCCACCGAAGAATCCGCGCACTGTGCACGCTGATCCACGAAGAAAACGTCGCGAAACCCTCGCCGGTTCACGAATGCCCGACCGAGCTTTCATGCGCCACCGGCCCTTGATCCTCGACCCGTTCCTCGTTCCTCACCTCACCACCTCGCCGTCTCGCCCTCCTTCGCCACTGTCGGCCGCCCGGGGAGAGGGGGAGAGAAAGAGAAGAGAGAGGGAGAGAATGAGTGAATAGGGAGAGAGAGAGGGGTTAAGGGGTTTAAATAGAAAATCCAGAACTTTTGAAAAATATCAAAAAATAGGGAATCAAATCCGTAAGCCGATAGGCAAATAGGGTTGGCAGCCTGAGGAGGCATACATAGGCCAAACCCGTGGAGACAAAAGAATGAACTTGACAATCCCGGTAGGATAGATGAGTCAAGTCTGAAGCCAAGAGGCGAGGTGGGTTGACAGCCCAAAAGGGGCATGTGTAGGTCAAACCCAAAAGGAAGGAAATGGCGGATTTAACAGCCCTAGTGGGACGTGAGAGTCAAACCCGAAAGCCAATGGACAAAGGATGGGTTGGCAGCCCAGAAGGGATGTGCATAGGCCAGACTCAGTGGGACAAAAGAGGGTGGATTTGACAACCCTAGTGGGACGTGAGAGTCAAACCCGAAAGCCAATAGGCAAGGGATGGGTTGGCAACCTTAGAGGAACGTACATAGGCCAAACCCAAAGGAAAGAAAGGGTGGATTTGACAATCCTAGTGGGACGTGAGAGTCAAACCCGAGAGCCGATAGGCAAAGGATGGGTCGGCAGCCCGAGAGGGCATACTGAGGCCAGACCTAGAAGGGCCAAAGGGGATGGATTTGACAGCCCTAGTGGGACGTGAGAGTCAAACCTGAGAGCCGATAAGTAAAGGATGGGTCGGCAGCCCGAGAAGGCATACTGAGGCTAGACCCAGAAGGGCCAAAGAGGGTGGATTTGACAGCCCTACTGGGACGTGAGAGTCAAACCCGAAAGTCGATAGACAAAGGATGGGTCGACGGCCCGAGAGAGCAGACCGAGGCCAAATCCGGAGGAAAGGAAAGACGGATTCGACAGTCCTAGTGAGACGTGAGGGTCAAACCCGAAAGCCGATAGGCAAGATGGGTCGGTAGCCCGAGAGGGGCATGCAGAGGCCGAACCCGTGGGACAAAAGTGGGTCGGATTGGATAGCCCGGAAAGGCATACGATCCAAACTCCTGGGAGACTCGAAAGATGAGTGGAGCTGACATGCCAAGGGGGGCTACGAGTCAACTCTTGAAAAGAAATGGATAGACTTGACAGTTCGAAGGGGCATAAGAGTCAAATCCATTGTAAATGATGGTGTTGATGGTCCCGGTGAGACGGAGTGTAACAATATCGGGATGCCCCGGTGGGGTTAGGTGTTATAGAAATGACATGGGAGGCATGGCCATGATATTAATATGATGGATTGAAGCATGATAAATTCATAGGTCTTTTGGCAGAGAAAAGGGAGGAGACTGATCAAGTGGACCACTATGCTCATAGAAGTCTTTCTTTTTATTCATCCATGAGAAAGGGGGAAGCAAAATATAGAAAGGGATCTACCCCATATCAAAGGAAATACAATGGAGAAAGAAAATGGATGCACCAGCGAAAAGGGGGGGTAGAGCACACGCTCCTCCCCTCCAGGCTCACCTCTCTCCTCTCACCCTCTCTCTCTTTTTCTTCACCTCCAGGCACGAGTGGATGAAGCTTCTTTTTTCTTCGGATACCCAAGAGCTAAAGGAAGAAGGGGGACTCTAGGCCTTTTCTTCTCACCAACCAACTCTTCTTCTCTCTCCCTCTTTTACAGTGTCTTCGGCTTGCCATTTTATAGAATGTCCAGTGGAGGAAAGTTCCCGCCACCTCTGCCTCGTTCGTAGCGATGTCGGGTGTTGACCTAGTGCGCTGGCTTCTGTTGGTTCGGGACATACGCTGGCATTCATCTGAGGATAGGATGCTCGCGGATTTGGTGGGAGATCTGCTGTTGCTGCCACCATCGCTGCTCACTTCACCGTTGTTGTCGCTCCACTATCGAACGGAGGTGGAGGCAGCGGTTCACAGCATTAAATGCTCTCTGTGTGCCAGGCTGATGTGAGAACAGAGTATTGGAAGTCAGATGGGATGGATTTAGGCTAAACTAGCGCAGCCAGGGGGTGCACTGGTTTAAACCCACATGAATTTAGCGTGTCAATTTAGGTGCTTAAGGGGCACGCTGGTAAGGGAAGGAGGGGCGTACTAGGTTAAGACCCCCCCTGGAGTGGCGCAGCAATTTAAGTGTAGGATGGGCAAGGCCATGCCGATTTAAGTATCAAGGGGTTTCGCCCAAGCTTCCCGATGATTCAGATGAATGCTTGCCCTCCCATAATGCTATAGTTGTAATGCACCACCTCCAAGGTGTTTAGTTCAAAGCTTCTGAGTCCCAGTCTAGGACTTTGCATAGTTTTTGGCGCGTGCCGAACCCGTATCCAGGATTTTGGGTTTTTCCTGATTCGGCCTTCGGTCTCACCAATTGGGGAGCTGGGGCCATCTTTTCTACTTGAGGGGCTTCCTTGTTGGGTGACGGAGAACTGGGTATGCATTCATCCTGCTTGGAGGAGGTACGGGGTTTGTTTGGCCTTTCCATTTTTGACTTGCTCTCGAGTGCTGAGACGTACGATAGAGCAGAGATAAGCCATTTTTAAATCATCTTTTCAAAAAATAATACTCGCCATTTTTTTCAATCTATCCTGGCAGAACATTCTCCTTTAGAAATCTTCTTGGGAGTTACTACGTGGCCTTCGATTATGTGCCAAATGATTGGGGATCGATTCCACGTGCATCCCTTGACTTTTTCACGTGCCTAGCCATTTTTCACCCTTGGCAACATATTTTATACCCTTAACGGCTATTTGTCAGGCATATTACCTATTTTTCACCCTTATCGTTGATAGTCATCGCCTTAGGCACTATGGCATTAGCTTTGAGCCGTCACCTTAGCCATTTGTCACCTCTAGCTTCTATTTATCAGCCTTATGACCTATTTGTCGCCGCTAGCTGGCCATTTGTTACTGCTATTGCACATTTTTCACTTGTGTCGCCTATTTTTCACCCTTGTTCACTTTAGCTGGCGAGAGACTTGAACCTTGTCTTGCGTCGACTCCATTACCATTTGGAGTCAGCTCCACTTCCTCTTGTTCTTCTTCTCAGATCTTCTTCTCCCGTGCCAAGCTATTTTTCACCACTGTAAAGTTATTTGTCACCGTTAACTGATATTTGTCACCCTTGTTCTGACATTTGTTGGCATTGTTCTCTTAGCATCGAATGCTTGGCTGCGTCGACTCCGCAATAGATAGAGTCAACTCCATGGTCTTGCCACTTGGCTTTAAGCTTGGACTTTGCAGTACTACTGTCTTCATGAGACTTTCTTGGTAGCTAGCTTGCTTCTTGTGTGTCAACTCTAGGGCAGTCTTGGCATTGACTAATGCACGTAGGCTATCTTCATATTGCAACTGATATACCTCTTTTATGTTGTCATGTCCCAAGATATATGTACAGCAGAAGAATATCGGGAACTTGAGCAGTCAACAAGACGCCTCAAGATAGCAATGTAATCAAAGTGCTAATCATTCAAACATAAGATGAATATACGCAATGTGATGTACTAAAAATTTCCCTTTATTGAATAATAATCAAAGTTTTACAATAGAGACTAAGACTTGACTCCTTGACACACTTGACTCAATAAAAAGGAAAAATTACATAGCATGACTCAATAAAGTAAAAATTACATGATATGACTCTAACTAACATAAGGACTTAAGACACTCTAAGTCTTCTCTCGGGTCTTCAATCATCACTCTCGGACCCCCCTTCGAACCAGGAAGATTTTAAGGGCTTTTCTCTCTCATGTCATGTTTTTATCCCAACATGTTATAATTATTTCTCTGTGGATTCTCAACTATTTTTGATGTCGTTTCTTCCAGGTGAGAAGTAATTAGGTTATCTTCACTTTTTCTTTTATTATCTCGACCTAAAAATACCCCCAAACCCTAATTTCGAGGCTGGCTTTAAGGTGCTCTATAAATAGACCTTAAAGGCTGATTGGTGAGGGGGGGAGATTTCTGATCGACGGTGAAGCCCTGCTGGACCATCGAGCGACCCAAGACAGGGAGGGAGGCCCTCTACGTCAACATAGGCCTCCGGTTCAAGGGAGCAGTCATGTTTTGTGTCATTCTTTCATCAGTCCCACTTTTCGTTCCATGATTGCATGCATCAGTTTCTTTCTTTCCATCCATGTTTTCTTCTTTTGCACCATCATTCACATACTATCCCATGTTTTGGCTCCCCATGGGGGTTTAAAAACCTCTAGGTAAATCCCATTCCCTTTATTTATGGTTGTTTCCATTTCTTCTAGCATTTACTACACTTCGTAGGGCTAATACTGGGTGTTTCTTTGTGTCCACACATTGTTCAGTAGGTCAGCAACCATCTAACCTGAGGCCCATCCTCTCTGGCCAGCTGGAGAGGGTGGAGGTTAGAACCATTGCAGCTTAACGTGTGGTCGAGTTATGCGACATTCACCAAACCGTTCTACTGGTCGTGCAGCACTGTCCAGGCCGCTCTTCCTGTTCTCACGGTTGACTACATGCTGCTCTTCCTCTATAGCCTTCCATCTTGTGTTCCAAATAGGCGCCGACAAGCGGTCTATCGTGTGGCTGTGTATCGATAGAGGTAGTTCTTTCAGGGTCGCGCATCTTGTCAGTGCTGATCAGGCGAGTGTCTGATGGGAATCGACTCCAGACATTAGTATTTTTATTTTACCTTCATGTCCTTTGATTTGTATTTGCATCCTTATTTAATTAGGTGTGCAATTATAGGGCTTTAGTAGCCAATGTGTCAGTCCATAGAAGTCATTGAGTTTATTTGAAAAAATATCTGTAGGTCCAGTAGGGGCCCTCCACCCTCTTCCCCATTGGTCCACCTCTACCCTAGGGCCCATGTGGGACTGGTCAAAGTCCTAGGTGGATATCCTTTCCTACATGGACAAGGCAAGGGAACAGCACGCACAAGACTACACATGGAAATCAAGGCGACAATGAATTGTGAAGCCTGCGCCAGCGAGAGACTGTACTAGACTTTAAGGATTATGGAAACTGTATATCTCAGATTCCCATGTACTTCACACAACAATGCTCTGATACCAACTGTGATGACTCGGACTCCGGATACCGGATATACCCAATAGGACTACCGAGTAGACCCGATACCACTTGGAACCCGTGAAGCCTCCCAAGAGCTGTAAAGTTCTGAAGGGATAAAAGGATTGTCGTGTAGTACATTGAAGTCGCAGATATAACAATAGATAATTAAATTTCATTAATCAGGTTTACTAAAGTAGCAGAAATAAAATTACTTTTTAATTAATAGTTTAAATTTAACAATTATACCAGAGTCCAGCCCAAAGGAAAGATAAGTACAGTCGACAGAAAATAAAGACGTACACTAAAGTCGGGGGAAGCTCGACACCGGTACTACTGGCAACAAGGAACATGCCACACTAGGAACTGCGAAAGTAGAATGACCCACTTGAAAAGCAGGGGTGCGCCTCGTGTCACTGGCTCAGTAGGGGTCACACGGATCCCCACTGAAAAATAACGTAGTAACACAGAACAACAGCTAAAACAACAGGAGTAGTAAAGTAGGAAAAGCTAAACTACAAAGCTGTAAAAGAAAGGTGGAAACGGAAGGAGTAGAGATAGGTAGAGAGAAGGGAAGAGAGCCGTACCGAGCAAAACGTGGCTATCGAACTAACCTCGGCTCCCAAGCTACTCCAGACGACAATAGAAGGGGAACTCCGAATTGACGAAGTCAGGAGTCATCGATCTGTCGACGAGACACCAAGCAAGCGAAGGCCTACAAGAAAGAGGCAAAAGCCCTAGCGAAGACCTAGACAGACAAGACAGACCCTAAAGCACACACGACTTGATTGTTGTGTACGCTCTCCTAGACACAACCACGCACACACGACTAGAACGTCATGCACACGACACAACATTGACCTCGGGTAAGGCCACGAGAGGGCTAACCCGGAAAGGTCACGACGTATGAGAAATGCCAAAGTCATGTGTCACGTGACGAAAGCACCTCCTCACTAGAAGAACAGCCAACTGCATCCACTGACGCCTTATGCTGCGCCTCGAGTGTCCATCTACGATGTCGGAAACAAAACAGAGACTGAGACACTGTTAGAACAGAACCAGGAACTACAGTAACAAGTGACTAGTCGGGGTCACGCCCGTCGACATTCGTCCAAACACCCCTGACCACGTGTGCACACACAAGCTCAATGCCATGAGCCAGGCCTCTAGCTAGTTTTCTCCCCCAGCAGACGCTACTGCCAGGCAAGGGAGCCCACGGAAACTAGCTTAAAAATCGTGTCTCAGGAACTGCCACACCACCACTCCCAGGTGGGCTGACACGCCAAAACGTGTCGTCAGGCTATGACTAGTGGAGGTTCACTAGACACAGACTCCAAAACACAAGTGCTGGAGTACAGATAGGCTAAACAAGCACTGTCACACGTACTACAAGCACTAAGACAGTACAACAACTGCCAACAGACTCAAGACAAGGCAACTAGACCTACTAATGCACGATCATTGAGTCTCGCGACTCGGATGCAAGATCGTCGCGCAATGGCGGAGACACGCCGCCAATCAGTCTAATCCTAAGCCAGAGAAAATGACACATCCGCATAAAATGACTCACGGAGACCTGAGGGATCACCAAGACCCTCAGTACACCTGGACACATAGATCGAGGTAAGATGATATCTCAAGGCATACAGAACCACGTCTTGAGCTACCTAGAATGGTCGAGGCACACACAAGGTCACATGTCAACCACTAGGTCACACCGGGTTGACCAGAACTTGACAACGACTCACAGAACAAGACACAATACACAAACACTCCTGGCTACCTTATAACGTAGTCATAGCCCTCATAGGATGTCAGGAGACATCCACGGGATAGCGAGCGAACCACGAGGTCAAGCCAAGACAATCAGAAATCGAAACACCGGTAAACCATACTGGTAGTCGTAGAAAGGGCTGTTCGGGGACTATAGCAATCAAGGAGTAGACCGCTGAACTCAGTCAACCCTCAGACCGACCTATTCAACTAAGCCACCAAAGCGGTCTAAGATAGACCCGCTACACGGACTCAGCGATTCAAGAGTGAACTGCCAGACTAACCATCCTAAGACCTAGACCTAAGACAGACGGACTGTAGCGGCCCAAGAAAAGAATGCTACGATGACAAGATGGACGAGGGTTAACCCGCCAAGGCTAACCGACTCAACTACGGACTGAACCCACTACGCGGTCTACCAAGAGGTCACTCAGGGGACTGAACGATCTATAGGAGGACCGCCCAATCGAACCGACCTACTACAGTAGTTCAGTCAAACTGGTCAGAACGGTTTGGGACTGACCGCTCAGAGGACAGAATGGTTAGGGGCAAACCGCTCCATGGACCACCATAGGCGAGCTGAATGGTCTATCGACCGACCGCTCAACTAGTAGAACGGCTAGGCACAAGCCGTTCAAAACAACAAGAGAAACAGCATGGGTGGGAGGAAGCCATGCAATGGGGATAAACGGTCCTCAATGGGCCGTGCAAACCCCAAGACGGTCTATTGCGTGACCGTGTAGACCCAAACTGACCTACTTCTAAGTGGTCACAACCATGACCGCGTAACACCCTAAACGGTTAGTGTTAAATCGTGTTGGTGTCAAGGTGAACAAACCAAGGGATCGGTCGGATCTCAGCCGTTCCACGCCCCGTTTGTCCCGGAACGAAGGGGATACATTCACAATGACGATACACAACATTTAGACTCCAATGGGAGTCAAATCAGTTGACAAGCGGCGAGAAATGGGCAATTCTACAGAATTGACCCAAATGGGGTTTCTGAGTTTCCCGGGTTCCTACCGGTCCCGAATGACCACCATTCGACACAAAATCAGTGTCAAGGGAACGCTAACGTTCCAGGGAGTCGCTTGACACTAGCTGATCTAAAAATCATCGCCATTTTCTGGCGAACCCTACGAACTCCCCAAAAATATGATTTTTCCTAAACGAGCCCAAACTCGTTCGTTCTAGCACCGTTCGACGTGAAACTACGAGGGAATGTGCAGGAGAAGTAGGTGATCCATCTCCCTACCTCCACCGAAGAAATCATGCATCGAAGTGACTAAACTGTGCCGAAAATGACCGAATCAATGAACCACACTGGCTTTGAATCCACCGAGGGATCGCACCATGTCACGCTCCATCCGTCACTCTGTCCCGCTCTAGGTTCACTCCATCGTGTCCCTGCCTCGGCCAGCTCTCCAACGGTGCGTGCCCCGCGTTGAATGGGCTAGAGAGGAGAGGGAATAAGAGAGAGAAAGAGAGGTTGAGAATAAGGGAGGAGAGAGGGCGAGGAACTGCCTAACATACTATGGTCATACTGAACTACTCCCAGAGCTGCTACCGATGAAAACCCTTTCCAACTAGTGTATGGAACGGAAGCCGTAATCCCACTAGAGATCGACAACCCTTCCCTTTGATTTATTAGCTTCTCTCCTGAGCTAAACGAGCAGAAGTTGTCAAAAAATGTGGACCTGGTAGATGAAGTACGTGAGGTCACGAGGATTCGAGCCACAGAGTACCAGTGGTGCATGACTCGCTATTACAATGCCAAAGTCTGAGACAAACAATTTCAATCGAGAGATTTCATTCTGAGAAAGGCCAAGTCCTCTCGACCACTGGAGGCGATGGGGAAGCTGGTCTCTAACTGGGAAGGCCCCGATTGAGTGGCCAAGACGCTCGAAAAGGAGCATATCGGTTGTCTACCATGGAAGGGACACCTATTCCTCAGACCTGGAACACGGTGACATTGTGAAAATTTTATTTTGAGTTTCTTCCATAACATGTAAGAAACAAATTGTGATAACATCTCTCCTTTTTATTGCATTAAGTAGTTTGTGCATTAGATAGGCCATAGCCAGCACAATATGTAAGAAGGAGAAAAATTGGTACATAATGAACTGATCACTCGACGCGGATAAGTTCGGTAACCCAAAGCCGAGCCACTAACTGCACCCCCTATGGAAACTAGCTCGGATAATAGGACGGCTGACTTTGTTAGATCGAGAAGTTTTGAAGATATTGTATCATAGTAGAGGATGGTAATAGGAGAGAGAGAAAGAAGGAAAACACTCCCCTGAGTATGGGAGTGGGAAGATGCTCGGGGGAGAATGAAGCGCTGTTGACGACTTCCTGGTGCTCGACACCATCCAAACCAGTGGGTTTAGATTCCGTCAAATAGTACCTTCTGCACTGTATCTCTGTATGGCAGCAGGTAGCCATCCTCATAGAAAGACGACAGCCTAGGAGACAGGAGGGAGCCCGTCACCATGCGCCCTCCCTCTATGCACATCGACCTCCCCATCATTGATCATTCTTCTACGCCGAAGTAGTATGAATGCTCCAGCTGCTGCCAATGTCTTCATCTTTAGATTCATCTTCCATGCTTTGCCTGAGGATGATCAAAGAGAAAGAAGATGGCCGCTTCATAGGAACCCAAGGAGGAAGCCGCGGACTGTAAGGGAAGTCTCAAGCGGCGTGAAGAGGGAGAGATACCCTTCGGGACCTTTTACAGGCCAAAGGGGGAGATCTTTGCCTTAATTGAATCTCCCGTCGAAAATATACAAGAGGTAGACATACTTCCCCAAAAGCAATTATTCTATCTCCTCCACGAACCCACGTGGGAATACATGAAAACGACAAGTCATTTAAAGCGTAGAAGGATGAAAAGACGCTAGCTCCGCCCTCGATCAACACACAAGCCTGATTTTTCGGCTACGAATCACACAAGATCACCGACTCTCTGGCAACCATGGATACAGTAAATCCTACTCGGTCAAAGGCGGTAACATGCAGTCAATCACATTTTGAATACTATTCCCATTATGAGAAAAGAAAATCATTACGCTGCTAAGTCCAGAGGGAAATTACAAAAAGAAAGAGGAAATGAACTAACAAGGTAGGTACAAATTTCCTAATCTATAGAGATAGGAAAAATCAAGAAAGCTTGTGACCCCTCCTGAAGCTCAGTGGGTAGAGGACCCCTAGTGCGCGGAGATCTGCCCCTGGTACCCTCAGTGACGGTCGGCCCAGGCACTGACCCCATTTATATGGGAACTGCACCATCCGCGCTCCCTCCCGAGGCAGCCAGAGTTGACGATCTCCCCTCCACCTAGGTAGGAGCACCTTCACTCGGCTCTTCATCGCTCAACATTGACGAAGGAGAATCCGAGCCATCATCATCAGAATCGTAGCGCTACCCGAGAGGGAAGGTGAGCTCGTCAAGGACCTGCTCATGAGCCTGTGCGACTGGCCACTTGAAGCCTTGGGTGAAACCCTTCTACAGCCCTCGTTGGTATCCCGGCTCGTAGCACACGAAGGCGCCCTGCCTCAAGGCCTCTTGGTACTCCTTCGAGCTCTAGTATCGCTCGACCACCTCTGTCCCGGCTCTTGCCACCTTCTCCTTAAGCTCAGGCACCCTCGTACCAGCCACGACCAGTTATGCTTCGACCTCGGCCAACCCCACTCCAGCCTCAGTCAGCCTTCCCTCGACTTCGGCTCGCGTTGCCTCAGCATCCTCCTTGGCTCGCTTGATCTCTCGGACCCGATTCTCGAGCCCCACTGGCTCAGCCGCCCATCGATCCACGCACTCTGCCTAAGCCCGGTGCTCTTCCTCCAAGTGCTTACTTTTAAGCTCGACCATATACCGAGCTTCGGTCAATTGCTCGGCCTATGACTAAGCTTCCTCCTAATTCACCCGGTCGTGTGCTTGGACTGAAGTCACCTCTTATAAAAGCGCCCCGAGCTCGGATGTCAACTGACCGATCTTGCAGTCAGACTCAGTGCGAACCTAGGATTGATTCCTCCCCTCGTTCACTAGCTGAGCCACGAAGTTGGTAATCTCAGCTCCCAGCTAAGTCATGAAGATACCTCCTTCCATGACCCTTTCGAGGAGCATAGGAGGGGAATATCGTTGGAACTCCTCCCGAACTGATGAAGGTGCCAGATTTTGACATCGATTGTATAGAGAAGCATGGACGGTGAACTGCCCTTGCCAAGGAAGAGGAGCCTCTTCCTTAAGTGCCGAGTTCAGAGCGTCCCCTCTGATCGTCCCCAATCTTGGGATGACGACACTCGGCTTAGCTCGCACCCGAATCTCGACATCCTCCTCCCTACCATGTGTCCTGACAACCCTGACCGGGATCTCGGAGCCGACCTCCTCCCACTGCACTCCCGCCGATTCGGAGGAAGTCCCCTCAATCACTGTGGGCACCTCTGGCTCGACCAAAAGAAGGCTCGGGTGACGGACACTCTTCGCTACAGGCTCCTCGATGGGGAGGGAAGTCTTTGCTTTCTTCGATCGCATCTTCTCGGCGGTCAATGCCTTCATCGAAGCAAAAAGTAGCGGCTCCCCGGCATCCTTACGCTTGGACTCTCGGTGCCTAGAGGTGTCATCCCAAACGATCTACTTGCCTTTATCCCGGATGGAAGAAGGACTCACCGAAACTTGGGTAGCACTCGGAGTAGTCGTCCCTTCCGATCCGACGACCTCCTGATCGGTCGGTCGCCCCACACCACCACCACGTCTTGCCTCTACTTAATAAAGGGCAAGCCATCACCGAAAGGTTCAACCGACTAAGATAAGAAAGCAGGAAAGCTGAAGCTTAAAGTCCTTACCCTCGGGTGGCAGCACTCGGTGGGTATACTTCTCTATGTTGGCCAAAGTCATTCAACTCAACGGTGGTTCGGCGACTCTCTTGGAGGATTCTAATCTTCTCCCCTAGCTGTGAGGGGATCACCGACTGCTTCAGAGGGAATACCGGATGGAAGTTTGCTTGACAGGGAACCCCTAGTTAGGATTCCCCTAGCTAGCCCCTACCTAGAAAAATTGAGTCTTCCACCCCTTGGGCGAAGAATCCCGAGGAGAAAGGATCGTAGAGCTCCTCCCCCTCCTCACCTGAAGATAGAAGATGCCCTTCCCAGCTTGGGTTTGCTCCTTCAACTCGACGAAAGCATGGAAGAGGTCCAATGAGGGATCAAAATCGCACAAGCGACAAAGGAAAATGAAAGAGAAAATGAAAGTGTAGGAATTGAAAACCAACTGGATTGGAGCCAACTAGTAGAATTGCTGCAACTACACAACGAAGGGATGGAGAGGAAGGTAAAAGCCACACTTCCAAGCTAGAAGAAAAATGCAGAAGAGACCCAAATGAGTATCCAGGCTTGACTCGTGAGGTTTGGCAGGGGAAAAGAAATACCGCCACGGCAGCTCGTAGTAGGTCTCGATCTCCTTCATCTCGGCCTCACCCAACTCGTTGCACAGAGGATGGCTGGGCACCGAACCTCCTGCACCTTGTTCGGGCCCTCGGGCCTCAAATGCAGCACCATGCTCCACCATAGAGAAGCATAAAGAGTGAGAGGAAGAAGAGGAAACTATGGAATCTGAAGAGACCGGAGGATGAGGAATCTGACGGACAACTGACGCCATGGTCTCTGCCGACTCTGCGAAGGCCTCTGTAATTCTTCCCTCCCCCAAGTCGCTCTCATGGTGCATGGATCCTCTCAGAATATCGGTGCAACAGAAGGGGAAAAGCCCAAAGCAGAAGAAACGTAAGATGCAAGGATATGGGACATTTACATGTTTATCCTAGCGACCCTGGAAGGATGCGTCACGACGTTTCAAACTCCCAAAAGGGCCTCCCCACGTCGGCTCGAGGAAAGCACCATCATCATACCCTCACCCCTAGAACAGCAGCATTAACTGGCCCCTGTCGGCGATGACACTCCCCACTTCAGCCACAAACGCTACCCCATAGCATACCACTCTTCGAGCCCAAATTTTAGCTCGGGAGTAGGAGGGGGGCAAGTGGAGAGGGGTAAATTCACAGCCCAAATATACACGTGGTTCGAGATGACCAAACCATGTCCAGAATGGCCAAACTAGGCCCATTCCGACCCAACCAGGCAAAGCTCCCCAAGTGGTAGCCCCATGAATGGGCCACTTATTTCGAAGCCCATACATGCCCGGATCAGAACTTCCTAGGTAGCCCCTTCGGCCCAGAAGTCCGAGCAACAGTTGCTCGGGAGAGCCTAATCGGCGTTGGAGCATAACTGTTATAGCGCAGCCCTCTACGCTCGGGAGAAACCAAAGCACCTCACCTGGGAGCATCCTTCGCTCGGATCCCAAACGGACAAGACATATCTCCCGGTGAGGATCTCGCTATCACTCAGAGAAGAGAAATTTGAAAGGACGGGGAAGAGGAAGTGTCCTTCTCTGGGACATAATGCCCCTTGGTCCCTCTAGATACACCATCTTCAGCCACGAGAGCTAGCAGCTATAAAAGCCCCATGGAAGCCATCCAGGATGGTAAGGCGATCCTGAGTGCTCAACACCACAATGGTGGAGAGCGATCTCGTGCCTCTCACCTCTTCTCCTACTCTCATTCCACCTACGCTCTACCAGCTCACTGACTTAAGCATCGTAGGTTTTTTCCTAGGGTTCCAACCCTGGGCTTCTTTGATCCGTTTCCTACCTTGTAGATCTCTCATTCATGGTGATGATGACAAGATCGTATGGCTCAGGTCCCCACACGAGATCACCCCTCTTCACCTGACTTTACCTGCTGGTTGATGAGGGGGATGATCTTCTTTAGGCAGGGGTTTTCTATTAACCACCAGATTGGCATTGAATTCCTTGCCTTTTTGTTTGTTGATCCGATAAGAGCAGGTGATCCGGCACGACAAGATGAATAGTGGGATGAAGTGACACATCTCATTTTTGTCATCTTCTACCGCCGGATGGGGTGCTGGGCTTGCTGCCGATTCATGTTGGGATGTGCTTTGTTTGTCGCCGTATCAATGGGTAGGGGCCACCGATTCAACCTTTGTCCCCTTTTTCGTTATGTACCTTTGGTTTCCACCGTATCAATGGGTAGGGGGCTTTAGCCACCTGTTCACTTCTCCCCCTCCCCTTTTCTTTTCTTATTTTTTCCTTTCTTCTTTTGTTCCTTCACTTATCGCTGGATGAGGGGAAGTGTGGGCCTTGCGGCCGATTCAGGGGAGGCTGCCGATTCAAGAGAGAGCCACCGGATCACTTGGTCCCTCTCTAACCTCTTTTATTTTTTATTATTTTCTTCATTGTCTTTTTATTCTCACATGCGTCAGTATGCGTGCATTAATGTACTCCTTTTCTTTCTCTGTTGCCCTTTTTTGGCTCGGAGCAACTTGAAGTTCTCACAGGCAAATTTTAGGTGTTCAAAAATGCTCCCCACCTGTGGGTGGCACAATAAAGGGACGAGTGTGCGGGGCCCTCAGGTGTAGACTTCTTCACCACATCATCTTCTGTCACGAGCCAGCAGGCCGTTGCCCTGGTGTAAGTTTGCGAGAAATTGCTCAACCCTTCAGCGAAGGGATGAGGGGATCACTTCACCACAGTGAGCACACATGCCAAGAAGTTTATCCCTAGAGAGATTGAGTCTTTGGCATGGGGTCAATGTCGAAGTAAAGAGATGGGGTTTCATACATCGACCTAGGCAGAAGATCTAAGTCGACGAGGTGAGGTCAATCCTGGTGGGATTGGCTACTAGTGTTGGGTCAAAGAGGGTTGTTTATTCACTGACTTTAGACAGGAGGTCTAAGTCAAATGTTTTGTAATGAGCCTGATGGGACAGGGAAAGTTTGTGTGTTCGTGGGTTTGGGTGGAAGGTCCAAACAAAGGGTGTATTCGTCAGTATCGACTGGGTGTCGAATACTGACATTGTTTGTTCATTGACACGGGACTAAGTGTCAATGTATAGGGGTCTTCCATTCATCCACTCTAGATGGAAGGTCTGGGCCGATGGGAGGAGGCCTTTTTGGTCATTAACTGAGACAAAAGGTCTGAGTCAAAGGTTTATGCGTCAGTGCCGACAAGGTTCCGGTGGCTGACGTGGTTTATTCATTAACACAGGATAAGTGTCAAAGTAAGGGGTCTTTTTATTCATTGACTCTAGATGTAAGGTCTAGGCCAAAGAAAGGAGGTCTTTTTATTCATTGACTTAGACTGGAGGTCCAAGTCAGAGGTTTATTCGTCACTGCCGACAAGAACTCGGGAGCAAACGTAGTTTATTCATTGACATGGGATAAGTGTCAAAGTAAGGGGTCTTTTTATTCTTTGACTCTAGACATAAGGGCTAGGCTAAATGAAGGAGATCTTTTTATTCATTGAGTTAGACGGAAGGTCCGAGTCAAAAGTTTGTGCACCACTGTCTGACACAGTGCCAGAGGCTGATGTGGTTTATTCATTGACACATGGTTAATGTCAAAGCAAGGGTCTATTTGTTCATGGCTTCAAACGAAAGGTCTGGGCCATAGGTTTATTCGTTGACATGGGGTTAGTGTCAATGCAATGGTCTTTTTGTTGATGGCTTTGGACAGAAGGTCTGGGCCACAGGTTTATTCGTCAATGTCGATAAGGAGTCGGAGGCCGATGTGGTTTATTCATTGACACAGAGTTAGTGTCAAAGCCAGGGTCTTTTTGTTCATGACATCAAATGGAAGGTCTAGGCCACAGGTTTATTGATCGGCGCCGATAGGGAGCCATAGGTCAACATGGTTTATTCTTTGACACGGAGTTAGTGTCAAAGTAATGGTCTTTTTATTCATGGCTTCAGACAGAAGGTCTGAGCTGAGGGAAAGAGGTCTTTTTATTCATTCACTTGGACGGAAGGTCTGAGTCAAAGGTTTATTCGTTAGTGCCGAGGTAAAGTTACCCAGGATAAAAACTTTTCCATAATAGTCACACCCACAGCCTATGACCATAAACTAATTCCTAGCTGCAGATAAAGAAATTTTAAAATAAATGTCGTAACAAATACATGTGATACATGAAATGAAAATTATGTAGTAGTAGTAGTAGTTGTTGTTGTTGTACCTATGGTACTATATAAGTGTTGCCGAAAGAAACGGGAATGGGTATATACTCCTATCACCCGCAGAAACAAGTACACGTGCTTATGATCATCACTTTTATTCTTTTCAGACTGTACATTGCCAACAAAAGCCCCTGCTATTGATCAGCTCCTGCACTATTTATCTCGGAGTTGGTTACCTTTGTCAAACCAATCTGTTGTGCCTTCATTATAAACTGCGTACCTCTGTTTGAACTGCTCCCAAACACGAAAGCACCTGATGTTGAAATGTGTTTCACCCGAAGATGGGGATGAGTCCTTTCTACTTCCAGAAACAAAGAGTAGTACTGTCATCGGTACTGCCATCATCGATCACCGCCTTTAGTTTTCTCGAGAGGATTGCTATTGCCTGAGCCCCTAATAATATTCAATTTCTGCATCTCATCTGGAAGTTGCTTCCACCGAAAGAACCGCAAGCATTTTTATTACATCCAGAAGAAGCTGAAGTACAAGATGCATCAGTCACATGGAGATTTTGTCAGTACCATCAGAAGCATTTAACTCGGGAACATCACTTTTCTTTGAGCTGCTTCCAAAGACACAAACACCTGATGTGGAACTGCTTTCTCCATCACATTCCTTCCCTTCGTATGCTCTGCATTTAATATTTGTAGCTTGAGAGCCTTTACCATCAAGACTGTTGTCTGTTTCATGGTTAGCAGCTACTTCCTTTCCCATTGGGCTACGAAAACAGACAACATTAAAAAAATGGCATTACGTTGCCAGCTGAGAGTCACACAATCTTCCATACTATAAGGAAAGGAAAACATTCTTCCACTATGTCTTTCAGATGAGAAGGTTAAGGATGGGAAAACCCGGATTTTGAACGTAGTATTTACCTCTATTGTTTTGATTCTTTTTATGTCCATAGAGAAGACAATTGTACATTAAGAACATTAGCAAACAAAAAAGGTCTATCATTTTTTCTTTAATCCCTTTTTAATTTTTTTCAATGTTTTTCGGTGGCCAGATCTAAGGATTTGGTAACCGAGGCACACCTGATCGGTGTGAAGACACTGATCCCGATCAGAGACGAGGGCGAGCAACGAAGCGTGGGCTTACCCATACACAGTGCCTGAGAAGCTTCGGTCGATGACCTGCTAATACATGCACTACACCCCTTGCAAGGGGGTTGGACTAGGGGTAGGGAGCAGAATTACAACCAAAATGTACCTCCACGTAGGGAGGGGCGGTCAGCTGACCAGGCAGGGAGGGGAGAATTGAACTAGAAACTAATTGAACGGAGCTCGTCAGTTCTGTCCACCCTCTAGAACAGAGGACAGACAGGTGATGTTGGCGCCGCTGTGACCTCTCCTGAACTCTGTTGCCAACAAAACTGGTGGCAAAACCTCCTGGGTTGGCCCAGGATGACGTCTGATTTTTGGGAGAATTTCTGGACGTCGGTGGTGGTCGGGGCAGGGTTGTGATCAAGGCCTCTGTCTTCCGGCTCTGACCGCGTCTGCACCACAGCAGTAGGAAGGTGAGGTCACCACGGGTGCTCCTGAGCTCCGATTCAGGCGAGGGCGAGGTCACCATGGGTGCTCCTGAGCTCCGATTCAGGCGAGGTTGGACCATTGGATTTATGGACATATCCTCTTTGAATGGAGACCCGCGGAGATGTCGGCGAAGGTCGGAGTCGCTGGCGAGGTCCCAAACAATGACCAAGTGTCTTCTCAGTCCCAGAGGGGACAAAACAATGCACCCAGGGGAGAAAAATGAGAAATCACATCTCTGAATTCCGAACGGGGTGTCACTTCTTGGTAATGGAAGAAGACTTGTCTTAGAAGCTCTCAGCCAAGTGACGCCTCAAGAAGCATAGGAATGTGGCCGTGGGGGCTTCTGGAAGTGGCTTTAGGTTGCTAACTGGACCTATCCTATGCAGTCAGAGAAGAACGGCTCTCTCTAGTAGTCACAAACTCAGACAGGGTCCAGACCACCGCCGTTGCGAAGAAGACAGGAAGACTCTTCCGATGGTACCACTTGGGCCTCCAGGGATGTCGGGATGAAGTCAGGGCTGAATCTTCAAGATGTTGGTATTCTACTGCCGGCAAACTGGGGAGTGTAGGTTGGAGATAGGAGGTTGGAGATGAGGTAAATGAGAGGGGAAAATGGGTGGATGGGTGTGGGGGCAACCCTTTGCTGTTAGGGGGTCTTAGAGGGGGTGTTCCAAGGTAGACCTTGCGACCCTGCCCGAAATCGGGCCAGGCCCGAGGGCCTGTCGGCTCGGCCCGGCCCAACCTATTGACAGCCCTAACCATGCCACAAGGGGAGAACACCTGGACCAACTGATGACACCGTTAGAGCCCCAGCCCAACCTCGATACTCACAAAAATCATGATCCGGAGGGACGCGGCCGGAGAATGATCACGGACAACGTCTCGCTCACAATCCAAGACACATCGATCATCAGAGCAGGGACATGCAAGGGAGTACAAGTCTGACGTCACCTCAGCCAACACGAAAACCAACCACGACACATGCTGTCACCATCTACCCCACCAAGGACACGCACTCCTCGGCACGAGAACCAACACCGGTCAACACCCACGCTCGGCGGACCAACCAAACGCCAGCTTCACAACTCGCTGACCGATCTCACGCCCTGCACCAGGGGCAATCAACACTGAGCTTCCACCAGCTCACACCCTTAGCAACACGACCAACTCTGCCAGAAGACAAACTTCTAGCAAAATCCCAGATCCAATCCGGGAAGGCACATCTCATGATCGGCCACCCAAGGTCTCGTTGGTCCACGACTCTCGCCATTCTCGAGTCCCAACAACCAGCATCTTCTGTCTGTGAAAGACCATCCACTGGTCACCAGATACTCGTCAACGAGAAACCTCCACTGACCCAACAGGCGCGGTCCAAATCGCGACAGGCCATCCGCTGACCTTCCACAGACCATTGTCACACCTCAAGCCCAACCTCGCTCGAACACCACATCTGATCCGATCCTCACGCCAACTCTACCTTCTCAGGGAAGCACGGCAGAACCAAATAACAGGATTCCACAATCCTCGATCCTCACGTCACTCGACTCAGGCATACAGGGAAATCCTCCCTTGCTGGTCACAGACCAAGGATCACCATCCAACGTCAACGTCTCTCCAAGGACCTCCACACACAAGCACCGTCCCTTATCCAATCGAATCCTATCTCATCTCAATTACTCTAAAAGGACACCTGCCAATCACGGTTCTTCTCTTACCATAGAGCCTCGGGACACAACTAGAATAATCCACGGCACACATCTCCAGAACCGACAAATGTCGTCTGCTATCACAGCAAGCTGGTCGATAACGCCGCGACTAATGCACACGGGTCCCCAGGTAATACACTTCCTACCATGGTCGACTGCTCAAGGGATGGTAGTGTAAGGATCAGAATAGGATGACAGGGGGATTTGGGTCTTCCCCTTATCGAGAGGCTGATGGGCCGAGGTAGAAGCCTGGCCCACTTCCACGTTGGGGAATCGGAGAATCTGAGGACGAATTGGAGTAAGGTCAATGGGGGCCACAGAGGTGGCCTTTAATCCAACAATCTGAGGTGCAGAAGTGGCAGCAGTAGGCACGCCAGGAGAAAGCATTGAAGATGGGCCCTCTGCCCCTTGCAAAGCTTGCTTGAGGAGGTGGAGCTGTGTAGGGTCCAACTGGGCCATCATGTATAAAACGTGACTGGCCGAGTTGTGGGTGGATGAATCTGACAGGGAGGGTTGAATACCCTCAGTAGTGACAGATGGGAGAGGAGGGGCGGACCCCTCTCTCCCCTAGAGAGAGATAACCTTGGATGGGTCCTCCAAGTGCCCTTGAGGAAGGGAATCCTCATGGGTATGGGAGAGATTAGAGGACGACATGGCTGGAGGAGAATCAAACAAGGGATTGAAATAAGAGATGAAATGGGAGTCGCCCCTATGGGATGATCCTATGGGTACGAAGCAACTCCACATGCACTAAACACCTAGGGCAGGGGGAGCAAACAACCCTAACCAAGATTTAAACAAACAATCAACCAAAATGCACACAAGTGAGGGGAGAGATGAGAAGAGAGACAGCCAATTAACCACCCAAGTTATGAATGATGCTTGAAGAGTTTTATAATTTCCCTTTAGGACCTTAGTGGATTAATTAAGATGACAATTCACTCAACCACAAGGGTACCTAACCAGGGTAGGATGGGAGACTAGGCTAACTCTAAAGCACACACTCTCTCATGGATGTAAACCTAGACATGGCATGGCATGGTACAACCAGCCCGACATCCGTGTGAGAATCCACAGCTCACGGGGACTTATAGAGGTTCTGGATAAGGTCACCTAGTCAGCGCCAAGAAATATGGAGACGAGAGGATCCCTTACCTAGGTAGGAATACAACTAATATGAAAAGTATGTATGGCCCTATGGGCACCGGAGTGCATGCAATAAACTAGCCTAAATCTAACAATCAATAAACAATGATCATGGCAAGTATGACAAATGTCATGCAAAATCAGGTGACAAACAGGGGAGATCAAAGCACCAATTAGATGTGAGATAATGTGGAATGATAATCAAAGACCTTATCGTATGGCACTGACAGAGTTAAGGGAGCTAAGGGCTCAATTGTAGGAGTTACTTGCTAAGGGCTATATTCGCCCTAGCTTTTCTCCTTGGGGCGCACCTGTGTTGTTTGTAAAGAAGAAGGATGGTAGTCTTAGGCTCTGTATAGACTACCGGTAGCTAAACCAGGTGACAATTAAGAATAAATATCCACTATCCCGGATCGATGATTTGTTCGATCAGCTTCAGTCGGCCCAAGTATGTTTGAGGATTGACTTGAGGTTAGGTTATTATCAATTACGGATTAGAGGGTTTGATGTGTAGAAGACTACTTTCAATACGAGATATAGGCATTATGAATTTCTGGTGATACCATTTGGGCTCACCAATGCCCCCACGATGTTTATGGATTTGATGCACCGTGTATTCCATCCTTACCTGGACCAATTTGTGGTGGTATTCATGGACGATATCATCGTGTATTCTCAGTCGGTGGAGGACCGTGCTCACCACCTGAGGATTGTGTTGCAGACCTTGCGAGACCATCAGTTGTATGCCAAGCTCAGCAAGTGCGAATTTTAGCTTCAGGAGGTGTAATTTTTGGGACACGTGATCTAGGGTGAGGGCATTTCTGTTGATGCGTCAAAGGTGGAGGTCGTGGTTCAGTGGCTGAGGTCAAGGTCGGTGTCAGAGATTTGAAGCTTTTTGGGCTTAGCAGGATATTATCAATGACTTATCTAGGAATTTTCTTATGTTGCGGCTCCGATGACCAGATTGACGAGGAAGGATGTGTCTTTTTCCTAGACGGATAAGTGTCAGCACAGCTTTATGGAATTGAAGGATGCGCTCACCACTGCTCCAGTTCTCATGTTGTCATCTGGGTCAAGAGGTTTTGTGATTTATACGGATGCTTCCAAGGTCGGCTTGGGTGCTATCTTGATGTAGGACGGGAGAGTTGTGGCTTTTGCATCCCGCCAGTTGAAGCCGCACGAGGAGAACTACCCTACTCGTGATCTTGAGCTGGCAGTAGTGATCTTTGCTCTGAAGATCTGGAGACATTATTTGTATGGGGAGAAGTTTGAGATCTTTACTGATCACCAGAGTTTGAAATATGTGTTTACCCATAAGGGTCTCAACCTCAGGCAGAGGAGGTGGATGGAGTATATGAAAGACTACAATTTCACCCTATCTTACCAGTCAGGTAGGATACCTAAAAATTCGTGTCTCCAGTGCGATTGTGTGTTTGTTCGTTTTGATTTCCTGGTAGATCGTTTAATTCCGCATTCGGATCCATTCACCCCCCCTTTGGATCCACTTTCTGCTAGTAGATCGTATCCATCCGCTCTCCAACATCTCACCCTTGTCGGACATCTTTTCGGCCTTTTATGGACTGCTTCGGCATTTCAGGCACCTTGATCGACTTTTCTGGTTCTTCGCTAATTCGGCCTTCGGCTCCCCATTTTGAGTACCCGGGGGCATCTCTTCATCTCGGGAAAGGTTCTTTGTTAGGTGGATGGTCACCTAGTACATTCCTGTCTGACCTGGACGGAGTGTGGAGATACTTCTGGCATGATTGATCTCACTGCCAGGTTCATTGGCTCTGACCGTTATTCGGCCTTAGCGAGCCGTGGAAGGTGTGTTAGTCCAAGATGATGAGAGATGGGGCCCCAGCACTCCTCGTGAGGTGACTTGAGGCTTCAGTAGTCCGAGTGGACCCATTTTTGACTTTTGGTTGACCATTCCGGGCCTGTAATTATTACCCGTTCATATTTTAGGTGTCAACACCAAGTCGATGACAATGAGTAAAATGGCCAGTGCATTATTTCCCTATGCAAACCAAGCGTAGTATACTTCCTTACCTACAACAATAGTAATAGCAAAGTAATTAATATGAAGAGGAGCAACACTACTAGAGTCCATAATAGAACAACAACAATATAAGTCACATTTGACATTTGTGCAGTTTGCTGACGTAGTGCCTGGTTCCTTGAATCATAGTCAGGCCTGAGACTTACATGATATGTAGGCATGGACCTTTCCTGTAGTTGAGGATGATCAACATACTTATGGATGCTATTGCCAACCCCATTTATAGTAGCGTGTGCTTCCACTACCGAGTGAAAACCCATATAACGAGATGCAGGGTATCCATTCACTTGGACAAAGTATTCAGGCCAACTATAATATACACCAGGTTCGCGACCAACCCACACTACATAACATTTATACCTTCCCATTTTCTGAACCTCAATTCCATGCATGTAAGGTGTTATAAAAGACAATAGGTATGATGGTCATAATAATTGCAGCAAATTTAATATTAAGTCCAATCCATAAGAGCAAGTTTGTAGATCAGAAAGCATGTAGGTTTAAGGTTACACTGCATGATATAGTGGGGTTCCCATACTACTAGTCTGGAATCTAGAGCAGCAGAAAGCTCTGACTTGCAGAGCCTGGTCCGGAGGCATCGCACATCTTCAGGTGGCTTATCTTATATTGCTGGAAAGCTCGACCAGTCAGCTTCGTCTGCGAGGTGATCCCGCCTTGATCAGAGTTCGTGTCTTTCCGGAAGGTCCGTTCTCGTCAGAGCGCGCTTCTGGCATCCGTGTGAAGACCAAAGCCCTGCTGCAGAAGTTGCTACGCCCACACCCCAACTCCACTTGGTGCGCTGTTTGACTAGGACGTTCCTCTACCAGTCTTCTGTCCAACGCCACCGGCAGAGCCTCGTTTGGAGTCCGGAGCTGTCCGTTCCGATTTTTCTTCCTCGGGTGCGCAGGTCAGTTCACCCAGAACTAGCACTAATACCCCGCCACTGTTCACCCTCTACCACCCCGCTCCGACCTCCTCTGGTGCCCTCCCTAGTTGGAAAATGAAGAAGACTCAGAAACGGACGCGTTTGCTTTGGTCCCGCACCATTTCGACAACGGGAGTGATCGTGACGGTGCCACCTTCCTAAGAGTCATCCTCCATAGACTGTGCAGAACCAATCTGGCCTGCAACTAGAGACGGCTTACAGCAGCTACAGCGACCACTCCACAACTCCCCTTGGAGCGCCACTTATCCGGAGTGGAGTCCCACCAGTCTTCTATCCTACGCAACAAGCGGGGCATCGATTGAAGCCTGGAGCAGCCCGTTTTGATTTTTCTACCCCAAGGTAGCAGATCAGGTCAATCTAGATCTGTCCAGACCCCCTCCCACTCTTCGGGACATATCTCTCTTCTCTGAACCCCTCTAGTGTCCTTCCTGGTTGGAGATTGAAGAAGACTCAAAGACGGACGTGCTTGCTCTAGTCCCACACTTGTTCGACTCTGGGAGTATTCGTGACGACGTCATCTTCCTGCTACTACAACCTAAGAGTAGTCCCAGTCAGAACAGAACACCCCAGTTCCAGAGCCAGCCACGACCAGCCACGACAACGGATTGTTCCCAAAAAATTCTGTAGCCTTCCTGGACCAGTCAGTGGGGAATTGGCGTTGGTTTCGGCATCATCCGAGTCCATTACCGTCCGTGGCGGTGTCAACAGCGACTGTCGGTCAGTCCGTTCCAGAAGCTGGCAGAACCGGCCGAGTGATTTTCTTGGTAAACTAGTGGGGAGGTACCGACGGGACGGGCTCGACGCGAGGATCGCGCCAGTACCCTTCATCCCTCGGATCGTGGAGCGTGGAGACGCGTGCGAGTGGAAGGACGGTGTGGCCCCCGTCGCCCGATCTGCACTGATTCGCGGTCTTCGCCGCGCAAGAGTAGGGGAACGGATTCCTCGTCTCACCAGGAACCCGTTGACGCCACATGCGTCGCCATCCGTCGTCATTTTCATCATTTTCCATGCAAAACCCTATTTTGTAGAATTTTAGGTTAATTTCTCGATTTACATTCCTCTCTCGATTTCTGGTCCAGACGGCCGCTGATCGAAGTGAGGGAGGTACCATTGGATTGGTCGCGTCGCGAGGATCGTGTTGACGCCCATCTTCTCTCGATCCACGGAGCGTGGAGTCGAGTCGGGCTAGGAGGCGCCACGTCGCCCTCTCGCCGGATCGGCATCGAATCGTTGTTTTCGTCATAGTCCAGGTAGGGGGATGGATTCCTTGCCTCGTTGGGACACCGCCGGTACCACATGTGCCGTGGTCTGACACCCTTTGCCTCATTTTTTGTGCATATTTCTATTTAGTCTATTTTTAGTTAATAATACTTGAAATCGTCACCATAGACATCGTCTTTTAATTCTAGTGGCATGCTTAGGTTTTGTATGTTATTATGGCATGGTAGGGTAGCTTAGAATTATATTTCCCCACGTCCCCCGTTGATTTCGGTTGATCGGGAGGGGGTTTCGGTTCTGAACTTTGGAATCGCGAAACCCAGTCAATTCAACACGCCCGCCCTGGTGCGTTATTGTCATTTGGCGCGCCTGTACAAGTGCGTCATTTCCCCTTGTGGCGGTCTCCCTTAGGTCCATTAAAGTAATTTAACGCCCTGGTATTGGTGAGTTATATCATGCATGAAACTGTAGATTTTTGAGTTCGGGTGCCTTTAACGCCCCTGTTGTGGTGCGTTATAGCCCTGTCTATTATGTTGGGCGTCTGTTGCCTTTAGCACCCCTGTCCCTACGCGTTATATCCCTATAACGCCCCAGCTTAGGTGCATTATATCCCCTGCTTAACTGTGGATTCTGATCGTTCTGGTGGGCATAACGGCCATGGGCAGCGCATTACGTTACTATAACGCCCCACCCTTGGTGCGTTATAGCCCTTGTTGGTCGTATTGTGTGCCTGTTGACTTTAACGCCCAAAGAGGGCTGCATTGCGAAAAGAGGGGCAGATCTATTCACCCCTCCCCTCTAGATCCGCCATCCACCACTCAACAGAGGTCACCCCGGGAGACCTCGATGAGCTGCGCCAGCAGATCCAGACCCTGACAGAGCTCTACCAGGAGCTCGGAGACCAACAGGCCAACCCCCAGCGCATCATGTTCGAACGATGTGAGGACGGGAGATGCCAGGCTGGGGGGAACCCCCGTTTAGCACAAGAGGCGTCCCACGCCTCAGCGACAAGGACCCGGCGATCCCGTAGCGTGCCCGCGCCAAGGGTGTGTAGCCCACTTCACTCCAATCCAGAGATGGACCGCCGACTCCAGTGTTTTGAGGAGATAGAGGACAAGGTATGGCATTTGGACGACGTCCTCTTGGCCACCAAGAATCATGGCCTAATCGACGACGACTCGAACTTCCATGCTCCCTTCTCTAGGGAAATCATGGAAGTTCCCATCCCCCCAAAGCTTTAACTGTCATCGTTCACCTCCTACGATGGCACCACAGACCCGGCTGACCATATGCACAGCTTTGAGTCCCACTTGGTGTTTCACCGGGTCTCAGACACCGTGAAGTGCCCGGCGTTCGTTACGACCCTTCGGGAGAACGCCGGGGCTTAATTCGAGTCCCTGCTGGCCGAGACCATTACCTCCTTTTAGCAGCTCAAGAAGCTGTTCAAGGAGAACTTCATTGGCTGCTGAAAGGTGGCCAAGTCCGCGGTGACCCTACTCACACTCAAGCAGGGTAAGGAGGAGTCGCAGTGGGATTTCATCTCCCGCTTCCACTTGGAGGCTCTACGGATCCCACACCTCGACGTCGGCATTGCCACCACAGACCTTACCCAGGGGACGTGGGATCACATCCTTCGTCGCGCCCTCGGAGTAGAAGCCCCGGTGACCCTTCTAGATTTCCTCGCCCTAGCGCAGAAACATTCACGTTGCAAGGAGAACACGGCGGCCCTGGGCCGCGCGGTCGGAACTGATAGGTCCGACTGCAAGAGATCTGTCGACCCCCCGCGAGAGGGTCGGAATAAGCTGGAGCGGCGCAACGGAGACCGCCGCGACTGCCCCGAGAAGGAAAGGGGCAGCTACCGCCACTACACGCCCCTAACAGCTCCACCAGACCAGATACTAATGGAGATCCGCGAGGAGCCATTCCTCAAGTGGCCTCCAGAACAAACTGTCCGGCCCATCTATCTGCGCCACCTCCCAGGCTTTGAAGGGTTCGACAGTAGAATATTCAAGGCCAGGGATCGGCTTGATGAGGCCCTCTGGGACTTCAATGTGGTCGCGCTGCTGGTCGACCCTAGCTTTATTTGCTTCGGTGTATATGGCCGGAGGTGCTATCCTGTCGACGTCCCCAGAGACTGTGATATGGGAGACTGCCTTGGGCTTGACATACCCACGTGGTGGTGGTGGGTACCAGTTATCTCCGGATGTGACTTTTCGTGCCCTCAGGGGGGTCTTGGCTTCAGAGATGGTCTGGGACTACTCTGCGTACAGATTGGCATCCGCCAGGTGACATTCAAATACCTCGAACGGATGAAGGTCAGCAAATATCCTTTCTTCCCTTCCTCCAAGACTGTACTTGATGCACTGGTGGAGTGTGGAGGGCACCACCATATATTCATGCAGCCATGGACGGCCAAGCAGAGCTTTGTATGAGGTGAATGAGTCGATGACATGAAACTGCATCTTTGTAGTGAAGTCCGCCAGGGTGAGTGTGAACTCTGCCACGCCCATCGACACCTCACATTTCTAATTGAAGCCAGTGATCTGCAGATCCCTGACTTTTTCGAGACGCACGTTGAAGTGGTGCCTCTCATATATTCTGTAGGGCAGAATGTTGACTGCAGCACTAGGGTCAATCAGGATCCTGTTCAGTTCCCTTCCATTCAAATGCCCTCTCATGTACAATGGCCTATTATGGCTAGTCGTGGGGAGCAGCATATCTTCTTGAGTGAAGGTCATGCTGGCCTCCAGCAGTGCTTCAGCCAAGCAGGCCTCGAAGTGTGCAGGCGTCTGCAGAGCAGTGTTGATTACCTGTCGAGTCTCTTTGCTCAGAGAGAGAATCTCCCAGATTGTAAATCTGATAGGGAGCTTCTTGAGCAGCTTCATTATTCAGCTCCTGGCTCGCACATCCGAGAGCTTCATTTCTTCCGCCCACTTGGGCCTGGGAGAGTCTTGAGCTGCAGCCCCAGATGGACCTGCTTCATCTGCTTCAGACTCGGCGCCTTTCTGGCTGGCACCGGATTCTTTCTGCCCTTTGTCAGCTATCACAGGGCAAATCTGGTCTGCGTCCGGGGTCCCGGCAGACCGCATTGGTTGTGAGTGGACATCCTCGGCTGTAGGGTTGGCCTCTCCTGAAAATTTCAAGAAATCTGAGAAGATCATTTGTTACTCTTGCAATAAACCAGGGCATTTCAAGACTGACTGTCCTGACAGACTCAGAAAAGCAGACAAATGGAAAGGCAAGAAGAAGAACAAGGTCATGGTGTCCACATGGAGCGACGAGGAGGAAAGTGATGATGGAATCAGCTCCTCGGGTAAAGAAAAAGAAGATCTCTGCCTCATGGCCAAAGGTGACGAAGAAATTGAGGTAAATTCTCCATTTGAAAATTACTCAATTGATGATTGGGAGGAAGCATATATACAACTCATGGAGAAATATGAGATGTACAAAAGGGAGAATAAATCATTGAAAAAGAAGATTAACTCATTTGTGCATGATCATGAAATGAATAATAAGAATGCTTCACTTGAAACTGAAATTGAAGACCTTAAGAAAATGATTGAGAACTTGGAGGAAGGAAGAAAAGAAATGGCTGACTTGGAAACTGAAAATGAAGATTTAAGAAATGAGATTGATAGCATGAAGCTCAAAATGTAAACCTATGAAAAGGACAGTAAATTGAGCAATGAGAAGTATGAAGCTGTCAAACAAGTCAACACTCAACTCCTGCAAAACGTTGAAAACCTACAAAAAGAGTTGAAGGATAAACAACAATCATTAGAAAAGTTTGTTGATGGAAGAGAAAACCTAGATGCATTGCTAGGTACTAGAATGAATCCCAAAAAGGATGGGTTGGGTTTTGATCCTACAAAGAAAAGGCCATTTGGACTAAAAATTGTCACATTTGTTTCCTCTTCTGATGCTTCAACCTCAAACACAACTCCCACTCAAAATCAACAAAAATAAAAGGATAAAGGGAAGGAAAAGGTTGAAGAGGAAGCCACTGAAATTCCCAAAAAGATTGCTCAAAAGCCTAAGAAAAGTCAACCTTCCCGCAGCACAGGTCAACACTTCCTTGGCCATTGCCTGCTCAGCCTTCCAGATGCCATTATAACTGGGTTGCACATTCATGCAGGTCGACACCACCCTACTTTTGGGGCAATTGTGATTCTTTTGTGCACCAATCCTATAAGCTTCAATCCTCTAGGTGGTAAAACAATCACTTTCAACCCAAAACCAACCAGCGGCCTCAATGGTTTAAGAAGCAAACTTTCTCAAACCTCCATAAAATTCAACAAAGAGCCTCTAAATAGAAAATGTGCAAAATTACCGGGCGTTACAGAAAATTTTAATGGGCAGGGTTCCCCTAAAGAGCACATTGCCTATTATATGACAGTTATGGGTGACTTGGTAACAGATGAGTTGTACCTACTGAAATTCTTCGGGTCCTCATTAACAGGGCTTGCATTTGAATAGTGCTCCAGTCTACTGGCTGGGTCGATCAATGATTGGTAGGATATGTAGAAGAAATTCAGAGACAGATTCCATGTCACCAAGAGGGAAGTCACTGTGGTTGAGTTGTATTCAACCAGATAGAGGCCAGACGAAATCGCTCTCGACTACATTAAAAGGTGGAGAATCTTGGGATGAGGTGTAAACGACCCCCACATTAGGAGGACGCTATTCAGATATGTAAGCAGAACCTCATAAAGGAGGTCCGTAAAAAGATGATCAGAATGGAGATAAGGTCTTTCGACCATCTGAATAATGTGGTGGCCGAGAATGAAGCCTTCTTGGCCAAGCATGCCGTGCTAGCAACTAGCACTTTCAATCAAAAAGCAAAGGCGATCGATCGACGGTCATCCCAAAAAGAAGCAAACACCGTTGACTTGAAGACATTCGAGCAACAGAGAGATAAAAATAAGAAGGCAGTTGCCCCTCTGCCTGCCAAGATAGAAGAAAGGAAAGGTCCCTCGCTCAGGGACAAGATGAAAAAGGCCTACTCCTTTCCAAAGGATAAAACTAGGGTCCTCTTTGACTGGTCTACTCAATATAATAAGATCACCCTGCCTGAACCAAAAAGGCCAAAAAATTTGAAGAGAAAGGACAGTTTGAGATTCTGCCCTTATCATCAGATGCTCGGGGACCTAATTAAGGACTGCTACGTCTTTAAGGACGTGATTGAAGGCCTAATCAAGAAATGTGAACTTCAAATGGGGGAGTGCAAGGTCGACCATCCACAACCTCAAGAGGCCCCGATGAATAGGGCAGTCGTCAACATCATATCGTTATATCAGGCATTACCTGAAGAAGTTGCATAGGCTAGCACTCAACACACTTATGAGGCGTGCTTTCTGATGCCCCTAAGAGAGCAACAGGGATGGCAGCAGGCCCTGGTAAAGAATAAAAAAAAGTATGCACCTTTTTTTTTTTTGGGCACAAAAGGCTTTCTAATGCATTGAAGGGAGAGTGCACCCCCTTTCCAAAGGAAGGGAATGTTCTCACTCCACCTCATGACATTACTATTTGATATAAATAAAAATGTCTACTAAATTGCAGGAAAGTTCTCTTTAATAATCCCTCTCATGTTCTTTATACCCTTCTGCTCAAGAAGAGGGTGGCACCTGACTCATTGTGCACCTTAACCTTAACAGTGCAGATATGAGTAAGAGGAAACTAATTAATTGAGGAAATCCTCTCGAACGGTTCCTCCCATTAACCCACTATCCTTTCTGCATGCGTCTGGTCAACAACATTGGTCTCCTCCACGTACCGCATCACCACGAGCAGGTTACCATCTCGAAGCTTTCCACCCCAACGAAGGCGAGCTCATAAATAGGTGCACCGCGGTGAACTCCCTCCGTCCGAGCCTCGGCTGCACTTCTTCGATCTTGACGGCATATTAATTATAGGGTAGGAATGGGGAGAACCCAGTGGCAGTAGCTTCATGAGGTCGGAGAGGATGGAGCCCCCCCACGGCGGCGCCGTCGGCATGTCGAGCAGCGCACGGCCTTTGCCGGAGCCCGCGCCGCCTTCGCTCTGTGCGGCCTCAGCTGCCGTGGCCGTGGGTGGCGGTTCCTCCACCCACGACGCAGCGGCCAATATCGTCGCGGCGCAGCGCGAGGTGGAGGTGATGATGCCGAGCCGGGAGAAGGTGGTGGTGATGGATCTGATGGTTGCCACCAGCCGGCCGGAGGCGCCTCCCTCGCCGGCGGAGGTGGTGGTGGAGGGCGGCGGGTGGAAGGGGAAGGCCCCCCTCGGGGGGCACTGTGGGCCGCCTGTTCGTCACCAAGAACAGCTGCGTGGAGGTGTCGTTGGCCAAGGAAGCGGCCGATGTGAGCTCCGAGGAGGAGAAGAAGAAGAAGAGCTCATCCTGGTGGCCGGACCTGGAGAAGAGATGGCCAATCCAGGGGTTTTACTAGAAGACTGTGGGAAAAGAAGGTAGAAATCCCCAGCGCCGTGGTGTCCTGTGCCCGTCGACCAATTGCTAGATGATGCTCAAATTAACTCCTCGTAAGGAGCTGGAAGAATGCAGTTATACATAAGTTTGTTCATAGGATTGTAGTTTAAAAGTGTTGTACGGTTTTTCTTGCGTTAATTAAGGTGCTGTTTAGTTTTACATAAAATGCTATAAAATAATCATATTTGTGTGACACAAAATATGGGATTTACGTTATCTTAATTACATTGTCTTGCGATAAACACGGCCTATCCGTGTGATTAAGATTCCCCTGGAACTATCACTGTTTTTGATGAAGGGGAACTCAAATTCTAGGTTATCAGAACCACAAGGTCCTTGATATACTATAATAGAGTAAGTACCATATAGTAACAATGCATATAGAGGGGAATACAAGACAATGATGTTGTTACCAAACCAGTAGCGAGCGCCATGAAAATGACCTGTTCTTCCTACACTCAAAGATCATCAGCTCAACCAGTTCATAAAATATAATCAAGAATGCACAAGTTCATCAAATAATCCATAAGTTTATCAAAACAGGGTGAAAACAATTAATTCCCAAAAATGACGCCTTCAGCATGGGCGTTATAATAATAAATGACGACAGTATGAATGGCGCTATTCAGAGTCACCGTTCGAATAGGAAATGGATTACTACAGGAAATGACGCCCATCAAAACAGGTGTTAGTTAAATAACTAACGACACTCTAAAGGTTGTTATTCAAGTTCATTGTTTGATTCGGAAGAGGACTCCATTTAGAATAAATGACGCCTTGCATGAAGACGTTGTACCAAAAAGACGCCCCTAAGACGGGCGCTGTTCAAACAACTGACGCCAATGAAAATGCCATCAATTTACTGAGATTCTGTATCCTCACCGGAAACGAACAACAGACAGTCCCGTTCTGATTCCAACTTGATCTTCCCATCCGACTGCTACTGCAATCGCTTTCACTGAAACACCATAAAAAGGGGGGTTGATGGGCTCGATTTTATGCATTCAACAGAGAAAAACCGCAGGAAACTCCACTGCTGCAGAAGCTTTGGTTTGCAGTAACAGAGAGCAATGGAGAGAGCCATGCAACGCCCGTCCAAGAAGTCCAAAGTGGCTTTTACCAAAATTGATGAGATTGCAGGGCACATTAATGGGAGAATCTTTGCAAATCAAGTGAGTATATGCATTTGAATTTATCTTCCTTTTCTTCTTCTCTTCATTCTTCCCTCTATTTATTCTTCTTTTATTCTTTTTAGGACTACCCTCACATCCCGGGTGCAAGGAGATACCTCAAAATCAAGTGGCTCCCCCTCCTCCTCTCTAAATTATCTTTGGACATGAGAGCCCCCCTTTCTAGATGGCACATGCTAGGCCTAGTGACCCATGCTAAGCATTATAATGACATTCACCTAGATTGGGGTGCCATAGGAGCTCTCAGTCATACACTAGGCCGCTAGACCCAGTCAACCCTTGAACTGACTTAACCAGTCAAACGACCAAACGGTCTATAATAGAACCGCTTACAGAACTTAGCAGTCTACCAATGGCCCGCTAAGGACACAACTTGAACTGACCTAAAACATTTAGCGAAGTCAAATGGAGATTAGCGGTCTACTAATGGGCCGCTAAAGACTACAAATGGTCGGAGCTAGACTGCTAGCCCGAACCGACCTAAAACCATTGACCAAATTCAACGATAGTTAGCGGTCACACATAGGGCTGCCAAAGCTAGCCTCGCGGTCTATTGTATGACCGCTTAGCCAAACTGACATTCCACATAAGTCTAACGGTCTCCTAATGGGCTGCTTGACAGAGCATAGCGGTCCAACAATGGGCCGCTAGCTAGGGAAAATGGTCTATCGCATGACCGCGAAGACCTGAACTGACATAAGACAAACGGTCGCATACTGGACCACTTAAGGAACGCAAACGGCCATTGGATGGACCGCTAAGGCGTTACGATGGGAAAAATAGAAGATTGGTCGAAACCCAGCCTTTTCATGCCCCGTTCACCCTAAAACGACACGAAAACAATCCTAATGATAGAATTAACCTTCTACAGTCCGGAAGGGATCAAATAGATGCATAAACGATAAGAAATGGGCAATTCCACCGAATCAACCTAAAATGAGTCACGTGGGTTCCTGGGCTCGTACCGGTCCCAAATGACAACCAATCGCGATGAAACTTACGGGAATGGATTGCTAACATGCCAGGGGTTCCAATGAAACTAATCTAGCAAGAAACTATAGCCGGAAATGGCGAACTCGTCTCACACCCCCCTCGAAGCATGCTTTCACCCAAACGCTATAAAACCCGCTCATACGCACACCATTCAGCTCCAAATCGCAAGGGAACATAGAAGAGAAGCAGGTGATCCATCTCCCTACCTCCATCGAAGTTCTCGCACACCGAAGTGACTAAACCACGCCGAAAACATCACACGAACCAAACCACGCTAGCTTTGAATCCACCGAGGGATCGTGCCAACGCCACGCTCCATCCTCCACGCTAGCACATTCTACGAGCACTCAACGATGTTCCTGCCTTGCCATTCTCGCCACAGTCGCACGCCCTGCGGAGAGAGGAGAGAGAACGAGAGGGAGAGAGTGAACGTGAGGGAAGAGAGAGGAAAGTGGAGAGAGGGCTAAAAAAGAAAAGGAAATTAGGAATTTCCTAATTTTCAAAAAATCTAATTTTTCACCTAAAAATTCACTAATTTAAAAAAATATAAAAAATAGTCTAAACGATCCTCGGAAAGAGCACAATGCAACTGTAGCATCCTCGAGTCGATGAACTCAACAATAAACTCACCACTAGATTCCATAACTTGTACGAGAGAAAAACCCGTGTGGATCGTATAACACAAGTCTGGACCCACAAAAGTGATCTGAAAGCTCTCTGACCTAGATCCGAAAGAATCTAGGGTATTATAGCTGCACTCTATCCATCTCTCTTACCCCCATTCACAGGTTCTCCAAACTCTTAGTTCCTTTCATTCCGCTGATCAACCCACTATTTTCAGTTCAGATCTGAACTTCATTTTTAGTTCATCGTTGTTCATCTTGATCATTGTTAAAAGCATTCATTGTGCAAACCCAGATCTATTCACCCCCCTCTACATCCTCTCTTAACCATACAACACGAACCACCCTAGTTACGCTACTAGGAAAATATCACGACACCTCTGTCGTGGAGGCCTGTGCTCACACACGAAGGCCCACACTGAGACCACGTGGTCTGAAAACATGGTCACGACATCACCACCGTGAACTCTACGTCGTCTAGGAGTGAAACCCTTAGTGATGCTCACCGAAAACCCTAGGCCTCAGCTTCAGGAAAACACCCAAAAACTACTGGCGAAACTATATCTCACAGATGAGAAATAGAATCTTGAGACACGACAACCTCAAGTCACGTGACGGGAGTCCTTGCCCACTAGAAGCTAGGCCGGATGCATCCAATGACGACTTAGTCCGCAGCCTCTGGTGTCTCCCTAAGATGCCCCAGGTGGAGATTGAGACACCGTACAGTAACCAGGAACACAGAACAAGGACTAACTGGGGTCACACTCATCAGCACGGGTCCGACAGCCCCAGCCACGTGTGCACATACAGACCATATGCCCGACGTCAGATCCTCTAGCTGGTTATTCCCCAAAGCCCAGACTCAGGCTGCGCAGAGGGGCCCTATGACAGCCAGCCTAAAAACTGTCTCTCTCGGGTCACACTCTCCACCACTCCTAAGTGGGTCTGCACATGCGTGTGCGGGAAAGCTACGACTAGCGGGGGCTCACTAATGTGAACACCAAAAACCACGCACGCACCCATCGCGAGTAACGCGGAGTAACAGGTGACACGAGGCCACCAGATTCTAGATTGTTCACTAGACCTAACAAACCCAAAGGTCCTTGAGTCACGCGGTACGGGTCAAGACTGCTGCACGTGTGGGAGCTGCGCCGTCAATCTGGCCTAATCCCTAGGTCTGAAATCATGGTAGCATGATTCTCAAGGCCACTCACAAGCCGCCGAGTTAATCCCCCATCCAAGAGAGAAGCGGGAAACCTCTAGCCCCAGGCTAGGTAACTGGACTCACAGTCCAAGGCCATCCACATGGTCCACATGAAAAACACATCTCAAAAAGCCAATGACGTGTGGGAATGGCCTTCCGCACTCACTCCGACCTACGATGACTCGATCTAGTAAAGCACGAAAGTCTAGAACACATGGGGTCACTCGGACCTTCTGAAACACACCGGTGCGCAAGTTGAGGTAACACGGTACCTCCAGACACCCAAAAACATGGTCACGGTACCCTTGGGGTGTCCGAGATGCCTACTGGCCACGGGGAACATGATCAGCCGTGTTCTAGAGGACCGAGCCCACAAGGCATGAACGTGCTGCCGACCATGGGCGCGATCAACTAACGCGGCTAGGGTTTTGGTCACGACCACCCATCAACACGACCATCGCCCTCGGCGTGACCCTGCATTGGCGCGACCCAGGCCCACACCGCGATGAGGACGCAGCGGAGAAGATGACCGTGACTCCATTGAACGCAGTCGAGTGGAGTGCCACGACACTCGCGAACGCGACGAGTGCCTCGGTCGCGACAATAGCTAAACGCGGTAGGGCTGGTGACTATGACCTGGTCGCTGTTGGTCTCACCACCGCCACCCTAACCACCTTACTATTCATCTTCCTCGATGAACGTGATGAGACGATATGTCCCCTTCTTGAAGAATGTGTGATGTGACACAAGGTAGGACCTACTAGCAAGCACAAGAGCGAACTGAAACGGGCCGTATTTGGCGGCCGACTCACCCGACGCTCACCCAAGACCCGGGGTGACTCGGCGATGCCACCCTTGATGGCTACCCCCTTCTCATTGCCACGGCATATGTTTCAATGCTGGTAAATACGACGACCTTTCGACATTTGTCCTTAAATATTCTCTACTCGAGCTAGCGCAGCCCTGACCTCGAGAAAATTTACACTTGCGGTGGAGCAAATTCCTCATACCTTCCCTGAAGGCATGAGCGCTCTCCTGCCCTAGCAATTAACGTACCCTAAGCTAGGCGAATTAGTATTGCATCCCTACCCAAACCCATGAGGGAAAGAAAAGAAACACGCAGTGGCAGCTTGGTACCAAGATTGTAAGGCAAAGCTGAAGAAATTTCATTGCATAAAAAGAAAGATACATGGAGTCTCGGAGTGTGCTCCGATGCACATGAAGTTCCAAAAAAAGAAAAAAAAATATATACATAATGCATCATTGGCTGGGGCGACAAAAAATATCTTAAAGTTCCATAAGCCCGATAGAAGGATGTTCGACTAGGTCTTACAGTTGACGCTCTTCGGCTTCTAGCTTCAGTAGCTCATCTTGGATGGAGCTAGCACGCCCTTCTGCTAGTGCAGCTTCATCTAAACTCTATATGTGCAACCGCTTGGCGCGTGCCAGATCCTCCTCAGCCTGGGCTAATTTAGCACGAAGTTGAGAAGTCTGCTCTTCCACCATTGAAATCTGGTCAGTGGCTCCCTCGGCCAGGAACGTCTGTTGGCTGGCGATTTCTATGTTGGCTTGCAGTGCAGCAAGGCCCTCCTTCCTGTGGGCAGCTAGTTGATCCCTCAAGTCATGATCAATAAATTCTCACCGGTTCACATAATGGAGTAGCAAGATCACCTGAGGTGTCCAACGTTGCATAGGACAGTCGAAAGCCATGAGGGTGCGCGACATGGGCTCTACCAGCTCCCTCAGTTATGCAAAGGATAAGTCCCGATAGGCCAACACAGCCTGCTTCAATATCTCCAAATTCTACCACACCATTTCATCAGATGATTGCAAGCCAAGTGATGGTGTGTCAGGGAGATGAAACTCCACCCAACTGTCAACCTCAGCCCAGATATCATCAGCAGGCTATGAAGAAGATGAAGGCAGCGGGGACAAAGATTCCACCAACTCCTTCCCAGGCTACTCAACAGACTCAGTATTTACTGGGTCTGGGACTTCGACTTCAACCTCTGTTGAAGGGCCAAAGTCTTGAACTTCAAGGCGTCTAAAAAGTCCCCGTGCATATGCTCATGTTGTAAATAATTTTGAGCATGAGAGACATTCATGTGGGAAAAGAGAATAATAGGTCATCGTCATTAAAGTTGATGATCGATCTTCTTTGAAAAGAATGGCAACAAGCACACATGGGATACACGATCCACCATGTCAGGGCAAGTTTTGACAAACTGGTCATGTGGGAGACTGGGCGTCGCCATCGTTGAAATTGGTGGTGGATTCCCTTTGAAAAGAGTGGTCACGACGAGACACAATTCCCCATTTTGGGGTGAAGTCTTGTCAAACATATCACGTGGGAATAGCAAAGAAGAGGCATAGAGGACAAGAAGAGAATCAACAACTGACAGGGAACTAAATCATTCCATTCATCCATCTATATAAATTGTCACATGAGTAAAGGGGGTGCGTGTACAAGCATGTCTCTAACTCTCGCCACCACCCTCCTGATCATCCCTCTGGTCGTCCCTCTCCTCCCTCCTAAGGCGGGAGTCACTAGGAGGCCTCCCGAAGCTCTACGACGTGGTGCTTGCCTCACCCTGCAGTGCCTGATCAGTCTCGGTGGCCCGACGATGCTCCTCGGCCGAGGAAACTAGAAGGCCATTGTAAATAGAATAATCTCCCCCGTCCCCAAACTATGCAAACATAAACATGAACATGTAAAACATGAGATATAGACAATGAAGGGCTAAGGGTGATGATGAAAAGAAAGAAACCATGATCGCCACCCAAGGAATAGCAGTAGGAAAGAATGCTATGATGAATAGAAACCTACCACGCACCTTGGGAAATGAGGAAGAAGATGCGGCCCGAAGGGAAGCCGCTACCACGTGATTGCGCCTTGAGGGGATGCGGGGAATAGATCGTGGGTACACCTCCTAGCCGGCTAGAAAGCAAGGGCCTCACGTCCTAATGATAGTCTCCTATAAAACAAAGCCACAAAAATAAAGGAAAGCCCATTAGAATATGGTGGTGTAGCAATGTCCCGAAATGATAAATTAGCATGAAAGAATGGGGGAGAACGCACTGGGGGAGGGTTTTTAACCCCTATAAGTGGGTGCAAATAAAAGGTGAGAGTGTTGTGCATGCATGGGATTTGAAATCACAGAATTTGATTGAGAGAAGAGGGAGAAAAATGTTGTGCAAAATGAAGAAAAATGTATAAACATGCAGGAAACTGTCCTTATCCGATCACGTTTCCTCCGTTACATCCATACCAACACCTCAACCTCTTCTTTAATTTGATTCTCCCTTTCCGCCGTTTACCCATTGTTTATACATCCATACCCCTCCATAACACCACAACATCAACCTTCTTTTTAATTCGATTCTCGTTTCCGCCGTTTACACCCGGGTCTGTAGGTGGACCGACGATGAGAATGAGGGTCCGAGGTTGGTCCTTGAGATTTCAAGGGCTTGGCTAGTTTGGGATTGAACCCCCCAAGGGTCCAGGGATACCCACTTTCGCAGGTGGCCAGCACGCCGAGGGCGTGGGATGTAATGGCTTTCTCGCAACTCGCCCGCGGTAATCACTCAAATATAAGCCAATTCGAGATTGGGCACTCCCTTACCACCGACGACACTAAGATACAATACTAATTAAGCAAAGGAAACTAGCAAAGAGAAGTGTTTAGTAGCTCACCTGATCGGCGTGAATACACCAATCCCGGTCGGAGACGAGGCGAGCAGGGAAGAGTGGGTACGCGCCCGCACGCTGTGCCAGTGTAGCTCTAACCTGAAAATCAGATAAGTACAACACTGCACCTCTCGCAGGAGGGGGATCTCGGGATGGGGATTAATTGAAATCACATCCAAAACTATCCCCACACAGGAAGGAGTGGTAAGCCGGCCAGGCGGGGGAGGGAAGAGACTAACTAGGAGCTAAACGAATGACCGACGTCGATTCTGCCCGCTCTCTAGAACAGGGGACAGATGGGCAATGTTGTCACTACTGCAGTTACTCCCGGACTATTTTTTTGATGAGACTAGTGGAAAATATTCCCTAACTGACCCAGGAAGAAGTTTGATTTTTGGTGGGAGTTTTGGTGGCCGGCGTTGGTCGGGGCGGGGCCGTGAACAGTGACTCTGCTCGCTGGTTTAGACTGTCTCAGCACCAATGCAGCAGGAAGATGAGATCACCACGGGCGTTCCTGAGCTCCGATTTGGGCATGGCTGGCACCGATGGATTCATCATCGAGTCCTCTTAGAACGGAGACCCACGATGATGTCAGCGGAGGTCGGGATCGACAGCGAGGTCTCAAACAGTGACTAGGTGTCTTCTTAGTCCCAGAGGGGACAAAACAGCACACCCAAGGGAGAAAAATGAGAAATGGCTGCTCCGGATGTCAAACGGAGTGTCGTTCTTGGAGATGTGCTTCCGGGGTCACTCCCTCTTGGTGGGTGATTCCCTATTTATCCTGGGCAGACCCTGAATAAGGGGAGATGCTATCGAAATTTTCATAAAATCACATATTTAAGCTTCATAATACTGTTTATTATCTCGGGGCTCATATCTATGTTATTCTTTGACTGCAGTCACTGCAATGGCTTCCAGCTCCGCTGTTGCGTCTTCTGAAGTTGTTGGAGCGAGCTCATCAGCCCAGCCGGACGTGTCTCGGGCTCTAGTAAACTGGTTGAACGAAACACCTTGGACTTTGGATATGGCAAGATTGCCATTGTTGACGAATCTTCTAATTCCGAGATAGATACGGTATTGACGTCCCAGGTTTATTCTGCTGCAGAGGGGACATGCTTCTAGCGGGGCGGTGACTATCATCCTGACTTGCCAAAGGACCGCCATTTGATGTCGTTTATTCGGACCTTCACCGTGGGTGGCCTGCGAGACCCTTGGATAGCTCGCAGTGTTGAGGCTACTATGCTTGCCGAGAGAGATAGCCTTAAAGGCTCAGTTTATCGTGGCAAAGTCATCTATTTACCCGGGGAGAAGCGGGACTGGGACGCTATCCTTGGAATTTCAGAGCTGGAGCCAGAGAAGAAAATGTTGACCCGGGCCCCGGACTTCACTCCCGCTCGGTGGGATACCGCTGGCGGCAGAGTTGATAAGGAGAAATCTGGCTACGGTCTATTCTTGGCACCGCTGAAGTGGGGGTACCGGGATGAACCCTTCATGCTCAACTGCCTGGCCGTGCAATTCAAATATCAGCTAGTTGCCGGTTGGTTCAGAGACGCGAAGGTTACTGATGCACATCTGTTCTGAGTAGGAGCAGTAGAGTTCACAGAGTTTGTTTTGAAGGACGGCCGCTAGCCGTATTTTGTTATAAAACCCTAAAACTAACACCATGCAACGTCCGAGCACGCATTTGGGTTGGGCGTTTATCCTTTTAATGTGTACGTGGGTTTTGTAACAAGCCTTCATGGCCCATTTTATAGTGTGGGTTAAAGAGGCCTATATATATATTCTTATATATATATCTACACATACGGTTTAAATGTGGGTTGGGTTCTTGCTAAGGTCACGTGCATACGTGGGGCATATGGCCTTTTATTTGTATGTACAGGGTGAGAGCCCACTTGCATTAGTTATATACTATATAGGTATATACTCCTTCATATGGGACTTAAAGTCCAAGCACACACTGTTCCAAACTCGGAGCACATCCTTCATATGGGATTTAAAGTCCAAGCATGTCCGTGCACTCATAAGTTTGTGCACGTTGTCCACCTGAGCCCGTGCACATTCCACCGACTTGCATATTCATAAGTCTGAGCATGTTCAAGTCCGAACATGTTTCATTGCAAGTCCCAACATGTTTTGTTAAAGTCCATACACAATGTTCAGAATGAGTCTGAGCACGCACTATTCAAGTCCATACATGTTTATATGTTAAGTCCTTCAAAGTTTGTGCATAGTCCGTGCACACTCTGTCTAAGTCCGTACATGTCTTGAACAAGTCCGTGCACACTCCTTCTAAGTCCGTGCACGTCTTCAAACAAGTCCGTGCATATACAGTCTTTACATAGCAAGTCCGTGCACATTGCATCCACTTCAAAGAAGTCCATGCATGTACAATCCTTGCATAGCAAGTCCGTGCATGTCTTGTTGAAGTCCGTGCATGAACATTCCTTGCATAACAAGTCCGTGCATATGAGTCCATGCATGTTCTGGCCTTGGTCAAGAACATAAGTCCGTGCACATTCTCTTAAGATGGAAAGCAGAGTCTGAGCATGTATAGTCACGTCTCTATCAAGTCCGAGCAGCATTAAGTCCATGCATGTTTCTTATTGAAACCAAGTCCTTGCACGTCTTCACCAAGTCCGAGTAGCATTAAGTCCGTGCATGCTTCTTATTGAAACCAAGTCTGAGCACGTTTTTGCACCAAGTCCATGCACGTCTTTATCAAGTCCGAGCATGTACAGTCCCGTGCATCTCAGGTCCGAGCACGTAAAAGTCCATGCACATTTTTGGTTGTTTGCTCGTTTAACAAAGTCCGTGCATGTTTTTCCTTGGTTTAACAAAGTCCGTGCATGTCGAACCTCGTGCATATTTTTCCTTCGGCAGAACTTGAGTCCATGCACAGTGCACAATTTCTAACTTAAGTCCGTGCACTTCCAACAGTCTAAGTCCATGCACATCCCTTTAAACAGAGTCCGTGCACATGTTTCAACTCTAGATCTAAGTCATTGAGAGTCCGTGCAAGTTTTTCTATTCATACAACATCCAAGCACATTGTGCCATCCAAATCCAAGTCCGTGCATGATGTTCAAGTCAAGTCCGTGCACGTTGTTTACAAATCACGAGCGCACCCCGGGCTTCTTTAAGCCCGCATAAATCGTCACCTCGGTGACTGGCACGCCCTCGCACTCAATAAACTGAACGAACGAACGAAAAGATGAATAAACGAACGAAAAGAACGAAGAGTCCCCGAAAGTGCGTCTACATGGACCCACCACGTCCGTGCCCCATTGAGCAAACGGCCAACTCGGGATGGTGGGGTGTAGTGGCGCTGGTGGCCTTCTTTACACGGTGGCATGTTCTTGACATTTTTGACAAGCTTTGGCGATCTTGCAGTAATCATCAAACATAGTGGGCCAATAGTAACCCAATTTCTTTATTTCAATTTTCATCTTCAGACTGGCCTGATGTGCCTCGATTGACCCGGGATGAATTTCTTGCATCACCTGCCAAGCTTCCTTCGTGAACAAGCAACGGAGCAAGACCTTTTTCTGGGCATTCGCCATTATCCAGAACAACGTTCCGTTCCTCATTTCATAAGAATCCTTGATTCTAATTAATTTTTTTTTGTTCTTTTTCCTTCGGGAGCTGCTGATGTTAGAACCAGTGTAGGAGATACTCTCACCAATCAGGCTGTTAGACTTCCTCTGCGACCATGACTTCATCTTCTTATCCCTTTGCTAGGATTTCTATCATGCTGGGGACTTGTCGCATGTTGATGACAGTTATATTCAGGCTCTGATCTGGCGAGACTGCTAAGGAACTAGCCAGCTTTGCAAGGGCATCTGCCTGAGCATTTTGCCCTCGATGAACATGCTTCATTTGGATGAGATAAAACTTCGCCATCAGGCGTAGCACCAGTTGGTGAGAGTGAAGGAGCTCCGACCTTCGGACATCGAATTCTCCTCCAACTTGCTTGACGACCAGCATGGAGTCCCCAAACACCTCGAGCATCTGGATTCCCATGGAGAGGGCAATTTGCAACCCTATAATTAAGGCCTCATACTCAGCCTAGTTGTTTGTACATGGCTTGTTTATTGAACAAGAGGTGTATATAGCCTCCCCCTTGGGGGACTTTAGAACTATGCCCGCACCAGCTCTGACTCTAGCTGCTCTGGTCGCTGGAGTGTCAATTCTGGAGGCACCATCAAAGTACAACTACACGACTTTAAATCTGAATGGGCCCTCAATTTTTACACGGTTGTGTGAATGGCTTCAATCATACGCGAGAGAAGTAGTAAGAATAATTATTTCGGTAGAGGCCGAACCCACCGTTGCTCACACACGGACCCGGGTGACTCGGCGATGCCGAGATGAAGTGATGGATCATATCCCTTGCTGGTAGAGTGCCAGCAGGGCTAAGGTGTCCCTCCCAAGGAACGTAGCCCATGGTTCACGGGGCTGGCTGGTGCCAATTGGGGGATGCATGGAAAAATCATTTGCAAATATTTTTAAATGCATGCCCTACAGCTTCAACTGATTTTTTGACCCCCTCAATGCTTGCTTGATTTTTGGCTGTGTAGCACTTTGCCTTATGTGTAGATAGCTATCCATGGGGCCTACTCTTTGCGGAGTTACACCAGTGTCAGGATGTTGTGCTACACCAACTGTAGTGGAGTAGGTCCCTGAACCTATCGGTGCTTTTCAATTCTTTCGAGCCACTTATTTACGCTTTACTGTCAGTTCTGGATCTGAATCCTCAGTGTCTTCTTCATCATCATCATCCCTCCTTCCCCTTCGGCTTACTCTACCTGAAATCTCTTCAGCATTTTCAGCCTGATCTCCAGCCCTTCGTTGCATCCTGTCTTTTTTGCCCAGAAGGCACTGGCACATTTTCTCTGCCATCTGTGGGGGGCATCCGTCGCATTGCTTGACCTCTTCTCTTATCCTTATCAAATGTTGCTTTTCTCTAGTAATTCTGCCATTTATCTCTTTACCACAATAATTATATTTGACTTTTCTTCTTTCAGCATCAAGTAACGTGAGGTGGGCCCATCCCGGATCGTCCTGCCCTTGATGCTCCTGACCTTGTTCACGTCTAGCCATGATGTTGCATTAAGACCGTCAAAGACAAATGGTTGTAAGTACAATGAAAAAATGTAATGAAGCATAATTGAGTTTCACATTACGTTGAATTAAAATAATTAGACAAAAGTCTCAAATTTTGACTGCTAATTAAGGTCACATTTGGGGATTTTGCCTAATTACCCTTCATTAAATGTAATTACCAGCATGCTCCCGCCCTAAAACATTAAATGAAACTTAATTGAGCTTCAATTCACACTAAATTTACCTAATTAGATAAAAGCCCCAAATTTAAACCACTAATTAGGCCTTAATTTAGGGATTTACCCCAATTACCCGACGTGTAATACAATTAACATCATGCTCTTGCCTTAAAGCATTCAATGAAGCTTAATTAAGCTTCAATTAACGTCAAACTCTCCTATCACTGGCTCAGTAGGGATCGCGTAGAACCCCAACCGAGAACAATGACAGTACGGAAAGTAGTAACTACAGCTAGAATAATAACAACAGCAGGAACAATAACTATGGTGGCCGGTAAAACCTCGACTTTACAGCTACTCCTACTATACCGAAAAACACGACCTGGTCTCCCGTTAGGGGACAACCAAGTCACGCACCCGACATCCCGATCCCACAGTTGGGGGACAACCAGACACGAACTGCCCTAGTCACGCTACTAGAAAAATGCCACGATGCCTCAGTCGTAGAAACCTGCCCTCACAGTAGGGCCCAAGCCGAAACTACACAGTCTGAAAACACAATCACGACCTCACTGTCGTGAATTCCATGTCATCTAGGAAAAAGTCCTCAGTGACGCTCACCGGAAATCCTAGACCTCGGCTACGGGAATCCTCTCGAAAGCAACACCTGAAATCTCGTCTCGCAAATGAGAAATGAAAATCCGGGACACGACAACTCATGTCACGTGACAGGAGTAGCGCCCACCAGGAGAATAGACCGGATGCGTCCCCTGACATCTTACACCGCGCCCCCGTGTCTCGCTATGATGCCCTAGGTGGAGACAAAGACACTAAAGTGACCAGAAACACAAAACAAGGACTAGCTGAGGTCGCACTCGTCAGCGCGGGTCTGACACCCTCAGCCTCGTGTGCACACTCAGACCATACGCCTAAGGCCTATCCTCTAGCTGGTTATTCCCCCTAAGCCCGGACTTAACTGTACGTGGGGGTCCTACGGTAACCAGCCTAACAACCGTCTCTCCCGGGTATGCCACTCCACCACTCCCGAGTAGGTCAGCATGCGCGTGTCGTAAGAAGGCTATGACTAGTGGGGGCTCACAGAACGTGAACACAGAAAATCACGCACGCACCCATCGCGAGTAACACGAAGGAAGAAGTGGCTCACGGCCACTGGACTCTGGACAGCCCACTAGACCTATTAAATTTAACGGTCCTTGAGTCACAAGACTCGGGTCAAGACCGTCGCACGTGACGGTACAGCGTCGTCAATCTGGCCTAATCTCTAGGTTTGAAACCATGGTGACACACGAAGAATCTCCAGTCCCAGGCTGGTCAACTGGACTCACAGTCCAAGGCCATACACACGGCCCCCTCGAAACTCGAAACACACACGGGGTCACTCGGACTGGTGGTGATAATGTTTTTAGTTTTAAAAGACACATTGGTCTGTTTCCCCATAGCACATGCATCACAAATTTTATTTACATCAAAATTTAGTTTTGCTAAGCCTCTTACCAATTCTTTTCTATACAATTTTGAAAGAACACTAAAATTAGCATGACCAAGTCATCGATGTCATAACCATGCATCATCCGACTTATTAGCAACTAAACAAAGATTTTCATTTTGAGAATTTTCAAGATCAACAGAGTAAATATTTTCATCTCCAAAACCAATGAATTTTATTTCATATGAAACTTTATCTACAATGGAGTAGTGTGTGTTTTCAAAAATGACTTTGTGACCTTTGTCACAAAGTTGACTAATGCTAAGTAAATTATGATTCAAACCATCTACAAGTAAGACTTCTTCAATGGATTGGTTCGAATCCTTACCTATTCGTCCAATTCTCACAATTTTACCTTTGTCGTTCCCGCCAAAGGTGACCAATCCACCATCCTTTTTCTTCAGGTCTGAAAAGAGTTTCTTATTACCCGTCATGTGTCTGGAGCATCCACTGTCCAGGTACCACTTGTTCCACTTGGCTCTTAAACAGACCGACACAATCAAAGTAATTCTCAAGTTGATTTAGGTACCCAAGCAAGCTTGGGTCCCGAAGTGTTAGTCCTACCATGAGAAGAATGCATTCTATTTTTCTTTTCAAAATATTCATCATCGGCCCTCATTAGATCACACACATACATCGAGTGGCTGAACATTCCACAGTAGAAATAAGTAACATTTGGCTTCCTAAACCGACTCCTATGCATATATGATCTATCAACATATGAGTTCATGCAAGAGTCAACATGATTATAGCCATATGAATCAAATGATTTTTGAAATTTATTTTTCACAAAAGAGTTTTTCTTTGTGGGTAAGTGTCCCACATCTCTCTTCTCATTTCTAGCCTTTGCATTGCTAGTCTCACCATGTTCAATCATTTTCTCTTTTCCTTCCAATTCTTTTTGAACAACATCTTTCAACCTTTTTAATTCAACATGCATGGTTTCGAAGTTAGTTTCTAACTCTTTCTTTGATTTCTCACATTCACTCAACCTCGTTTTAAGCTCATCCAACTCCATAACCAATTGTGCATTCTCATTTTTTAATTTTTCAACATTTTCATAAGCATGTTAGTTTTCTGTCTCCAAGCACTCTAGTTCATCCACATATAAGGTTAGCTTAGATTGAAGATCTTATTTTTCATCCTTGAATTTCTCAATTTGTATTTCATAAAAGCTACACCTATCACATGGATCAGTAGAGCTAATGAGATCATAAAATTTCTTCTCCAAATTCTTGACATCAGTTTTAGATTTCTTATACTTCTGATACAAATCTGCATAAGCGAAATGCCATTGTTCAGGAGTAAAATTTTCAGAATTAGAGTTTACCTCAGAATTATCTTCATCTGCCATCAAGCAAAGATTCTGGACTAGCTCGTCCAGTCCTTTCTTCTCAACTTCAGATTTTGAGCTATCTGAATCCTCATCACTCCATGTTGCCTTCATAGCGTTTTCTTTCTTTGGCTTGTTCTTGTTTAGCTTCTTTTGGAGCTCAGGACATTGACCCCTCATGTGGCCGACTTTCTTGCACTCATAACAAATTATCTCCTCTTTCTTGCTCAGCTCTCCTTTCTTGATGGCATTTATTCTCATGAATCTCCTCGGAAAGTTTCCATCTCTTCTAACTTTTATAAAATATTGTCTAACTTTCCTTGTGACAAGAGCCATTAGCTCTTCTTCATCACTATCCATGGATGAGTTTCCATCACTTTCTTCGGATGACCCTGGATTAGCTTTCAGTGTAATTGTTTTCTTCTTCATGCTTTCCTCCTCAACTGGCATCATGATGTTGATTTCATACGTCATAAGCGATCCAATAAGTTGATCCACCGTGAGTGTGGTGAGATCCTTTGAATCTTCTATAACGGTCGCCTTTGTGTGCCACAGAGGTGTGAGAGACCGCAGCACCTTTCTGACCAAGTCTTGATTTGAATACTCCTTACCCAAGGCTTTCAAGTTGTTTGTAATCTCATTTAGTCTTACATACATTTGACTTATGTTCTCCTCCGGCTTCATTACAAATAGCTCGTATTCTCAAACCAACAGATTTACTTTTGTCTCCTGTACTTCTGAAGTACCTTCATAAATTATCTTCAATTTGTTCCATATCTCTTGCGCAGATGAACACATAGATATATGTGAGAACTCGTTAGGGTGTTTAGCACATTGAATAATATTCATAGCTCTAAAGTTCACACATGATTTCTTAATGTGCTCATCTTCCCATTCATCTTCATTCGGAGGTAAGACATAAGGACCTTTGTTTATAACCCTCCAAGTATCATAGTCCTATGCTCGCATGAACACAGTCATTCTATTTTTTCAATAGGGATAGTTAGTCCCATCAAAGAAGGGTGGTCTATGGATAGAATGTCCCTCGGGGAGCATTCCCTTGTGGGCCATAGCAAAGGATCTTTGCTCTACAACTGTGAGGTTGTCTTAAAGATCAGTGACCTACTCTGATACCAGATTGTTGACCTTAGATGCACGATTGGATAAGAAGGGGGGTTGAATTGTCCCCGTAGAGTGCAATGGTAGATTTAAATTTTAGCACAGCGGAATAAAATATACTGCCAATTTAAGATATGAACGGATGAAAATATCTAACTAGTTCCCTCAATCTTTCTATTCTCACACGATCAAGACAATGATAGAAATCATGCAAACCATAATCACGCAGATGCGAGAGAGATTTTTTAGGTGGTTCGGAACCACGACGGGCTCCCTACGTCCACCTCTCACCAAAACGGTGAGGAACCACTCACTCCAAATGAAGCGCACAGAGCTTTCGCTTCAAGAGACATGGAGACGTCATCTCCTACACGATCCTACCACGGATCAATAAACGCACACACTAGCCGCAACAACCGTGACACAAAAACACCACAACTGTTCATAGACGGTCGACAGACTGACAAAGTCCAAGTTCGGAAAATGAAGATATGATCAAGACAAGCTTGTAAATTAGAAGAAAATGACTGAAATACATCCAAACAAGATATAGAAATAAATCCCCAAGGGTAGAAAGGGCTGTAGAAAATCTTCTCTAAGTCACGAGTCGGAGGGTAGCCGGATGCCGACGATGAGAACGTCCACACGTTTTCCTTCTCAATCCGCACCTTTGTTTCTTCAATCATGAACTCCAAAAATATATGGAAATAGATGAAGACCTTCAATCCTTCCTCAGCTCCTCTCCTTCTTCCCTTTCTTCTCCTACAAGATAGATAGAAAATGTTAGAATGCTTGCATTTCTCCCAAATTCGCATCATATATATAGCAGCACATAAGGGAGATGAAAAGACCAAGAAACCCATGCCAAAACCCTGAACACCCATTAGAGGTGTAACCAATCTGTTAGGACCCAAGAATTCTTGGGTTCCTAGAAACTCGAAATAAATGTTTTCTTGCAGGTGTGCCTTGGTGGAAGACAATAAAAAGGGGGTCAAATAAAATCAAGGCATATGAAGGTCAGTAAAATCCTACTTCTTTTCTTCTTTACTGTTCAATTGATGTTTTGAATAAATCTCTCCTAATTGTTGCATGTTTGGTTAGATTAGACTCATTGATTCCGTCAATTGAAAGATAAAGGGGGAGTTTGACAATTTTATTCTATCATGCATGTTATGTCTCTTTTAATTTGTACATTTGCTGCATGTCATTTAACATGAGCATTTGCAATTTGAGTAGTTACTCAGTGTTATGAAAAACTCATTGTCTACATTAGATGCATTTCCATGCATGACCCTTTGGTATATCAAATGGTGCGTTGGGAGAAGGGTAGATCATTTCTATCTTGAAACCCACATCATGCGTAGAGGCTAGACCTCTGCCTAGTACCACGGGTCTGACTTGCATTAGTGTTAAATTTGCATTTTACATTTCATGACTGTATACTTGTGCATAATGAAAATGAGGGATGCTATTTTGGTTAGACTTACTGCATATCTTGAGGGGGGGTCTGATGTGGAAGGGAATGACGTGATTTTGTCAGAAAAGTCAATCTATGTCTATTTGAGATGTCTAAATAAGTGCTCTAGTAATGGCTGCTAGTTGGAATCTTATGAGGTCGACTCAGTACTCAGCGGAGTCGACATTGTAGTTCTTTTTGGTTGCTAGTAGGTTGATGCATGTGGAAGGTGCACCGACCTCACTTCAATTGGAAAGAGCTATTTGATGCTTCAGGTTGCCTCATGTGGACCACATTATCTTGTTGAGAGGAGGATTGAAGCTATCTTTTGGTTGCTTGCAAATCTAGCTAAAGTTTGCTTTGTGCTTCGATGTGGCTACCCACCTTACCCATCCTAGCTTCCTTCACTTATCAGATATATCTATTCTTTCACTCAGTTCTATGTCTCCTGCACTCAGTTCTATGTCTACTCGGTTAAGTCTTTCACATGTTATCATGAGAACTCTCGTCCATTCATTGAGGGAGAGTTTAACATAAAAGTATGTTTTCATTCCTGATTAAAGAGATGCCATTACAAGGCTTCACTCTTCTAAAAGAATGAGATTGAACGATTTGCAGGGAGATTATGTCCTTCTACTATTACCTCACTATCAGGGTAGTAATTTGTAAGTTTTGTTCTAGGGCCCAAAGGTGTAGTAATAGCAAGGTCTGATGGTAAGGGAACTGACGAAACTGGAAAGGTTTTTGCAAAAGTGGCAGATATAAAGGAATGAGAAGCATCGGTATTAAATAGTACAAATGCAGGATGGGAATAAATTTAGATGGTACCTTCCATAAGCCCATCATCCCTGGGCGCATCATCGTCATCTAGAACAGCATTGAGATGAGCCTGTCTCTTGCGTCCACCATCGGTAGGTTGATCCTTTATAAGAGGGCAGTCTGACATGCGATGCTCCCTGCTGTCACATCGTAAACAAGTGCCGAGATGCTTCCAGCATTCTACGGCTGAATGTCTGAACTTCTCACAGAAGGAGCAAGCCGCCATGACTTGCTCGTCCCCTTCCTTAGCTTTCTTATTTTTCTAGAAACTACTACCGCTCTCGTTCCTGGATCTCTTCCTGCTATCACGGGATTTGTAAGGTTCCATGATGTTGAACTTCTCTTTCTTATTACGCTGATCAGACCATCGGCTTGACTCTTCTCCCTTGCCTTTCAATTTTTTAACTTTTTCCAAGGTCCTTTCACAAAGATACGCCCGCTGGACCATCTCCGCATAGGTACGGATATTTTGGGTCCCAAGCTGTAGAATGAAACTGGGTCATGATCCGTCCATAAATCGATTGGCCTTTAATAAATCGATATTGACCAAATGAGTTGCGTATGGCAGTAGCCTGGAAAACTATAGCTCATACTCGGCTACTGTCATCATACCCTGGCGTAGAGAAGTGAACTCTATAGCCTTTCGCTCCTTGACATGTTCCGAGAAATACTTAGCACGGAATAATGTAAGAAACCTTCCCATGTATGTGGTGCATCAACTGGAGGTGCCGGAACGGACTTCTACTATGTCTGTGCATCTTTGTTTAATTGAAAAGCAGCAAGATGCACTTTCTCCGGGTCCATACATTGTATGACGTCAAATATACGGTTCATTTCATCGATCTAATTCTCAGCTTCGTCTGGATTAGAAGAACCATAGAAACGTGGAGGATTTAAACTCCAGAAATTACGATGTAAATCCCCAGCTCTTGCTCCCATGCCCGCTTGGGCCATAGTTTGTAATGCCTGGGTGAGGCCTGCAAACTGCTGCTGCTACTGAAACTCAGGCTGCTGACGTGGTCTCTGCGGATAGTCACGTGAAATGTGCCCTGGCTGATCACACCTGAAGTAAACCACGGGTGCCGAACACTGTTTGTTTGGATGAGAACCACCGCACCTGGGACAACCGCCCCGAGAACCAGTCACCGAACCGTGGCGCTGAAAAGCTATCGGCTGCTGAACATTGCCCGACGACTCCTGCTGCGGCTGCCCCTTACGACCCCAACGCTTCTCGCCAAAACTCGCTTCCTTGAGCAGCTTTTTAAGCTTCGATCTAAAGGACGATGACTCTGGCACGGGAGCCACAGACTGCACTACCACGGAACCACCTACTGAGAGCTGGACAGTACTCTGCTACTGCGCCTCCATCGGCTGGTTGAATCCTGCCTGCATCTGACTAGCACTGCCCTGTCCTCGAACCTTCTGCAAATCTCTCTCCAGTGCCGATGCTATCTTGCACGCCGCATCCAAAGTGGTCAATCCTGACGCAAGAAGATGGTGCCTCAACTCCACCCTCAAACCATCAATAAACTACTCGATCTTCACCTCCTCATTTGCCATGATGTGAGAAGCATAACGACCCAACTCGATAAACCTGGCGCGGTATTGCATCACCGACATGTCACCCTGGGTCAGCTCCAGAAACTCACGTAACCTCTGCGACCTGACAAACGACGGGCAAAAGGCATGCTCGAAAGTCGTGACGAACTCCTGCCACCCTATATGCCGAAGAGGATGAGACTGGAACGCTGCACCCCACTCTGACGTCCACCAAGAATGGGCCGCTCCCTGAAGCCGATGCGTGGCCAACGCCACCTGCACCTCCTCAGCACACTCCATCACACTGAAAATCCTCTGCACATCATCCAGCCACTCTCTGACCACCTCTGGATCCGGCTGCCCACTGAAAGGAGGTGGCTAAAACTGCAGGAACTCCTTCAGCACACGACCACGGACACCACGAGCCTGGTCTTCACCAGTATCACCGCCCTGCTGCTGCTGACCTCTCTGCAGTTGACCTCCCGGCTGCCGCTGAAGCACATACTCAAACATACCACTATAGACACGTAATTTTTGGCATTGTCGTGAGTAAATCCCATATTATATTATAACGTCCCAAAACGGCTTGCACATTTGATTTATTTGAGTGGTTTCCTATTTTCTTGTTGTTCCGCGATCCCTCGGTGGATTCAAACCCGTGGTTCGTTCGTTTGGCAATTTTCATAGTGGTTTAGTCACTTTGACTCTCGAAATCTTCGGTGGAGGTAGGGAAATGGATCACCTACTTCTCCTCTACGTTCCCTCACAGTTTTACGCTGAACGGTGCGCATACAAGTGGGTTTCGTTCAGCTTCGGGAAAGGCATGCACGGGGGGTGTGCATCAGGTTTGCCAGAAAATGGTGACAATTTTCTATCTAGTTAGTATCATTGTGACCCCCAGCATGTTAGCATTCTAGATCCACTGAATTCATTGTGATTGGTCGCCATTTGGGGCCGGTACGAGCCCGGGAACCCCGGTGACCCAATTAGGGTTGATTCGGTGGAATCGCCCATTTCTTGCAATTTAGTTGTTGCATGGATCCCTTGCGGGCTATGGAAAGTATTTTTCATCGATTAGAGTTGTTTCCCCATCGTTTAGACGCGATTGGGGCGTGGAACGGCCGGATCCAGCCATTCCCATCATTTTCCCGTCGTATCGTGCGAGCGGTCGTTCCAGAGACCATTTCTTGTCTCTGGCGGCCGTACGATAGACAGCTACACTCTATAGCATGTCAGTCAGTTCTAAGTTAGTTTAGGTTGGCGGCCTAAATTTAGACTGCCTCTTGCTTCTAGCGGCCCTATGGTGGACCGCCAAGCTTCGTCGTTTCTCGATTTTAGTGTAAGTAGATTGGAGCTGGTGGCCCTAGCTCTGACCGCTTCTACTCCTTGGCGGCGCTTCCTTAGACCACTATGGTGTGTTTGACTGAATCAACGTTTTAAGTCGGTTGGCCTTGGCGGACCAACCTTCGATCGCCTACGTGCTGTAGCGGCCCAGGTCATGACCACTATAGTCCGCTTGGCTTAGGTCAATAGGTTAAGGCGGTTAGAGTGGGTGCATTCTTAGACCGCGTAATCTATGTAGCAGTTCTGTTATAGACCGCTGGGTGGTTTGACTGAGTAGATCGGTTCAAGGGTTGACTGGGGTTAGTGGCCTTGCTTATGACTGCTACAGTCCCTGGCAGCCCACTTTATGACTGCTAATGTCCCTTAGCGGGCCAGTCTATGACCGCTAGAGTTTGGGGTTTTTGGGTGGAGGAGCGACTCTTTTGCTGACTGCTTGGCTTACCTAGTGGGGAAGCAATCGACTACTTATGCCCCAAAGTGGCCTATAGTGGATAATGGGATTCTAGTAGATTCTTGTCAAAACAATGGCACATTTTTGAGATTTAGAAGGCAAACAACGACCAAAAGAACATTTGGTGTTTGATTTTCTCATTTAACATTATGTTTTTTCACAATAGACATGGCAATAAACTGTTCTTAATCCCATTCCAGTATGCAAACATGTGCCAAGTAGTTCATAAAGAGAGATGCAATCATCACCTTTACTATGTTGTCTGCATATTTCATCAACTAGGATACCAGCAGTCCAATAGATCCTAGATTAAGTACAATCATCCATGTAGTGATGTTGTACCCATGAAAAAGGCACTGCCACCATGGGCCCTTTTCAAATCCAACTCTAAAATCAGCCCAGAGAAGCCGTAACATGTTAAAGATTGCACCAAACCTGAAACAGGGTATCAATCAAGTACAATTAAAAGAATGTACTACTTATTGTAGATCTTTTGATCAAAGATACAGATCTAAATGCATATCTATAAACTATAAACTAACTTGGGTAGCCAACTATCAACAATGACCAAAACTATCTTCTCCATGCGTTATAATTGCTCACCTCAGCCCCCAAAAATTAATGGAAATGGAAGCATAATCAACAGGAAAATAAGAGAACCTACGTGTATAATTGTACATTCTGCCAGTACAAGGTGTCATTGTTCTTCTTCATCAGAAATTCTGTGTAGACTCCAGCCAGTGCAGAAAGACAGGCAGATAGAATTCCCAGCATGTATCCTTGTATTGGCGCTGAGAAAAGGGATTCACAAGAAGTCTCTCCACAGCCTTTCACCTGCAAAGAAGACATGGTAGATGGACAACTATGTTACTGAGACATTACTTCAGTGCAGAGGATATGTAAATAAATTATATAATCATTATAGGTAAGGCTTCCATAACTATAACTCTAGTAATTTAGAATTTCCTTTTATAGTGTGAACAGTATCATGACTTATTTGTATGAGAGAAGAGGGAAGATTGTAGAATAAATAAAAATAAGGGATATTCATAATGAAGAACAACTGTCCAACAAATGGTTTTTACACAAGAAGATCTTCTTACATACGTTCCCAAGGGAAAAAAAGTCACAATGGGAACCTCTAGCAAATGGAATTTGTGGTCAAGGGTTCGTGGATAAACAATGACCTAACTAAAAATAATGACTAAATGTTACTTGGTCACGAGAGCATTCAGCGGGAACTATTTTTGCGAGAGGTTAACAACCTCGAGCACGCCTACCAAGTTGCTCGAGACGTAGAGCAGTTTCAAAGGGTGGCCCCACTTCGAGTTTCCACCTACCGCCAACCTGATCCCCGAAACCCCGTACCCCGCTACCCTGAAGGCCTGGCCCCTCTACTTCCATTGTCCCTAATGCCATCCCACTCTAGGCCGCCGCCCCAGCTATCCCTTTCACAAGGAACCCCTTACCTGCACCTGCTACTGTGCCCAGGCTGGAGTACACTATGCCAACCGATAGGAGGGATGACAAGGGAAAGGGAGCCATCCCCAGCACTTCCCAACCAGTCCCTACCTCGGAAGTTCGCTGTTTTAGGTGCCATAACTTAAGGCATGTTGCCGCCAATTATCCCACCCAAGCATTGGTCATCAATGACCCCCAGCCTATGGAGCTTCCACCTCAAGAAGAAGAAGCCATCGAGAGATATGAGGTCGATCCTAACCTCATCGCCCAGTTTGAGGAAATGGATGCGAGATTTGATGGAACACATGTCGAGTACGTACAGGTTGGAGATATTGCCGAGTGCTCTGGCCAGGGAAGACTAGGTGTAGTTCGTTGCATCCTAGCACACCCCTAGGAGGACGACTGGCGTCGAACCTCCATCTTTCAAACCTACGTCAAGGTAAAATCTCAACCCTGCAAGGTGATCTTTGACAACGGGATCTATATCAACGCAGTCTCTTCGGATTTTGTCTCCCGTCTAGGTCTACCTACGCACCCACATCCGAAGCCATACAACGTGACATGGGTTGATGACACTTCTATCCCAATCACCACTACATACGTCATTCCCATTCAATTCCAGTCCTACCAAGGGCAGATCTTATGCGATGTAGTGCCTATGAAGGTCGGGAGCATCATCTTAGGACGACCATGAATCTATGATGTAGACCTTACTACATTTGGTCGATCCAATCAGTGTTCCTTCTCCCACAACAGGAAGAAGATTCATTTGTACCCGACACCCCCAAGGGTGACCCCAAGAAGGAGCTCAACTCCCACCCCCACTGGAACCCCCAAGGTTCAGGAGAATCCCCAAACTCCCACTAAAGAGAGACCTCCCATTCCCTCTTCCCCTGCACCTATCACACCCATTCCTAAGGTCCCTAAAATTGGTCATGACCCAGTTAGACGCGCTGTGCGATCATAAATTGAAACCATACCTTCGATCAGATTAGATGCCAATGCCTCTGCATGAGTGATATGTGTAACTCTAGCTCTTGGCGGACGAATAGAGGCAGACGACTGCTGAGAAGGTGTAGGAACAAGCGGTCGAAATGGTAGAACCGGTTGAGTCGGTTGAGAAGGCTGAGGCGGCGACGGAAGACAGAACTGTGGCTACTGCGACTGCGAAGCCTGAGTGAACTGCACCGTCTGCTACCTCAATGGATAATTACGGGAAATGTGTCCTGACTGATCACATCGATAGCATACAACCGACAGGGAACACGGTACACCGGGATGACTACCTCCACATCTGGAACACATCCTCGACTGAAAAACAACGGAGTCTATACGCGGCCGAACAAATGAACTCGACTGCTGACTCTGCTCAGAAAACATCAGCTGATGGAACCTCTTCCTCTCCTTTTTATGACGGAAACCTCTGCCCTGAGATTGTTGGAAAGGAGTGCTATCGGTAGGAGAAAAGGCAGGAGAAACTCCTGAAGCAGATGACTAGTGAGGCGACTGATGTGGCATGACTGACAACACCATCCCAGTCTGAGCAAAACCTCGAGTCCTCGCCAACTCCAACTACAGTGCGACAACGACTTGGTAAGCAGCATCTAGCTCAGCAACACGTGTAGCGAACAACGGCAGGCTCAACTCTGCTTCCAGTCCGCACAGAAATTGTTGAGTCCTCACAGTCTCATCGATAAAAATATGTTGTATATACCGGCCCAACTCAATGAAATTATCGCGATATTGCAGCACCGACATGTCACCCTGTGTCAGCTCCAAAAATTGGTACATCTTGGCTAACTTCAGGTAGGCTGGAGTATAAATACACTCGAATGCAGTAACAAACTCAGCCCAAGTGATCTGTCAAAGCGGATGTGAACGGAAGGTGACTTCCCATTCTGAGGTCCACCACGTGCGTGCAGTACCGTGAAGTTGAAAAGAGGTCAGCATAACCCGTTCATCCTCGGCGCACTCCATGCATTGGAAGATGCACTCGGTAGCATCCAACCATTCCCTTGTTGTCTCGGGATCAGATTGACCTTCGAAAGTCGGTGGATGGAACAGTAGGAATTTTTTCAGTGCCCGTCCACGACTACCAGGTAACTCTGAAGGTGGATCAGGAATAGGTGTAGCCTGGGCAGACGTCGTAGTCGGTCAACTGTAATGCATAAAGTCTCGCTGGCAGTTTCTGACCACTGACTAGAAGTGGAGAGTTTTCCAGGCACAGAGGAGTGGACATATAATCGCCAGACGGCAACTCCACAAGCATCTCACAGGAAACTTCATTCATCGGCCCTTCGACACAAGCAATAAAATCCTCGGAGACAAAAGAATGGGTTGCACTCAAATTGAAAAGAACACATGCCGAACGACCATAAATCGAAGCTGTACCTTCAATTAGATTTGACGCCAATGCCTCCGCACAAGTGATGTGAGTAACTCTGGCTCTCGGTGGACGACTAGCTACAGACGACTGCTGGGAATGAGCAGGAACTGGCAGGTGAAACGGTTGATGTTGAGGTGGCAAAGGAAGATGAAGCTGCGGCTGGGAAGTCTGCGAGAGCTGCACCGTCTGTGACCTCAATGGATAGTTCCCAGAAATGTGCCCCGACTGATCGCAGCGATAGCAGACAATCGGCAGAGAACACGACACGCCCAGATGACTGACACCACACTTGGAACACAACCTCGGTTGAGAAGTGAAAAAATCCTGACGCGGTCAAACAGAGGAGATAGACTGCTGACTCAGATCAAAAGACGTCGAATGATCGAACTTCTTTTTCTTGAACTTCTTAAATCAAAATCCCTTGCCTTGAGATTGCAGGAAGGAAGTACCACCAGTAGTAGAGAAAGTGGGAGAAGCTCCTGGAACAGACGACTAGTGGGGCGGCTGATGCCGCACGACCGACTGAACCATCCTAGTCTGAGGAAGTCCTTGAGTCCTCGCTAGCTCTAACTCTAGCGCGATGGTGGCTTGGTACGTAGAATCTAACTCAGCTACGCGGGTAGTGAACAATGGCAGGCTCAACTCTGCTTTCAGTCTGCGCAGAAACTACTGAGTCCTCACAATCTCATCAGTAAAAACGTGGGGCGCATATCGACCCATTTTAATGAACTTGTCTCGGTATTACAGCACTGACATCTCGCCCTGCGTCAGCTCCAAAAACTGGTACATCTTGGCTAACCTCAAGCAAGCTAGAGTATAGGCACGCTCGAATGCAGCAACAAACTCTGCCCATGTGATCTGTCAAAGCAGACGGGAACGGAAGGCAACCTCCCACTCCGTGGTCCACCATGTGCGTGCAGTACCTTGAAGCTGATAAGAAGCCAACCTGATAGCCTAAATTTGACTCATAGTATTGCACGCTTGTTCCTTGGTCGCATGATTTTATATTCAAGCTTTTAACTTGAGATATATCACACACATGTATTGTTTTAAGGTTTTGTCACTCGGGTGACATTAACCTACTGGTTGCTCTTGATTTCTGTAGTGAGATAGGAACACTACTCTTAGGGTAGTTGGAATCCTCCACCGAATATTCCTTCCATCGGATTGAAACCAATATCACAAGGCCTCCATAAGTCTCCGCGAGGCTAGGATTCCCACTAGGATGCTGAGAAGGTTGTACCTTAATAACCCTAGAAAACTATGGAATCCACGTCCTACTAGATAGGATGGGGTTCAACCGGTTGTTTGAGTTGGCATTACGAGGTTGTGACCGAGACCTGCCCACTTTGTCCTGAACGCGGTCCTTTGAGAATCGCGACCACCAGGTCACGAATGACCGACTGACCACGTTCTTCTTCCCTTGGGCCAGCGTGCCAGTCGTATTCAGTGAACTGGTTTCCTGTTTCAGTGGATTGAACTCCTATTTTCAGTCAACTGATAATGCCCAGGTCAACTGAATTCTTGACCCTGAACGTGGACTTGGACGGATCGCGTCCTTGAGACCACGGTGGGTCACTATACCGCATTATCATTCGCTCGCATGGTGAGTTGACACACTTGCCTAGTGCGTCGATGTAGACCCCTTTTGACCCACTTTTGAACGAGATCATGCCCAGACTGCTACCATGAGACCTCAGTTCTTTGTTGATCGCGTCTTGGCCCAATTTTTTGAACTTCTTGGTTCTTGTGTGAATTGCGATATTCGAGCTTTGGCAGGGTTTTGGCCTCTCCAGGCTACTCCCCTGATTTTTTTTCATGACCCCTTAATTTTCCAAAACTTGCTACTAGAATTACCTTAAATCTTGGTTCTTAAGGTCATATCCCTATGACCTACCTCTTATTTTCACTCTTAGTGCTTTGGTTACTTGAGCTTATCCTTAGAATTCTTGGCCATTAAATAATGTGGATGTCTAGATTTATGTGGGATCTCTGATCCACCCCTCAATTCCAACACACCATAAGGGCCTGGTCTGGTCTTGGAGAGAGCGTCCGAAAAGTTCTAGTGCCCATGAGAGTTATAATGACATGGTGAGACATTGCACCGAAGAACTTGCTAGCGTGTTAGGTCTAGGACTCCATACAACCCATATGACACACCTATACAAGCCAATACACACTAATACTTCCCATAAGCCCTTGATGTCCCCATCATTCGTCCTACCGTTGATCGGGCAGGAAGCACTGGGGGTCCGCCGATCGGTTCACAAGATCCTGGCAGAGTTTTGTCAGGGCTTGGATCTGCTGGCAGATTTCATATAGGTCGCCCTGGGTGACTTCTTGTCGGGGGTGAGTAGAAGAAGCTTCTTGCGACCCCCGGCGGGAGTTAGGTCCCTAGTGGGAACTGCGGCCCCAGTGGCTGGCATTGCGGAGGCTTCCATGGGGTGCCATAGCTTTTTGCTCGTCTTCCCATAGAGGGTGCCAAGAAGTGTAGAGGGTAAAATACGATTTCTGTGCCACGTACCACCTTCTCTATTTATTGAACGGGGAAGTCGTCTCGCACCTATAGAGGCCTGCAAGCACCAAGAAATGAGGGGCGTTAGAAGGAGTCCCGGGTGTTACCCCAGGGGACAACCCTCCGATGCTTAAGTTAGCAACGGGCTAATGAAGGGCAGAGAAGAGCAGATGAGTGAGTGAGAGAGAGGGAGATTGTAGTAGAAGGTCGAGGAGCTATGTAGATCCTCCGGATGAGTGCTCGCCACTCCCAGTGCCCACTCGATGAGTGCTCGCTGGATGGTAAGGTCGGCGGAGGGGACCTCTCTTCGAGTGTGGTCTATCGTCCCTTCCTTCTCTCCGTGAAGCAGGGCTAGTAGCTCTATCCTCTTGCGTAGTAGTTTGGCAGAATGATCCACTGTGTCTCTCTTCCCTGTCGATATCCTTCTTATAGGGGTTGTCCTGGAGCGAGGAGCCTTGTTCCTTGATAGGGAAAGGCATAAGTGGGGAGTAACACTTTCCTGCTATAGTGGCGGGAGTTTTCCGTTGGAGGGCGATTACCCCGGCGTCGGTTGGTCCCGGGGTGAATCTTACGGTGCTCATGGGGCATGCTCGACTGTTACGGGGTCAAGGCTGATGTCGTGGGGGATAACGATCGGTCACGGGAGGGTCTTCCAGCGGTTGCTGCGCTTGGGCTGTGGCTTTTACGCGCTGTAGAATCCGATGCTAAGCCGGATTGGGCACCACCTTGATGGGCCGTAGCTGTTGGGCGTCTCTTGGGCGTGATGTGGTTTGGACCAATTGTTATTGGGTCAGCCCTGAGCCAGGCCAGATTAGTGGTTCCATCACATGGAAAGTCCAAGCACTCCATTGGGATTCTAGGAGCAAGCCATTAATCATAAAATAACATGACTATAACATAGACGTAGCATGGAATGCATTAAACAGGAATTAAACATGCTTTCCCAAAATTCCCAAAATAGCAGAGTGTAACGAACCAAGGGCTGGGCGTTATGTGACCATAACGCGCATCCCCCAGTCCGTTATGCTCACCCGTGCAATCGCCAAAACTCAGACATGCAGACTATAACGTGCCACTGCTGGGGCGTTATGCTCAGTATGACGCACCTCCACCTGCGCATTATACTCACCCGAACAACCATCAAAACCACACGAATCATAATGTGCCATGATTGGTGCATCATGAGACTATAACGCATCGAGATTAGTCCGTTAAAGTCACCCGAACGTATGAAATCTACGAAAATTCATAGTTTTACACATCATATAACGCACTACGAGAAGGGCGTTATGTTGGCCATGGCGGACAAGACCTAGTCTGTCATGCCCCACAACCTACAGAGATGACGGTCACATAACGGTCTAAGGATGGTCCGTCATGTCGAACATAACGCACCCCCAAGGGTTTGTTATGCATATAACGGCCTCTGAAAGGCGCGCTATATCAGCTGGGAAACGAGAGGGATGAGTTCGAGATCGAACTCCCCTCCGGTCGAGCCGAATCGATGCGAAATAAAAGAAAAGGGGAAGGAGAAGCTAAATAATAACTTTTTACAACTATAGCATGCATCAAAATGTAAATATAATGGCCATGGCAAATTTTACAAGCAATTTAGCCTAAAACCCCCAAAAATACACCTTGTACGGAAAACGATGAAAATGCCTATGCATGGACGTGCCTGTGGTACCAAAATGATCCTAGCGACGCAAGGAGTCCGTCCGCCTACCTCGATCGTGACGATAACCTCGGAAAGCGCCCATGCGGACGACGGAGCTCTACGACCTTCCCCGACCCGTCCCGTTCCCACGCCCCACGAACCGTGGAATGGAAGGCACCAGCGTGATCCTCGCGACGAGCTGGGTCCGATGATACCTCCTGCGTCACGATCCGGGGTTGGCATGGCCCAGAACGAGCAAGAAGGGGGCGGAGGAGAGAGAATGAGAGGGAGAGGGGGAGAGAAACGAGGGAGAGAGAGAGAAATGAGTGGGGAGAGAGAGAGGGCGGCAAGGGAATTAAGTTATAGTAGGACGTCCTATCTTGACATATGTCCTATTTTGAACTACGTCCTATCTGGTAAAAATTATGTTCAACCTTGAGAATAAAACATGGAACTAATTAAAGATTTAAACATCTTGTAAGAATATGGCTGCTGAACGTGCACAGTGGCGTGACATGTAGCGCATGGTACAAGGCCTTACTCGGGCGCTACAACACGTGGTGTAGGGCAGAGCAAATGGTGGAGCAGGAGATCTCCATAGAAGTTTTCGGAACATGAGCCCGCCTAAGTTCACGGGCTCTTCTGACCCAGAAGATGTAGAAAATTAGCTGAAGGAGATCGAAAGAATATTCAGTGTCATGCAGTGCACGGATGATGAGAAAGTTTTACTAGCTACATTCCAACTGGAATGAGATGCGAGGTGCTGGTGGGGATCAGTTGAAGCCACCTTGATGGATGATAACGTTACCTGGGCCAACTTTGTTGATCACTTCAACAATAAATATTTTTTCGACCGTGTGCAAGAGAAGAAGGCCGTGGAGTTTGCCACCCTGAAGTCGAGGACTTTAACTGTGGTAGATTATGAGGCCTAGTTTTCGAGGCTGTCAAGGTACGCACCTCACCTAGTGGGTACAAAGAAGATGAAAGCAAGGCATTTCTTGAATGGGCTTCGGCCCCAGTATATCACCCAGCTGGCGCCGATGGATATCCAAGTGTGTCCAAAAATAGTCTGACGTGCTCAACTACTTGAAGACGCCATGGAATTATCTGACAAGATCCGTGGTAAGGATAAGAAGGAGACTGTCACAATCTCCAACAACTTCAAGCCTTCCTTTAACAAGAAGAGACCCAGTAATGGAGGAGAGTCCTCCAAGGAGAAAAAGCACAAGGGCAACAACAAGCCTTTCTCCATCACCACACCATCCAAGGAAAACTACAGTTATTGTGACAAGCCTGGCCATAAGGCCGATGAGTGCTGGAGAAAGCTAGGAGCATACCTCCGATGCAGGAGTCAGGAACATAGAATTCTTGATTGCCCTCTGCTGAATGAGCAGACCGAGCCAACAAGTAAAGAAGAAAAGTGCCCAACTAAGAAGCAAGGACATCTCCAAGCTCTGCAGAAGACAGAACCAACTGAAGGCAGACTGGTAGAAGGTATTCTAACTATCTGTTCCAAGTCTGCTCAAGTTCTATTTGATATAGATATTGCACGTCCGTAGATTAATTTGGGCGGTATTTTCTAGTCATTTGCCGTGTTTTGTAGGTCAACAGGAGTCTGAGCACGAGGCCCATCCCCTCTGGCCAGCTGGAAGGGGTGGAGGAATAAGTTTCACAGTTCTGGATCTGGAGGTTCTGCGTGGTCTATCTCTGTCCGTTTGTGAGGGTGCGCGGTCTTACACCGACCGCCCAGCTTCTGTAAACGACATGTTTCAGACCGTTTGAACGCCAGACAGGTCTTCATCCCGCGTTCCTCTCCAGCGTTGTACGCGGCCTGTCGAGCGGCCGTCTACGTTCCAGAGCGGTCTCCAGTAGATCGTGTTCATCCCATTCCAGTGCTGTAGCATTGGCGAGTGCCTCATGCATCTCCCCTTTCCAAGGTACGTGGTGCTCTCCTTGCACTTGATACCTTGGTGGTGATCACGACTTGTTCACGCTCATGGGTGATTTATTGTTGTGTCATTTGACTCCTCGATACTGTTCACTCACACACACATTCACTTTTTTCCCCTTTAGCTTTTATTTCATATCTTGGTTCAAAAGGAGAGAAAGAAAAATATCTACATCCCCTTTTCTGGTGATCACGGTGGGACACCTAGTGCCCATCGTGCTTCTTATTTCGTTGATCTGCTTTCCTGTGTGTATGAGTCAGTTCTTACCCCTCTTTGGTTTGCCATTTTGTTCGTTGCTGCTTTCTGTTCCCGGGGTTCTACACGATCCTCTTTGGGCTGTTTAAAGATCCCTGCGATCGGTCGATAGATCACTTTGCTCCTATCTCAGGTACGTTTCTGCCATTCATCTTTTTGTGAGTTTGCGGTCCTATTAGGGCCGTGTCTGAATTTCCATGGTCGCATGATAGACCGTTTACTTCTACTTCAGGTGCGTTTCTGCTGTTCATATTTTTGTGGATTTGTTATCTTTCTACGGTTCTATTAGGGCCGTTTCATAGGTTTCACAATCGTTTGCCAGACTGCCCAGTTCGTTCAGGTACGCAGAGGTCTTTGTTATTTCTATTAAATTCAGTTCTGTGGTTTTTTATTTTACTGCTCCCTATTACCTTTACGGTCCTTCCCAGGGCCGTTTATCCTTCCTGAGCGGTCCCCCACCAGACCGCATTTCTCTGCTACAGCGCACCGTGAGCTATATACTTGTGTTATATTTTCCATCATCATGGGAAATCTAACGCTGTTCTGTAAACTCAGGTATTTAGCACCTGAATATGCCCAGAGCGGTCAAATCACAGAGAAAGCTGATGTTTATTCATTTGGAGTCGTGCTTGTGGAGCTTGTGACTGGTAGAAAAGCTGTGGATATTAACCGGCCAAAGGGCCAGCAATGCCTCACTGAATGGGTAAGGAGTGTAACTGCAGCTTTGTAAGTGGCGAATAATGTGGTCCTAATTAGATGGCGGAGCAATCGAGCTTAGTGAACTATGAGACAGTAAGCTGTCAATCCATTTAACTAAGAATTTCTCTTCATGATGCCATTTAGTGTAAGGTAGCTGATGGGAGGCACAAACCTTGGCCACTTCTGTAACGTTCCCCTTCTTTGGCTTTCAATATGGACTTGTGTTCATTTATGCCAAAGAAATACTGAGTGATACTGATCAAGTGGGCAAGAGAATACGAGAACTTTTTCCTTTGATCACTAGATTTTTCATTCTAGCTAATGTAGCCATACTAAAATCTTCTTCGTCTTTCTTTTTTGACTTCCTGTACTTGATCAATTAGGCTCGACCTCTACTGGAGGAATATGCAATTGGCGACCTGGTGGATCCTGGCTTAGGTGGCCGATACTCTGATCATGAGGTCTGTCGCATGTTGCATGCAGCCTCATCATGTATACGGCGAGATCCCAATGCAAGGCCTCGGATGTCTCAGGTGAGTTTGGAACTTGTTTGTCATTGAACCATGGGGGTGGGAAGGTGGCGGCTGAAACTATTCTTTACAAGTTCAAAACATTCTAAAATCATGAGTGTTGTCTTGGAACGAAGGTCCTCAGGATTTTGGAAGGAGACACGGTTATGGAATCAAACAGTGTCTCAACACCTGGCTATGACGTGGGAACAAGGAGTGGTCGAGCGTGGCCGGACCAACAACGAAGCAGTGGCCGCGTCCTGCGTCAAGCGTCGGCAGGCCAGCAGGGTGGAAAGCTCTCCTACGAGGCTCTAAGAGCAGCTTATTGGGAGGGCAAGGCAAGATGGGGTATCTCGTGACGATGATTGAGGTACAAGCAGCATGAGTATCCCTTTGTGTATTCTTTTCCCTTTCCTGTTCCCCGTTCTGACTTGTTCGTGCCAAGGCTTTGTTTGTATATTTGTAACTAATTACTACAGTCAGTAGTCAATTCCCCCCTCTTCCCCCCCGCCCTTGGCGTGTTGGCCGCCCATGATTTGGGGCATCCCTAGCCCTTAGGGGTTCAATCCTAGGCTAGCCAACCTCTGGAGTAGCGAGGTTCTGTCTCAGACCCTCACTACCATCGCCGAATTGCCTACGGATATGAGAGCGCGCTTAGCGGGTAAGTCTGCTTGAGTGAAGTCACCGACCCGCGCATGCTTGCTTGCTAGGTCCGAGGGATCTTCGGTCTTTTGGCTCTCACCCCCAAGGTGGTTTTACATCAAGGGATCTCTTGTCATTTTGCCAGAAAGAGGACTCATACATGAAGTCTTTGAGGTGGATAAAGGGGTTGCTAGTGCCGTTGTACTTATGGTACGTGGGCATTTCAAAAGGGGGAAGATGGAATATCGGGAGGACCGGTAGGGAGACCTCAGGGGTGGACTTTATGCCCACCATCTTCTTCAAGTCTCGAAACTGCTCATCCATTTTATTTAGCTTTGTGAGAAGGGATTGGGTGAGCGGATCAGTTGGTGAGGGTGGTGTTTGCCACTGAGGAAGGACGGGCCTACCAGAGGCCTAAGAAGGAAACCTCAAATGAGAGGGGTATTGCGGCCTGCCAGTGGATGGACCTGGCTGAATTGGTGTTTGGGGAATGATTGGGGTTTGAGACTGTGAAGAGAATCGGAAGGAGGGAGGCTGCTGACTCACCTGCCCTTGAGGTGAAGGAGAGGGAATAGCCTGTGCAGGCTCTTGGATGGGGGTGGTAGCCAGAGTCGGCTCCTGGGTAGGAGTGGTAGCCTGAGTTTGCTCTTGGGAAGAGGTTGAGACAAATTTCCTCATCGTGATGGCCTGAAGGGCCTAAAGTTGCTCGGGACTGAGCTGTGCTGTAGCGAGGATACCTAGCATGGAGGAGATGTCCTGGGAGGTGGATGCCTCCTCGGGGGTAGTTTGCACCTCATGTGAAGGCTCGTGAGATGGACCTGCGTCCACAGCATGGACATATGGCTTAATTTGGTAGCCATGGTCCAGGTTGTGCTCTCATAAGAACCCTGAGCTGGGCTATACATTTGGGGCTCATATTCGAATTTGAAGGCCCCGACCTCGAACTCCTCATAATCGTACCAGACCATTTTCAGAACTTTGTCGGAATGCAACAACATGCACTAACAAACAAATAACAGAGGTTATCAGACAAGTGGATGCTTTTACACCCTTTTTTAACACGCACAATTTGCAGAACAAGCGATTAAATTAGAGCCGTTATAGCCATGGCCGATCGAACGACGAATCGCTACGTGTTGCTAAACGAACTAATCGTGAACTTTCTACCACCATTCAAATTTAAATAATTTATGCGGTCTAATCATCAGCCGCTCGGGTCAATAAACGGTTTATTGCGGACCGTTACAAAATTTAACATAATTTAGACATGGTTATTACCGGAGAGCCAGATTTACGGGAATCATATCCGGATCCCTTCCCGGTCGATTCAAGTCGACGGGAATAATTATTTTGAACCTGTTCCCTACCATTCCACCATCATACCATGGCAATTTTATCGTCTATGAACTCAGCAACGATGGGCATGCTCCGTAAACATAACGACGATGGGCATGCTTCTAAAACATAAAAATGATGGGCATGCTTTTAAAACATAAAGATGATGGGCATGCTTTTAAAACATAAAGACAATGGGCATGCATTAGGAACAATTTTAACGGGCTAGGGCAACGATCCCCCTACCTTAATCGTGCCAGAAGCTCCTTTCCGACCGCAAGCAAGCCAAGGGTCGCCGTGGTTCATCCTTTTCCTGGTCGTCTCTCCACTCCATGGCTCATCCCAGGGTGATGCCATGGCATTCCTCGTTGCTCCAAACGAGTCTAGAAGGCTGCCCCCCCACCGGATCTAGGCCGAGGATGACGGTTCTACTGTGAGAAGGGGAGGGAGAAAGCCGCCGTCTTCGCCGTGACTTCGCCCCTCCACACTGGGATCGAACCAAGCCAATGGGGTCGCCGCACTCTCCACCTTGCTTGCTTGTTGGTGCGGTCACCGGACCTCCTTTGCCGTGGCTGATGGGTCGCCGCACCGAGAAGATGCCCGAGGGAGAGGGGGGTTCACCGTTCGCGTGGGTCCACGGAGTGAGGACGCCGTCGTGTCCCTCCTTCCCAGCTCATCGGCGACCGCCAGAGTCCGCCACCGTGGCCGTTGATCGCCGCCGCTAGGAAGAGGGGGAACGGGCGAGGGGGGTTTCGCATTCACGGCCGTCTGCGGTTTCCTGCGCGCCTGCGGGTTCGGGAGAAAGAGGAAAGGGGGGCCACGGGTTAAACAACAAAAAAAAGGGTTTCATATATTTTTTTTGATTTTTAACTTTAAATTACTAAAAGGGCTTAAATTAACTAATATTGTGTAAAACATGGTGAATATTAACTACAAAACATGCATTTAACGTAACTGTTTGAAATTTGTAAGATGTTCACAGAATCAGAAAGTAGAGACATGGATAGACCGAAAAAAATAGCAAGATTGCAAGATCATACTCATGTAAAATTTTTTTGGGTTTAATTTCATAAATATTAATTTTTAAACATGGAACAATTTACAGGAATAGAATGACGTCTTACATACGGGTACTTGGCGGAGGTGAGATCACCGATCTACTCAGGTAAGGGTTAGTGTTCCAGATAGGCGTAGCCTAACCTTCTCACTAAACCTTTTAATATACCCTTAAGATGACCAAGTTTACAGACGTGAAGATTAAGCTAGCATGCAGGATACCCTATGTTAACTACAAGTTAGGCTAGATCTTGAGAACACCTAACTCTTGATGTAGCTAACTGGCTAACTGTGGAATCCTAGCCCTCCACGTCCTCTGCAGCCAAGCTCCCAGTCGCAGGATGTGGTACATCGCCTGCACGTGAAGAGAAAATATTAAAATCTCCCTCTTCTGCAGGTGGAGAAGAGAAAGGCACAAACAACCTTCTCTTCAGTGGCAGGAACGGCAGAGGAATGGCAGGTTGATAGTGAGGTCTTCTACGGTGGATGGAGGGAGTTGCTCATAGGGAAATAACTCCCAATGGCCTATTGGAAACCAGATCTGAAAGCCTTGCTATACGTGTTCCCTCGTTGGTCCATTGCCAGCAAATGTGTTTCCACCAACCCTGGAGAATAATAGATCTCAAGGAATTGGCGCCCTTGTGAAGAGTCTTGGTTTAGATGAATAACACCTGTATATAGGGGCACTATATCATCTAGTCTTTTCCCTTTTTTTTTGCAGGGTATGGAAATTGTTACTATTGGTGTGCTACATACCAATTTAGGGTCGGGTTGGTCCAATAGTTGTACGATCTTGTTCATTATTAAAAAAGTGATATTTGAGCGTAAATATGTGATTGTATATTACTTTACGATGACCCTAGGATACATGGTTGTAAAGTTAAATCGAGATGGGATCTCGATCATGAGACTGACTTTCCATGGACACATACCTTAAACTGTTCCTAGTTGGAGGGTAATCACTTAGGGACTTTGATTACCTATTAAACCAGTAGACATGATGTGTGAGTGAGTAGTCTCATGGTCATTGGTGCGGGGCATCAACACACAAACTAGACAACAAGCAAGATCATATAAAATATTGGTCAAATTGAAGTGCGACGAATATACCTAAAATTTGGAAAACAAAGACACAATAATGTTAAACCTTAGTCAGAAAAAAGACATCAAAATCAGAATTGGCATCAATGTGGGAACATGAATTTGTCACTAAGAATTATACAGCAGTATCTAAAAAAACATGAAGATTAAACCACTTACATATTCAATTTATCTACTGGAAAAAATAAATTAACAAGCAATCATATCAGACTGACACATTCCAGTAGCCAACACCATCCACATGTGAGAAGAGCCACGGTCATCTCAAACTACATAAGCATGGAAAATAAAATCGAACAATAGACAAAAAATAGGCATTAATCAAAAATCGAAGTATGAATATCAAGGGGCTAAGGAAGGGGATAGGGCAATTTTTACAAACCTCGTCCGTGCCCTAGCAGGCGCCACAAACAAGCCCCACATCGGAGAACAACACAGAAACCAGGCAAGAGGAGGAAAAGCAGGCGCCCAGTAGGTTGGGATCTTGAAGACGGGGGGCGGCAGAGGCCAGCCTTAGGAAGAGGTGCGACGGCGGGGGAGCGCGAGGGTTCGATCCGTGGATTCCCGGCTGCAGCGGCGGGGATGGAGCACGTCAACCACGCGGTTAGGCGTCCCGATTAGGGTTTTGAGAATGGAGATCAGGGACCTCTCTGAGGGGTGGAAGCAAAAAGGATTTCGCAGTTGGGGAGGGGGGATGAGGAAGGTTGAAGGTAGTGTGGAGAAGGGTTTCTCACCTGGAGAGGAGGGTTTTGCGGGAGGCACGGAGCAATCGAAGCAGGGAGAGGGCTGCCGCTTTCCCCAGGCGCTGCGACGTCCCAGGCGAGGCAGGGCGAGGCGACTGGCGAGGGCAGAGAGGGAAGAAGGCCACACCGTGGAGAAGGGTTTCGCACTTGGGGGAGGGTTTCACAGGAGGAACAGAGCTATCAAAGTAGGGGGGAAGGCTACCATTTTCCTTACGCGTTGCGACGTCCCAGGAGAGGCAGGGCGAGGTGACTGGCGAGGGTAGAGAGGGAAGAAGGCCACGCTGTGCACCTGGGGGAGGGTTTCTGGTGCGGACACCTGAGCACATGAGCGGCCCGGTTCAGGGAGCCGCCGGTACCACACACGGAGCACCACGCGAGCCACGACAGCGTCCCTTCCTTTTATAGGCTCTAGAACAAACACTTTGCTCCATGTGAACACCCAAGATGCCATTTTTTGAAAACTAAAACTTCTTTATCTCTTTCCTCCTCTTTCTCCATTGTCGGCTGCATGAGAGGCCTACCGACACCTGCCAGCCAACTCGTCACAATGCCAATAGACATCGCTGACTTCCCGTGCCATTGGCCACTTCTTGGCCACGTCGAAGCCACCGCTTGCCCTGCCGCATGGAGAAGCCTCCACGTCCACGTCGTTGGAGACCTACCAGCTGAGGCCCGCTAATGGAGATCCTCGCGTGCCTCTCCCTTTCTGTCGATTTGACCACGTGTGAAGGCACATGTGAGAAGCATAGGCTTGCCTACCGAACTTCTCCACCTGCCAGTCGTTGTCGACCTACCTCCATTGCTGACCTCTCTCTCTCCATTTCCACGTCGGCAGCTTGCCTTTCTCCACTTCTCTCTCCCACCTTCAACGCGTGAGAAGGCTGCCTTGTGCCTTCTCTCTCTTCCCGAGTGAGCCACCGCCTGCGATTTTCATATGCACCCACCTCCGAAGCCTCCGTGCCGCAAGAGAAGCCACTGCCGTGTGGAGAATCACGGCGCCTGCAGCTTGTTTGTTGACCTGCCACCAGCCGTGAAGAGCCTGGTCGTGCCATCGCTCGCTACGCATGCATGCGTGAGACATGCGCCCAAGGCCTTTTGTCGTTGCTAACATCCCTTCGTGTGAGAACGCACGCCGTTCTCTCCTGCCTTCTCTTTCTCTCGCCACATGCAGCACTCCACACCCATGTGAGAAGGCGTCTCTCCCCGCGTGTGGATGTTATGGTCCAAGCTCGCCCGAAGAAGCCTTAGCCCATGAGAAGCCCCTAGAGGCCATCGCGCTCGAGCCCATTCGCCCACGTCGAAGCCCATGCATGTAGTGTGTGAAGAGGGCCGCGTGAGTGGTTGGCCCATTTGTACTTGGGTCGTGGGCCTTTGGCCCATTGATGTATATATTGTTTCTTTTTATCTTCTCATGCTGGACTTTTGACCCATTAGCGTGAAAACTTGTAAATCTCATTCTTTCTTGTCTTCTCCCTCTTCGTGCCTGCAAAATACGTAAATTTATTTATTAAAATTACTTAATTTTATCAAACTAAATATTTTACTCTAGGTTGTGATTTAGTCTGATAAATGGATAGTAAAGCATAGCACTATTTTACCTACTGTTGCTTTTATTTGGGGTTGATCTATTCACCCCCCTCTAGATCTAATCATTTTCCCATCCATCACTTTGTATCAGAGTCTAACTCTTCTGCAGGGCTTAACATCTCGAAGAGGTTAGCGATTATGGATGCTAGAGGATTAACTACTGAAGGTTATTCAACGAGTAAGCTGCCCTACTTTGATGGTTCTAACTTTGCCTATTGGAAGAACCGCGTGCAAGTGTTTCTGAGGGCTAAAGATTATGAGATCTGGAAGGTTGTGAGCAAGGGACCCTTCCATCTGCCTGAAGATGAGGAGGTTTGGTCAATGGAGCAGATTTGAAGGTCCACCCTGAATTGGAGTGCCATAAATGCTATCCAGTGTGCACTGCATCCCACAGAGTTTTTCAGGATTTCATCCTACTCTACGGCAAAGAAGATGTGGGATAAGTTGGAAGTCATATGTGAGGGGACTTCACAAGTGAGAGAGACCAAGGTGAACATGCTGGTCTCAGAGTATGAGGCTTACAAGATGAAGCTAGAAGAAACAGTTTCAGAGATGTATGCCCGTCTCATGGTAATCACTAGCAGCTTAAGAAGTCTTGGTAAGATATACAACGAATATGAGTTGGTGAGGAAGATTCTTTGGTCCCTGACTCCTATTTGGCACACCAAAGCCACCGTTATAGAGGAGTCTAGGAACCTGGTGACCACTACTATGGATGAGTTGATTAGTTCACTCATGACATATGAGCTAAACCTGAAAAAATCTGATGAGATGGAGAAGAAAAAGAAACTAGTGGCTGGGAAAGCTAACTCTAGTCGCAAAGGGTCATCGAGTGAATACAGTTACTCAAGTTCAGAGATAGAAAATGATCAATTTGCTATGTTGACCTGACAGTTCAAAAGATTCCCGAGAAAAGAGGGAAAGGACTTTAGAAGAAGATATCAAACTAGCAGAAGGCAATCAAGGTATAAATCCAACCCTGCTAAGAGGACTGATACTAATGTTTGCTACAACTGCAGGAGATCTGGCCATATGAAAGTTGAATGCCCCGAGCTTCAAACAGAAAAATCTAAAGTGAAGAACAAGAAGGGGAAGGCTATGGTCAGTACATAGAGCGATGAGGATGAGGGCAGTCACAGCTCTACCTTAGAAAGTGAAGAAAAAGGCAAAGTCTGCTTGATGGCTAAAGACAATGAAAAGGAAGAAGATGATGAGGTATGCCTGGCAGCCAACCACAATAAGTGGTATCTAGACAGTGGCTGCTCTAGGCACATGACTGGAGATAAAGTAAACTTATGCATGTTGGTGGAGGAGAATGCAAGTCATGTTACCTTCGGAGGTAATACCAAAGGAAAAATTATTGGTTCAGGTAATGTGGGTAAGTGTACTACCTGCTCTATAGATGAAGTTCTATTAGTAGAAGGCCTTGCTTATAATTTGCTTAGCATTAGCCAATTGTGTGATAAAGGCCATAAAGTAGTTTTTGACTCTCTTGGATGCACCATTTATGAACCCAACTCTGACATCATTAAATTTTCTGGCAAGAGAGTTAATAACATATACATGGTAGATTTAGATGATGTAGCACACACAAACCTTTGTCTCACTGCTAATAAGGATGACTTAGCCTACTTATGGCATCGTAGACTAGGTCATGCCAGCTATACTGTGTTACATAAATTGAATAAACATGGCATGGTTAATGGACATCCTGAAATTTCTTTTAAAAAGGAAAATAAAGTCTGTGAGGCATGCACCCAGTCCAAGCAAACTATTAAGTCATTCAAGTCTAGAATTGAAAACCTATCTACTAAACCTTATGAGCTGATTCACATGGATCTTTTTAGACCCACAAGATCAGCCAGTTTATCAAGAAGGAGATATTATTTTGTATTAATTGATGACTTTTCTAGATTCACCTGGGTCAGATTAAGTAGGAGTAGAATTCTGAGAAAAGAGAGAGTTTTAGAAGAATCATGTTTGGTCTTGACTTCTAGATCAGATCCAGAGTCGAATTACTCTAAAGAGAGAGCTACATTTGTTCTGTCTTCGTTAATTTCTTCATCTTTTGATTTGTTCTTGAATTCGTTTGTAAGCTGTGTAATCAGCAATCCAAGCTGTGTGTCAGCTGTGAGGATCTATTCCTCGTTAAGCAAGCAGTGAGGCTCAACGGTCTGGGATTGGTTCCCCAAAACTGTGGATCAACGGGTTGTAGGGATTTCATCCCCGAAGCTGTGGATCAACGGATTGGCAAGTTGTGAAGCCTCACTTGATTGAGTGAGGGGTGGACATAGATCTCAAGATTGAGATCGAACCACCTTAAAGATTGATGTGTCGCATGTGTGTGATTGGCTGTCTTGTCTTGATCTACTCGGTAGTTTCTTCAGCATATATCTACCTATTGATCGATAACTCAGTTGTATATCAAAAGGCTTAGTTGGAAGGATAGGTTACACCTATCTGGAAAACTGACCCTTGCGTGAGGAGATTCTTGAATCGAACCTCTGCCTAGTACCATATTGCATTGGCTGATCAACATCAATTGGAGTTCGATGTGGATGATTGTAATTCTTTATTGGATCTCCTAGTTGTTCATTCACATTGAATTAGAAGATTAGTTCATAGTAGAATCTTTCATTCCGCATTTTAATTACTGCTATGTGTGTGTAATTTGGGGTTGATCTATTCACCTCCCCTCTAGATCAGTAGTTCATCCATTCTTTATCACGTGGTATCAGAGCCTAACTCTCCTTAAGGGCTTAACATCCCGAAGAGATATGGTGAAATGGATGCTAGAGGACTCACAACTATGGGTTATTCTGTAAGTAAGCCTCTATTCTTTGATGGAGCTAACTATGCATACTAGAAGAATCGAATGCAGGTCTTCTTACGAGTTAAAGATTATGAGATCTGGAAGGTGGTTAGCCGAGGTCCATTTGAACTTCCCGAAGATGAAGATGTCTGGGCTCGGGAGTAAATTTGAAGATCAACTCTAAATTGGAGTGCGATTAATGCTATGCAATGTGTTCTACATCCCACCGAGTTTTCCAAAGTATCCTCCTCTTCCACAGTGAAGGAGATGTGGGATAAATTGGAGAAAATATATGAGGGAACATCTCAGGTACGAGAAACAAAAGCTAATATGTTAGTATCTGAGTATGAAGCTTTTAAAATGAAGTCTGACGAAACCATTTCCGAGATGTATGCCAGGTTAATGCTACTTACTAACAGTTTAAGGAGCCTGGGCAAGATCTACAGCAATTACGAGCTGGTCAGGAAGATCCTTCGGTCCCTGACACCTATCTGGCATACGAAGGCCATTGTAGTGGAGGAGTCTAGGAATCTAGCGACCACCACAGTTGATGAACTCATCGGCTCCTTGATGACATACGAGCTGAATCTTAAAAGGGTCGACGACACTGAGAAAAAACACTGTCTACCAAGTACAAGGTGGAGGTGAGATCTAGGATCCCTTGCGCAAATTACAGTATTCTAGATTGGTGTGGCTAAACTTTCTTGCTATATCTTTTGATACTTGATGTAGAAGTACTTTTAGCTTGCTCAGATGACAGATGAAATCAGACTCTCATTGTAGAAAATCAAATGCAACAGGCCTAAGCAAGCATCTATTAGAATCAGAAACAGATTTAACGAAAAATACAGTAATCACAAGATGCACAGGAATTTTTAGGTGGTTTGATTTTCACCTACATCCATCCCACACTCAAACATGAGTGTGGCTTACTACTACCTAACAGCTTGAACTGTTGCACACCATAGCTTGCGTCTGCTATGCACCACAGCTTGCGTCCGCTGAGCATCACAGCTTGCTTATAGACTGTTGAGCAGTACAACTTGCTGTCTGAGGTTTCCACCTCGCCCGCTGAGCATTACAGCTTAGCTCTGCTGACACACAACTTGAAGTGATAAGAAAATAAAAGATATAACACATCAACAAAAAGCTAGAAATAAGAACTAGAAAGATGTAGCTCTTCGAAGGAGTAGATTGGCTAGGATGTGATCCAGAGGCCAATGACGAGCAGATCTTCAGGATCTTCACAATCTCACGAGCTCTCTCTTCTTCTTCTTTTCTTTCTCTGCTTCTTCTCTTTCCCTGCTCTCTCTCACGATCTCATGATCTCACGATCTCACTCTCTCTTCTCTTCTTCTTCTCTCCTTCTCTTTCTCTGCTCGCTGCTCTGCTCTTCTATGTCTCTTCTTTCTTCTCTTGCCCTTTTTCTTCTCCTTTTCAAGCCTGGATGAGGAGGGTCCCTATTTATAGGGAAACAGGGACTCCGGAAGCTTGATTCCATCCTGTCCTTTTTGGCGCGAATCATGTGGTCCCCCACCAGATAACCTTGAGGGCGCGTGGAGGGAACGTTCCCACCAAAAAAGTTCTGAAAGAGACTCAGCCACGTGTCAGGAATTAAGGTTGTAATGATATTCGTGACAGAATATTAGCTGTCCTCCCTGCTTTGGTTCTCGTGCTACCAATATGGTTCTTTAAGTACCACGTGAGATTATTATCTTCATGCGAGCCAGGTGTTTGATCCTGGTTGCTTGAGCCTTAAATCCCTGTCAGTAAGATAGAGGACATTTCATCAAACACATTGTCAGTTAATTAGTGCTATAAAAGTTATATTTTTAATTCGATAAAATCATGTATTTCTATGTTCTCTCTTGTTGGCCCAGAGTAGATGGCGGACAAGAGGGGGGGTTGAATTGTCCCCCAGTCGAGATGGCAGATTTTAAAAAATAATCTTAACTGTCTAAACTAATTATAGTGGAATTGAAATTAACTATGTTAATTAGCTTAAACTAAACTGAAGTGAGATTTAAGGTTCACTCAATCTTTCCGATCTCACTCGAATGATCTAAGCACTGAACGATTTAGCCTAAGCCAAACATGAATAGCAGGTGCAGCGATGTGTGATGATGCAGTGAATAAAAGTCTATGAGATAACCACTGAACAGACATAGGAGAAATTGACAATCACACAGGCATGCCACAAAGAACACGAAGACGTTTAGGTGGTTCGGGACCACGACTGGCTCCCTATGTCCACCCCTCACCGAAACCCGGTGAGACTTCACTACCACGCTACAAGAGTAGCAAACACGGGGACAAGCCCCACACCACACATGTTGCTTCCGCAGCAATCCGAAGACACGGGGCCTTGCCCCAAGATGCTGCCACCACAGACACATACACACACGCAGTCGGGGAACACGCCCCGGACACTAAATCACATGGATTCACAGCTCCGTCTTCAGACACGGACTCGGTGAAACTTGCCCTGCAATGAAATCAAACACTCTGAGACGCAGCTCCGCCCACAAAGGATAATATATCAAGTTCGATGACAAAAGAGGATATACAATAAGCGCCCAAATGACAATCTATGCTCAAATAAAAGGATGGAAATGAGAGAAGAAAACACCCCCCTCAAATCAGCTATGAATCTCATCCATAAGAGTAGTGGGGTGCGCCAGAAACTTTCTATGCAGAGTGGAACTCGACCAAGCTCGTAGGAGATGCCTAAGGATGGATCTTCAGGAACCACGTTCAGAACAGAGATCAGATCGACAGATAGTGTAACGACCCAGAGCTCCAGGTACCGATAACCCGATAATATCGGATTACCACTACCAAGAACTGGGGATGCCACCCAAGAGGTTGATGAGGCCGCTGAAGGGTTAGTGGAGTTTGTAGAGGAGTTGTATAACGAATTGGGATCACAATGCGCAAACTAATTTAAACGATAATTAATAATTAAGTGCGGAAGAAAATTAAACTAATAGCATGGTAGAATCGACCAAGTTGACTTGCTCAGAGGACAGGTCGACCCGACGCAGCTAACAAAAATCAGTCTGCTGAACTGGCCTTCTTCAAGTCACCCTAAGGTTCCCAGAAGTCGACCTAAGCACAGCAGACAGAATCACCCGTTCTGTCCAGGTTCTCACAAGTCGACCTGAGGTTCACAGAAGTCGACCTATGCACAGCAGATAGAACCACATGTTCTGTCCAGGTTGTCACAAGTCGACCTGCGCCTGAGCGCAAGCTGACCTGAGCCGGTACCGACCTCCTGCGAACTTGAAAGTGGGTCTACTTTTTGTGTGGGATCCAATCCCCAATCCTTGGATCCATTAGGGCACTAGGAATAAGGTACCATAAGCTCTTTTTGGCACATTTTTACCCCATTCCAACAAAATAGAGAAAGTATCGGACCAAGTCAAGGTTGTCTCCAACAGAATCCATAAAAGGGGGCAAGATTCTGATCTGTTATCACAACTAATATAGAGAGAAATAGGGAAGGTGCATTCAACTAAGAAAAAGGTGGGAGCAGCAAGTAAAAAAAAAGAGAGAAACGAGAGTGCAGCAAGAGAAGAACAAGGGCCAAGCAGCAGAGAAGTAGGGTGCGAGCAGAGAAGAAGAACACGTAGCAGTGGCCAAGAGGAGAACATCCTCCTCCTCCTCCTCTCATCAAAGGTGAAGAGCGTGAAGTAGTAGGGTGAAGCCCATCGATGATCAGATTTGAAGAATCAAAGCTGCAGGTGATCCTTCTTTCAGATTGAGACATTCTGAGACCAGGAGACTTCCTCTATTCGATCTGCATTCAATTTCAGTTCTACTTTCCTCATGTCATTCTATATTTGTTCATTTTTGTAACGGTTTTCCTACCTCGTGGTTGGGGGTTCAAATCAAGCCTAGGAGCTTGTGAGCTCGTCACTAGGGAGTGTGATGGAAGTTTGATGTTGTGCTGTGTAACATGAAAAAAATGAAAGGAAGGGAGCACATGGTGCTCTAATGGAACCGTGATCGCCAGAGGATAAATCCTCAAACAAAGAAAAGAGGGACTGCGTGATGTACCTGTGTGGGAGATGAAATGAGGGTTCTGCCTCCTCTTTCAGCTAGCCGGCCAGCAAAAGAGGGTTTCTTCCTTTTTGATTACCCTGAAAACCAAACACAAATCAAGAAAACAAAACACCAGATTAGATGGGATGAACGGTTGGGGACCAACCGCACAACGGACAGACCCCTAAAGACTAAAGAGGATGGACGGTCAAGGCAGGACCGCCCAAGGGGATGAGCGGTCAAGTCTTGGCCGCTCAAGCCCACGACCCAGTCTAGTTATTGGTTAAAATGGTCTTGACTAGATCGCTGAACAGAAACGACTTACTACAGTGCCAGTCAAAACGGTCTTGACCGGACCGCCTAACACAACCAACACTCCACTGTTGACCAAGGGTCAACTGGGATGGCCAGTCAGATGCTGGCCGCTCAACCCAACGGAAAGACAGGTGGCAATGGGATGGCCGCCCAAGGGGGGATAGACGGTCCACACCTGGCCGCCCATACCATGTGCAGTCTATCGTGTGGCCACACAAGCCCCTAGACTCCACGAGGATAAACGACCCAGAGTCAGCCGCCCATACCTTGGGCGGTCTCTGGTGCGACCACTCAACTGTCACGGTGAGCAAACCATGGGGTTCATCCGATCGTGGCCTTTCCACGCCCCATTCGCGTCGAAACACAGGGGATACAACCACAATCGCACAAGGAAACCCATAGACTCGATCTGGAGCTAGATCGGCTGAGAAACGGCGAGAAATGGATGATTCTAGGGAAATCACCCAAAAGGGACAATCAGACTTCCCGGGCTCCTCATGATCAAATGGGACCACCAATCGAGACAAAATTGGTATCAATGGAACACTGACGTTCCCAGGAGTCCATTGACTTCAACCGATTGCTAAACCGTCGCCGATTTTCGACGAAGTCTACGAAACCTACGAAACTCCAATGAGCCTAAACTCGCCCGTTCGAGCACCGTAAATCACAAAACTATGAGGAAATGGTGCAAGGGAGTGGGTGATCCATATCCCTACCTCCCCCGAAGAAATCACGCCCTGAAGCGACTAATCCATGCCGAAAATCACCCGGAACGCAAACGACACCTTCTCGGAATCCACCGAGGGATCACGCCCGCCACGCTCCAACTGCTGCTCTATCTCGCGAACCGATCTCCCTGACGCGTCCCCACCTTGGCCAGCTCCGCAATGGTGCCCGCCCCGCACCGAGAGGACCAAAGACGAGAGAGAAACGAGAGAGAGAAGGGAATGTGAGAAATGAGAGGGGAGAGAGGGGGTTAAGGGTTTAAATAGAAGAATTTAGAAAATTTTCCTAATATATAATTTGAGTAAAATTTTTTAAAAAAATAAAAATCAAAAGTTTTAATTAAAACCCACGCCCTCCCCTCTCTCTCTTCTCACTCTCTCTCATTCCCTCTCTCTCTTCCTCTCTCTTCCTCACACACTCTCTCTCCTTCTCTCCCAATCTTTCTCGATTTTGGTCCAAACGAGGCCCGATCGAGATGTGGGAGGTACAGTTGGGACGGGCTTGATGCGTAGGTCGAGCTGGTACCCTCTATTCTGCGGTTCGGGGAGCGTGGAGACAAGACCGACCGAGAGGAGCCGCGACACCCTGTCATCTGATCTACACCATTTTGTGGGCTTCATCGCTATCGAGGTAGGGGAATGAGTTCCTCGTCTCGCTAGGAGCGTTTTGACGCCTCATGCATCGCCGGTGACTGGCGTTTTCAGCATTTTCCATGCAAAACCCTATTTGGGAGATTTTAGGCCTAATTTTGGGATTTTTTTCTTCTCCTCGCTCGATTTTAGTGCAGATGGTCGCTGATCGAGGTGCGGGAGGCGCCGTTGGGAAGGTCATGTCGCGAGGATCACGTGGACATCTTTCTTCCCTCGATCCATGGAGCGCGGAGGAGCATGAAGCTGGGGGGTTGCCATGGCCCTCGTCGTCTGTTCACCACAGGATCGGCTTCCTCGTCGTGTCAGAGGTAGGGGGATGGACTCTCTACCTCGCTAGGAACCCATCTGTACCACATGCCCCGTCGTCTGACACCAATTGCACCATTTTCTGTGCATTGTTCCATGTTAGCATAATTTAGTCATTAAATTATGAAATTGCATCCATGGGCATCTTCTTTACGTTTTTGTTGATGTAAATGGATGTATGGATGCATGCTTGAGTAGGATAGTTTATTTTTGCGCATCCCCATTCGATTTCAGTCGACCGGGAGGGAGTTCGGTATCGAACTCGTCCAACCCGTAACCCAGACGACATAACGCGCCAGGACCGGTGCGTTATAGTCCTTTAACGCACCTAAAGTGGTGCGTTATGTGCCCTTTGACAAACTCCTCCACATCCGTCATTTGACCATCGACCAGTCGTTTGACCATTGACCCAATAAGACGATTAGTATAGCTGTGTAGGGTAGATCTGTTATAGTCATATAACGCCCCAGATCTGGTGCGTTATATTATTCATTAAAACTGTAGATTTTCTGTTGATTCTTGGCATCACGGAGGTAATTTTTTCATATATTTTTTAAATTTTTTAAATTTTTAGATTTTCTATATATTAACCCCTATCTCTCTCTCTTCCCTCATTTCTCACTCTCACCCTCTCTCTCTTCTCCCACACTCTCCTCTCACTCTCTCCTCTCCGACGGCCGACGGAGCTAGGCGGGGGCGAGACGGGAAGATTCGGGCGATGAGGACGGCGGGGATGGGTCGAGGATCGAGGCTCGAGGGCGTGGTGAAGCCAGTTCGTGAGCGTGGATGCACCAGCGGGGTTTCAAGATATTTTCTTCGTGGATCGGCATCCACGACGCGTCATTTCTTCGGTGGAGGTAGGGGGACAGATCCCAAACCTCTGTACTTCCTTTCTCGCGAGTTTTGTAGGCCGTGGTGAGCCGAGTGGGCTATTCGGGACATTTTGGGAAAATAACCATGTTTTGGGGTGTGAGCTGGATCTCCCATTTTACGGTGTTTTTGGCCGATCCAGGGATTTAGATGCATGCCTAGGGGCTTGGGGAAGGTTTTTTCTTTTGTTTCCCCTTTACCTAGGGGTGATTTGGGCGTGGAATGGGTTTTCTCACGATTTTGCCATTTTTCAGGCGCGGACTGAGAACGCGACCATCATGGTGGCCGTGTTTTTCATAGAAGGCGCCGTATCGGGGTGCCGCATTCATCGAGGAAGATGAACAATAGGGGGGTTAGGGTCATGGTGGTGAGACCAACCGCGACCAGGTCACGGTCGTTAGCCCTGTCGCATTCCGCCATTGTCACGACCGGGGGACCCACCAAGTTGATTGGGATCACGCCCCTCGTGACAGGCACATTCTTCCCTTGTTGCGCTCAGGGTGAGGGTCGCATTCATGAACGCGCCCAGAGCGGGGTGCGGGTTCTTGTGGGCGATTAGTCTCGAGGGCCAGAGGGTGGAAAGGCAACCTGGCATGCCTTCCTTGGCCCGTGTGTGTGTCCCGGACATCCCGTGGGTACCGTGACCGTATTTTTGGGTGTCCGGAGGTACCGTGCTACCTCGATTAGTGTATTCGTAGGCATGGTGGGTCCAAGTGACCCCATGTGAACCGTGCTTTCGTGTTTTCTGTGTGGGCCGTGTCCGTGGCCCGTGGACTGAGAGTCTCATTTACCAGCTTGGAGCTGGTGGCTTTCTTGGTTCCCTTCTTTGAGGGAATGGCCTTGGCAGGAGCTCAACATTATTTGTATGTCACTTTATACATGGACAATCATGAATACATGTTGTTATTTGAGTTGCAGGGAGCCAGGCTACAGATGCACCACCTGGTGAACCGGCATTAGCCCACATGAGCGCTCCCTCCCCAGCCGTTGGGGAGGAACATACTTCCGCAGCTATTCCCACACACGAGACAGTTTCAGGTATACTACCATGTTGTGTCCGTCATGGCTTCCGTGCCTATCCTCTTGATTAGGAACAAGCAATTATTCCATTTTTCTTTGATTGCAACTCTCTTGAGAGAGGCTCCAGAGGTGCCCGCGGACTTCCCTGCCCTCGGGGTTGAGTGGCCTGACACCCCTCAACCTGGGGTGGTACTGGCAGATGCGGATACGGCTGGCCGGCTTCTCCAAGGTCTTGAGCAGCTGATCCAGGTGGACCCCTTGCTGACTGTGGAGGCTCTGAGGGGCAACCTGGAGGCCTTTACCCGAGGTTATCACACGTTCGGCCTCGCCAGAGATGCGTGGATGGTGAAGCTGACAGCTTTGTGGAGCAAGTTCTCCCATATTCATGTCGTGCACGAGCAGAGACGGAGGACTCGGCTGATGATTCAGCAGGAGGAGGAGCGGCTCGGCGAACTGCGAGCAGCTCAAGTTGAAGTCGAGACTCGAGCTGCAGCCATTCGGGAGCGCGACCGAACCGTCTCCTTGCGGGTGGAGGAGCTGCAAAGGGAGGTGCAGGTTCTTTTGCAACAGACGTGGGCGGCTGAGGAGGAGCACAGTCGCCTGCAGGCTGAGGCAGCGACTCTTCGCTGTAGGCTTGAGGGGCTCCAGGAGGAGACTCTTCAAAGTGAGGCTCGCCTTGCTGATGTGAAGCAGAGCAAGTCAAGTGCTTGATAGGCTTTGGCACCTTCCTGTACACGAGGCTTTTGTACTTTGTCCGTTCTTGTCTTACTTACCCCGAGGGCTTGTCTCGGGATCCTTTCTTTGATGACATTGATGAATAAAAGACAGAGCTTAATAATTTTTACTTCCATCCTCTTGCATGTATGCCTTCTTTTCCGTTCAAAACTTGCGTGATTAGGCGTAGGTAAATCATTCCACAGCGCGGTGTAACATAGGTAAAGGGTTAAAACGGCACGGGGAGGACAAATGAGCTTAACAGGCGTGGTCCACCCGGTGGGCGCCGGACTAGGCCACGCCAGTTTATGAACTAATATTGAAGGAACATGGCAACCAAATATGAGCAAGGGATAGAGCACTTACTCGACCGGTTTGAAAAAATCGATCCCGTTCAGAGACGTGGGCGAGCGGGGAAGCATGGGTTCCCCACACACTACACCGGTGAAGCTTCGACCTATTTTAAAGATTTACCCCACTACTTCCCCATGCAAGGGGGTTGAACAAGGGGAGGGAAAGTTAATATGACATCCAAGCACTACCTTCCATAGGGAGGGGGGGTAAGCCGGCCAAGCGGGAAAGGGAAAAGCTGAAATAGAAACCAAATGGATGGAAGATGCTGGTTCTATCCACTCTCTGGAACAGGGTACAGACAATTGAAGTTGATGCTGCTGTGGCTACTCCCGAATTTTATTGTCAATAATACTAGTGGGAAAATCTTCGGGGTTGGATCAGGATGGCGTCCAATTTCTGGAGAATTTCTCGGTTGACGATGCTAGCTAGGGAAGGGCCGCGAACAGGGTCCCCGAGTTCTGGGTTTTGACTGATACGGTACCTTAACAGCCTGAAGATGAGGCCACCACGAGCGCTCCTGACCTCTAAATCAAGAGTGGCTAGAGTTGTTGGAACCGTTGTCAAGTCCTCTTCGAAATGATACCCACGGGGACACCAGAGGATGCCAGTGTAGATTGGGAGATCCCAAATAGTGGACAGGGGTCAGTTCAGTCCCAGAGGGGACAGAACTGTGCACTCTGGGAAGAAAATTAGGAACTCACTTGTCCGGGGTCCAATCTGGAAGCGGCTTCTTGGTACTAGAAGAAGACTCGTCGTAGTAGGTCTCGGCCAAGCCTTGCCTCCAAATCTTTAGATGGCTTGTCGTGGAAGTCTCTGCAAGTAGCCTCAGGTTGGTAGTCTTGAGGGAGACGCGCAGACTGGGAAGATCGGCTCCCCCGGGTAGCCACAAGCTCAGGTTGGGACGAAACCACTGCTGTTGCGAAGAAGACACAGAGATGCTTCTGACGGTACCACTTGAGCCTTCAAAGACATTGGTATGAAGTTGTGGTCGGCTCTGCAGGTTGTTAGTGCTCTGCTGCCAGTGAACTGGGAATTGTAGGGTAAAGATGGGAGGTAGGAAATGAGGTAAATGGGAGGAAAAATGGGGTGGATGGGTGTGGAGACAACCCTTGGCTGTTAGGGGGTCTAGGAGAGGCCAAATGTGTCCTGGCACTCGGGCGGCCATCTGTCTGCATAGGTAGCAAATTCCTCATCCGGCTTCATCTTCTCAGCCACTAGATCTGTAAAGGAATATTCTGGGCCGACCCTATCTTGAAACCTCTGAATGAATTTATCTTTCACTACCTTGAAACTCTCAGCATCTTCCAGCGGTAGAGAGTAGAATCATTCTAAAGCAACCCCATCCAACGAGCGACGAAACAAATACGCCAAAAGGCGATCATCATATTGGAATTGAGCCGACTCGTATAAAAAGTCCCTCACATGGATGAAGGAATTGTTGTTCCCGTCATATTTGCGATAAGTGGGGAGCTCGGACTGTGGAGGGAATTGGATGTTTTGGAAGCTAGGGACTGGAACATCCGCTAAAGATCGTGGGTCAACCCGCTTCTGAAGGAAATCGAGTTGTTGCTGCATGACAGCCCATTTGTCAAGCAATTCCTGCTTCCTGGATGGAGTAGGGGTAATGAAAGAAGGAGGCCCAAGATGATGAGCAGAAGGAAAAATAGATGGAGGGGGAGGAGGCCCATAAGAAGGATACTGGGCCGAAGGATGACCCAAATTGGAGTGCACTTGGGCTTCCCCTTGCTGAGGGCGCATGAAGTCAGATGGGCCAACAAGGACTTGCAGTGTTGATGAAATGGGCCTATAAGAATCTGCCTGAATAGGAGGGAGGATAGTCTTCCCTTTGTCAAAGGACTGCTGGGCCGAATCAAAAGATTGACCCGTTTCCAAGCTAGAGAATTGAATGGTCCTTGGTCGGATTGGAGTAAGATCAATTGGAATGGGCTGAACTGTGGGCCCATCAACTCTAGGCTGAGCAATGGAGGTATTAGATAGGCCTTGTGCAATCGTGGGAGGTGGGGCATTGGACCCCTACAAAGCCTGATAGACAGCCTGGAGTTGGGCTGGATCCAACTGGGCCATCATTTGGAGGACATGACTAGCAAAAGTGGTGGAGGAAGGGGAGGGTTGTGCGCCCTCCATGGGGATAGACGGAGGAGGGGCGAACCCTTCTCCTAACTGGAAGGAGATAACCCGAGACGGGTTCTCTAGCAGCCCCTGAGGAAGAGACTCCTCCTGGGAACAGGAAAGATCAAAGGAAGACATGTTTGACTCAAAGAGTGGATTGAAATAGAACGTGGAGAAGGAATTGCCCCTAGGAGATGAACCCAGCCCTGCTCCCCACACCCTCCAGCCCTCCTCTGCCCCTCCCCACTACTTCCCACGCATCCCCATCACCCAAGGTTGTCCACAGTGGCCAGGAGTTGCACACCGTCACCTCCCATCCATGGTGTTAGTGGAGTCATCCCTCTGCTACTTGCAGGCCTGAGCCAGATTCTGAGGCCTGACTTACAGAAGCTCCACCGACTTCCACAGCATGAATCAGCCCAATCACCCTTCTCTGGGTTCGTACTACTTTGACTCCTCTTCACTCCAGAGGTGGTCTCGCCTCATTTCGACCTCGGCACAGATCGTGGCGTCCATTCTTGTGCAACTACACAGATTTGGTGTGAACTAGTCTGCCCAGGGTGTGCAACTGACTTGCAGAACATGTCATGCCTTCCCTATTGATCTTCTGATCAAGCCTTCTTCCTTGTAGCCGTACCCCTCGACGTCCTGAAACCAACCTGGGTGGTTTTGTCCCATTCCGCATCCGGAGCTTTCCGTACCGCCTCACACAACTTGACTGCGCCTGAGTGATCACCCAGAATCTAGAGCCCCACCTCAGTGGCGACCACGCCCAGCTCGGTGATCTAACGGTGCTCATCTTTTTAGGGTACATAGAACGTCCTATCTGCCATCCACCCTCACAGGTCTCGCTTCGTTCTAAGTTCTGTGGAGAGCGTACCGGCCGTTGCAAGCAGACTACACAGATCTGTCCTGTGAGATAGATTCATGCAGGTCATCATCCACAACCTTCCCCACCTTCCTGTGACCTCATAATGGTGCCAAATTTTTAGGAGTGCATCTGCACTTTCCAGGCTTCGTCTGAGAGCTGACGGCACCCAATTCGGACGTGTATGCACTGCATACCAGGAGAAATAAGTTGGTTCTATCCTGCAGGACAGACTCAGGGCAGCAGGCCCATCTCCCTTCCCCATGCTCCCCCCTCCTACTTGAGGGTAGTTCTGTATTAATTATTCCCATTCTCATGATCCCCTCCCTGCGTGAAGCGTAGTTCCATAAGGCTGTACTCACAGGTTCGGATCGGATGCCACCGTCGACTTTTCCATGCACGCGCTCATCCCTCATCAGTGGGGCTTGCGAAGGTCCTCCTGACCTGTTGCGCACAAGCCGTAGTCCTCGGAGGGTGAAGCGACCTCCGGTGGTTTGTACGGAAACTTCTCCATTGGGGGGGGTTCGGGGGAAGTCGAGACTTCTCCTCCCTGGCTACCTAGGTCCTCATCAATTCCACGAGGATATCCAGTTTAGCATTGAGGGTCTGGAGAGCATCAGAGTTCCCATTGGGAGGTTGCCCCCCTATAGTTGGGGGAGGTAGCTCGTCAGCTTGGTGGTTGTTATTCTCGGAGGGGAGGCTTCTCGTGGGGCGGGAAGGCACAAGATCTCCTTCTCCTCCCCCCACGGTCTTTCCCCCGTTGCCGGTGGTCCTCCTACCAGAATTTCTTCGTACCATGATGGCTCTTCATTCATTTCCCACAGACGGTGCCAGATGAAGAGGCATGATCTCACGTCGGTCCTGAGCCGCGTGATCTTGGGAGAATCTTGATCGTGGTCACCACGTCTGAGTGAATTGTAAGGCAGGAAACAGATCAGGGGTGCCCAGGGATAGATCCCTAGGGAAAACCCTCCGATGCTTAAGTCAGCGAATAAGGTAGAGCATAGATGCGAGGGGAGATGGCAGGAGGAAAAGAGGGGTGTGCGATCACTCTCCACCAAGGAGTGTGATGGTTCGTACTCCAGACTATTGCTTACCTCACCAAAGGGTCTTTCAGGGTTTATATAGCTATCCGTTTAACATAAGAATCTAGGGAGTCCAGGGAGCAGAGGGGGTTCAGGGGAGGTTACATCCTTATTATAGGCTCCTTATAGCACAAGGACATTTGCTCTCCCTTATCCTTTAGAGTCTTCTGTTCCTTAAAGCTGCGTAACGGATACTTGGGTGAGCTTTCGATGGTCGGTTCGAGCCTGAGATGCCAGGTGGGGGTCTTCCCAAGCAGAGGGCGTGTAGCTCAGACGGGGTGCTTTGGGCTCCCATAGGGGCCTTCCCGATTGATCTGTCGCTCAGACTTCCAGACCCAAGGGCCTAGGAAGTGCTGGTCTGAGTGGGTTTTGGGCTTGTTGTAAGTAGGCCTAGAATGGGACTGTCACTTTGGAACGTTGGGCCTGGTTCAGTCATATTGGACCTGGTTGGGCCGTGCGGTTGGCTAGTAGATTTCCCCCCCACTCCACAAGCGATCCAGCCATCAAAATATGTTTATCTCCCCCATTGCCATCAGCAAAATAAATGAGAGAGATAAATTGATCTGATTAGGGGGACAACAAAGATCACTGAATTAAGGGAAGAAAAGTATAGGAAAGATGATCTGATTGACAAACTGTGTTATCTTTCATTAGTCAAGCAGACATAGCTCAGAGTCTTTTAGTATAAGAGTGCAGACAATGCATCCTTGATGAAAATCTGGTTTAAGGGTAATGAAAGTTAGAGTGTAGCAACTGTATTCTTTGAAGAAGTTCGTATTAACTCTTAATAGCAATAAACTAAACACACATGTATCATGTCAAATTAGTCTAACTTCATCTTATCTAAAATTTAATGAATTTCTTCGGAGAAACCAGAACTTGCATTGAGGTTAAGCAAATTTTGACATTTCTGATTTTTTACCTCAGGGTTACAGCCAGATTTTTCTTTTAGTTCATTAACTTTTGAATAGTAAGGTATATATAATGCTTTGATCTATTGCTGGTAACATTGGATGTGTACTCAATATTGGAATATTTTTTTCTTCTCTCTCTAGGTTAGTGAGAGAAGCTCCGGCGACTGCGGTGGAAGCGAAGGAGAAGGTGGTTTTGGGAGTAGCCTCCCCTCCCCGCCGGGCATGACGGCGGTGGTAGGGGAGCATGAGAAGCATGGTATTGATAAGGAGGGGCATCCGTCGATCAGTGTTGGTGTGAGTGCGGATCTCTCCTCGGCAATAGTCGTGGATGGGGTTGCTGTTAGGTTTCCGGAGAGCAGAAAGGTCGTGTGCTTGGGCGAGTCTTCGAGGAGCAACAAGACCTTGGGAGAGCACCAGGGGAATAGTTCTGCGGTGGGTGGAACATTGGTGGGAGCTAAATCGTTTGCACAGACTCTTCTCGAGGGCAGGACAAGGGTTCCCTGTTGTATGCCGGTGAAGCCACCAGCATTCACGAATGATGGAGAGCCAGCGGTTTTCTTTACAAAGGAGGATATTGCGGCTTCCTGCGATCATCTACACCACACTATTATTGCTAAATGCTCTTATGGGCGTCCTTCGATTCCAGAGGTAAAGTCTCACATTTCACAGGCCTTTCACTTAGATGGGGTGCCGATCATTAGCAGGTTAGACCCCCGTCATCTTCTCATTCGTTTGAGTAATGAGGAGGATTTTCTTAAGTTGACGTGTCACCGGAAGAACGGACTCACAAGTCACGAAAAATGACTCCGGAGGTAGACAAGTACAAGGATCACTCCTCATATAGCACTGACTCATGGTGATGTAAGCCGATGATGTCACATCCTGGGACCCCCCACGGCACCCCACACATGGTCCCTACATGATGCCAAACATCAGTCAGACCACAGGTCAGCACGTGGATCGAGGTCCACTCACCTGGCACTTGAATTGACACGGAAGAAACCACCAGCTAGGCCTCAGATGATGAACGGTCCATCATCGGTTGCTCAAGGATGAACGGCTAACCCATAGCCGCGCATGGGAGAAGGACGGTCCAACTTGGGCATTCATCAGCCCAACGGCAAGAAACTCGAACGGTCGGACACTAGCCGCTCAAGGGAAGGGCGGCTAGAACCTCGCCATTCAAAGGCATGGGCGGACCCACCTGGGCCACTCATCCACCAACGGTACGATGGGACGAACGGCCAGAACGTGGCCACTCATGGGGACACACGGCTATCCCCTAGCCGCTGACCCCGAACACTACGTAACGGTAACAACAACGGTCAGAAACTCACGGGATGCATGGTTGGTCTCGGGTCGCTCATGGGATGAATGGTCTCACCACTGGCCGCACTTGCCCACCGAAGGGCGGCCAAGCCAGGGCCACACAAAAAGAATGGCTGACCTTTAGCCGCACCAGGGGATGGATGGTCCAACACGGCCGTACTTCCTCCAATCGATAAAAACACAAGTGCGGCAGGGCCCTAACCGCACAAGGGAAGGGCGGCTAGGACCTCACCGCACAAGGCATGTGTGGACCAACTCTGGCTGCACAACCTGCCAACGGCACTAGGTGACGTACGGCCAGCCCCTGGTCGCATGAAGGGTCATGCGGCCAGACCCTGGCCGCACACCCCGGTGCACTGTGCAACGGTCACAAGCAACGGTCAAAATCTCAGGGGATGGGCGGTTGACATGGGGCCGCATATAGGAGACGTGCGGTCCCACGACAGGCCGCACAAGCCCACAGTGCTCCGAGCCAAAGTACGGTCCCCACTGGGCAGCGCATGGGGATGTGCGGGCCCTGGTTCGACCGCACAACCCTCACCGGCAAGAAAATGGCGAGCTCACCGGATTTCACCCATTCTGGCCCCATACAAGCCCCACGGAGGGGGAAATGAAGGGAAAGCGGGCCCGTTAGCTCGCTATATTTTTGTACCATCACTACTGCGAGAGAGAGCGAGACCGTCCCGTGACCCGATCCGGGAACGAGAGTGAGAGCCGACCACCCTTGACTCGTTGTCGGTTCCTCAACCGTGCAGGTCCGACGCTTCCCTCGCGTGGGAAGTACCCGAGCTTGCTTAGAGTCCCAATCGGTGTCGAGTCTCATGGGTCCGTCCCACATCAGAGGACTTCTTCGCACTCGGCGTGGCGTAGGGCTAGGGTCACAAGCTCGGCGAGGGAGGTGGGAGGATGAAGGACTAGCTCGCGTCGTAGGTTCTCATCACGAGTGCCCATGGTCAGCACGGTTATGGCCGAGGCAACATCTAGGCGGGGGAAACGCAGGGCCTCCAATTTAAATCAATTAATATAGTCCCAGAGCCTTTCCCCCTGTTCCTGTTTGAGGCCCAACAGCCCCGCTACTGACCGTGGAGGATCGCTGCCAGTGAAGCTCTCCTTGAATACTCACCCGAACTGTCGAAAATCACGGATGCTGCCCGGGGCGAGTGCTCAGAACCATGCCTGAGTGCCCTGGACCAAGGTGGTCGTGAACGCTCGGCACTTGTTGGCATCAGACGCCCCATGCAAGGTCATGAGGGCGTCGTAACTGTCATAATGGCCGGTCGGGTCTCCCTGGCCGTTGTACGCTTTGAAGGTCAGCAGCGAGATCCTAGGGGAGATCTCGGCCTTCAAGATGAGGTCGGAGAATGGGGATTCCTCCTCGTCCTCCACAGTGGAGGTCTTTTGTAGGGCGCGAAGGGCGCGCTCTTGCTCTGCGAAATGCCTCTCAAAGTCTCGCAGTCGGAGGGACAACTCCGGTCATCGCTGGGTCGAGGGGCTGTGGGGGCACTCCTGCACACTGCCTCAATGCCCCTCGAAGGCCTGAGTCTCCGAAGGTGGCTAGCACGCTTCGGACTTCTCTCTCCTCGGGGTGTAGGAGGCTTCTTGCTCTGGGGGAGGGGCTTGCGATGGCCCACCTGACCAGTTGCGGATTATCCGCTGTCCCCGGAGGATGAAACGCCCCCCTGTAGTTTGCAGGGAAGCGTCTCCACGAGGGGGGCTTTCCTGAGGAATTCACGAGCACTCCTCCCTGGCCGCCTGGGTCCTCATTAGATCAATGAGGTTATCCAGTTTTACGTTGAGGGTTTGGAGGGGGTCTAGAGCTACAAAAGCGAACCGAAACTCTCCAAAAAGGACCCGAAAAATCTGATAATGATTCGACAAGACCCAATAAAGATCTGTCAAAGATCCAGGACATTACATCCTCCCCTCCTACAAGAAATTTTGTCCTCAAAATTTAAGAACTAACAAGAAGGAAGAAGTAGAGAAGAACAACCCAATAGTACAACTACGAAGCGACATGAATCACAAGGAACACAGCTCAGAGGAAGACAGTCAGACCATAATCACGGGTATACGCTCAAGACAGAGCACGACACAAGTGAAGATAAGTCTAACACCTCCGAAACAAGGGCAACATCACTTACGTCCCAGGACAAGAGACACGACTGCCACGACAACAAATCACGGACAATGAAATGACAGACACGGCAAGCATCAGCTTACACAAGGAAACACAGTCCTCGCAGCTGACCGCCTGACAATATCATCGGCTCCAGTGTCAAAGGCGATAGGGAACACCTGGCACACAGGACACCAATGACAAATTCACGGAGACAATAGCATTTACAAAAATAACAGCAGCAACATGGCAGCACCTGCAGGATTCCGGTCCCGTACAACACACAGAACCACGGACCACAACTGCAAGCAGGGTCACATCAAGGCACGACAGCAGCTAAACACATGACTACAGGGAACGAGTCATGCTTCATACAGCTCACCAAGAAAGACCCACGACCACGGGAAACGACACAAAATGACAATCTCAAGGGATGCATCCTAAGGATCAAGATAAAGCCTTGAGAGCACAACACCCAAGAGAAAGAAAATGCAGAGTAAAGGGTACTCAATCAGCAGACAAGCCGACAAATTCCCCAACACTCACAAATGCCAATGCCAACACCAAAAAATTACCAGCAATAGCACTGCAACAGACGACATCAAGGCATAGGAAGCCAAGATGAAGTCACATCGAGAAGAAGTAAAACCTCTCAACCAGCGAGAATCTCACCATAACCATCCTCGACCAGTGGGTAGCCAACCCACACACTTCCGTTGCGCACTCTTAACAATGCACAAAGGCATCAGGAAAGACCTTGACAATCGCATCTCAGCACACGTACGGTGGCACTGCAACTCATCAGAATCGTAATTAAGACGCCACGAATACTGATCCAGCGAGTGACCGAACACAAGGAACCTAAGTGCAATAAAGGAGAGTACCAGCTACGCCCTCATCTCCTCAGAGAGAGTCCATCCCATGATCCTAGGAACTCCTGAGCCCTAAAACGCACAAGGTTTTATAAAGTTGTCTAGGGTAAAAGAAAGCAGAGTATCCGCAAAACCCACTTCGTCTGAAGTGACCAAAACAGATAGTCTCCCCACTTACTTCCTATCTATGTTTTGGATCCCTAAGTGGTGAGGAAAATTGATTCTATTTAGTGTAGGTTCTTCTAGCATAGGAGTGGGGAGAGATGCAGGGGCTGGCATGACATAGCCTAGGGCAGACTGGCTACTAGCAAGAAACAGGGAGGCCTTGAGCTCAAGAATGTTAAAGACTTCAACTTGGCTCTCTTGTGTAAGTGACTGTGAAGATTGAGCCATGAAGAGGAGGGGTTATGGTCACGGCTCATCAGGTAGAGATACTTTGATAGGAGGAGAATCTAGGGCCTGACTCCGACACCGCCACATAAGACCTCTCTTCTTTGGAGAGATATTCTCTCTTACAAGGATTTTCTAGCTTTCGGTGTCCATGTTCGTTTGGGGAAAGGAGACAAGAGTCTGTTGTGGAAGGACAGATGATGTGAGAAGACATCTTTGCAAGTGTTGTTCCCTTCCCTCTTTGCGGCTGCTGCAGACCCCTTGGGATCTGTCTCTCAGGCTTTCGACCACTCCCTTCCCAGAGGAGCTTGGGCCCCGACTTTCAGGAGGGCTCTTAGACAGTAGAAGATGATCCAACTAGAGGATCTTCTGGCCCTCCTTCTACCATTCCACCCTCAACTTGATTCAGAGGATGAATGGGTTTGGAGGTGGTAGCAAGACGGTCCCTACTCTATTAGATTTGCCATGGTGTCATCTCGGATCGAGGCGTTCGTCACAGCCTTCATGATCAGGTGTGGAGGCTGAAAAGCCCGAGTAAGATGAAAGTTCTTGTTTTGAGGATCTCTCATGGCAGACTACCGACTCGAGATAGGTTGCATCGCTTCCTTCCAGACATCCAACTTTCTTGATGTCTTTGTGGTGAGGTCGACGAGACCACGGACCACCTCTTTGTAGGTTGCCCCTACTCGCAGGAGGTGTGAAGAGAGCTTTTCAGGAGGATCGGCTGTACCTTTGACCAGCATGTTGAGGTTCGCCACTTGTTTGAGCATTGGGACAGGCCTTGGCCCATCAAGAACGACAGGACTGTGTGGTGGCTTTATTGCCTTACATTGCTCGGCGTTCGCCCCTTCTGGGAATGAGCCATCTCGGCAATACAGCTCGATTTCATGATACCAGGGCAATTCTTCTTCCTCCAGGATCTCTTCTATTTTCGTCAAAGACACTTCCTTCAATTCTTCCTTCTCAGCCCTCGCCTCTACAGTTTTCCTAAGGTTATGATACAAGGATCCTGAAGAGAGGGTGCGTCCAGTCTCTGAACGACGATGGTCTCAGTGCTCTGACTGAGAGGAAAAGATAGAGAGGAAGCAAGAGATGCTAGGGCATCGGCGAGGATGTTCTGAGATTGGGGAGTATGGATATAGATTAATTTGCGGAATTGCCTAGCTAAGAGCATGACTAAATCCTGATACAGCTTGAGCTTTAGGTCACGGGTGTGATAAGTGGACAGAACTTGCCGCAGGACGAGATGAGAGTCTCCTGTGATCTTTAAGTGGCATGCACCTCAGAGGTAGGCGTGCTTCAAACCGGCTAGGAGAGTCTCATACTCAGAGATATTGTTGGTAACAGGAAATCTGAGCTGGTAAGTGAAGGAAATCGTCACCCCTTCCGGAGTGAGGAGAATAATGCCTATCTCTCGGCCTTGAGAATTAAGTGCACCATCAAAGTACAGAGACCAAAAGGGATGATAAGAGATAGCAGAGAGATACTCGTCAGGGAAATCATCCTGAATAGAGTCAGTGTGAGGAATGGGAAGATCGACAAGATGCTCAGCGATGGCATATCCTTTGACTACCTTCTGAACAATGAACATGGTATCGAACTGAGAGAGGAAGCTCTGCCAGCGAGCTAACCTACTAGAAAGGACAGGTTTTTCTAAGAGATAGCAAATTGGGTCCATTCTAGAGATCAACCTAACTGGGAGGGCTAGGAAATAATGTTTAAGTTTCTGAGCTACCCGCACTAAGGCGGCACAAGTCTTCTCCATGGCAGTGTATTTGGCCTCAACCGGGTTAAACAACCTGGAGAGGTAATAAGCTGCCCGCTCCTTGCCTTCGTCGTCCACTTATGCTAAAACCACCCCTAGGGAGTCCTCAATGATCGAGATGTATAGGATTAGGGGTTTTCTAGGGATAGGAGGTTGCAAAATCGGGAGATTGGATAGATAGACCTTTAAGTCCTCATAGGCCTTTTGACAGTCTTCGTTCCATTCAAACTTGACCCCCGCCTTTCCATGCTCAGCCCAACAAGAGGAGGCCCGGCCCAGAGAAGCATCGAATTCTACAATGCGTAACGGCTACGGCCCAAGTGCAGTTATCGCCGGAGAACCCTCCGGTGACCGACCGTTGCCCCCACGACGTCGGCCTTGACCCCATAACGGGTGAGCACGTACTATGAGCGCCGTAAGACTCGCCCCAGGACTAGTCAACACTGGGGTAATCGCTCTCCAACGGAAAATTTCCACCACTATAGCGGAGAAACGTTACTCTACTACGGAGACCCTTCCCTATCAAGGGATGAGGCTCCTCGCTCCAGGACAACTTCCTATAAAAGGGAGATCGACATAAGAGAAGAGCACGGTGGTTCATTCCACTATAACGCTACTACAGAGAATAGAGCTACAAGTCCCGCTACACAGAGAGAAGAAGGGAGTGACTACCCACACTCTGAAATGTTCTTTCCGGCGACCTTACCACCCAGCGAGCACTCCCCGAGTGAGCACTGGGACCGGTGAGCACTCGTCAGGAAGATCTTCACGGCTCTTCAGCGCCCTACAGTGATATCTCTCCCTCTCTCTTTCCTGCTCTTCTCTATACTCTGTTTTCCCATTGCTAACTTAAGCATCAGAGGATTGTCCCCTGGGGTAACACCCGGGACTCTTTCTGACGCCTTTGCTTCCTGGTGTTTGCAGGCCTCCACAGACGCGACACGAGTTCTCCAACAAATAAATAGAAAAGTTGGTACGTGACCTAAGAGCCATTTTCTTGCCTCAACATTATACATAGAGATAGATTAGAAAAACATTAAGAACATAATAATTATTTATAAAAAATTTAGAGGTATAAACCCTTTCTTCCCCTCCCCCTCTCTTCCAAGTAAACGATGCGGCCCCCGTGAAAGTATGGCAAGAACATGTGTGGTAAACTAGCATGGCACATTCAGACAAACTACACGGGGGCTCTAGTGGATGCAGGTCACGTGTGATGTCCCGGATCCTCCCAGATCCTTGTTTTTCGGTCTCGGACCTACTTTTTCAGAGCATCTGGCTCTATCGTGTCTGAAATTTCGTTGAGGACATCTTTCATTTTCGGATCGGTGCGATCCAGGGCCGTTTCGGGGGCCCGGAGGCGTTCCGCGGCTTTTTCCGCAGGATTTTTCGATTTCCGACCTGGTTTCCGGCGAAACCTTCGGCAGGCTGTCGCTTTTCCCTTTTCAAAGTGATAGACATATTGGATACAGGAGCAAGAAATACTACCATGAAACAATACATACTGTGCAGAGGCCTACTTTCAACAATTTATATTGATACTGCAGTACAAGGTTTCTCTGATCAAAATTATTACATAAGAAAGACACTACATCGGACATGAGGGGGGGTTGAATGGTTCCATGCTTCGTTGGTAAAATGCTGTCACAGGTTCAGTTCCCCTTGGCAGCAAAGTGTGGTTGTGCCTTCACCACAATGTCCACACCCACAGGTGGTTCCCTGGCTCGGGTCTGGGCAGCACTGCTGGGGTTTTTACCAAGCCCACCACTTGCCCCAACTGGCGGACCCCATGACACACAAGTAGTATGCTCTGTAGGTCCAAAGCAGCCACACACTGAGGTTGGTGGTGGGGGTGGGTTTCCCCCAGTCATAAAAAAGGGAAAAAAGAAGGCAGTGCAGATAATTCGGAGGGACGGTTGGCATATTATTTTGACTTCTCAGCAATGGCTGGAACCTGGATGCCTACTTTCATGTGGGGTATCCCTTTTTCCTCTCTTTTTCCCTAGATGTAGAGGATACAACCATGCTAGGACCAAGTAAATGAACAGAGAGAAGGCCGCCTGCCATGGACTGACAGGACACAATCACTGTTTCCTTCCCAATGCCAGTGTTGTGACTAAAGACCTGAGCACTTTCTGAACAGGGAATTGCCTAATTGGAAAAGATGCTATGTTGGAAGCTTATGCTCCCAAGAGCACTTAGCAGCAAGAAAGATGAGTTTGGATGCAAGACTTGGGTTGAGCCTTACCTGTTGTGTTATCAGCTTTGTTGCTTTTCAGCTGATGGACGTGCTAGATTGCATTTGAGCAATGGTTTGGAAACAATCTACACCTTTGAAGACCAAGTTCTTCATGTGGCTAGTAGCTAAACTCAGATTGCCATGTGCAGCAGGCTAGCCTTGTTTGTACATGATTTACCTACATAGTGGCCCTTTAGAGGGGCAAGGCAGATTGATGTGCATTGGAAGTTTGGCCAGGGGAATCAATCAAAAAACAAGAATTTGGACAGGGTTTGGTAACTAGACAGCGATAGTTTTGTTCAGACCCTACTGGACTGAGTGAGAAGATGGCAATAGATGGCAAAAAAAAAAAGCTATGCTGGACATGGTACATTTGAGCAATGCGGAGGTGCTACCCGGGCCCCAGAGGTAGTTTCTCATGGCTTGCTCGATCCCTTCCCACTCCTGGTCGGGGAGAGCAGTCGATGGTTGCGTGTCGATGGTGACAGTAGGATGAGTGTAAGTTGCAAATGTCAGGCAGGCAGCATGGTGACGACGCCTGCGACGTTGGCAGCGGCCATTTTCGGGTAGCGCTGGTGCGGCAACTGTCGGTTGGTGGGTCGGGGTCACCATCTCGCCCCTTTCGTCTCCTCGGGCCCTCCTCGGGCGAATATAGCTTGGCCCTACGTGGGCCAGTGCAGTGGTTTGGGCTTCCTTGGGAACCCAGGCTTGTTTCAGTTTGGCCGACCTATGGGCTGGTACATTCCTTGGTGCCGCAGTCGGGACGGCGAGTGCCTTGTCCTTCAGCTTCTCCAGTCCTTGGAAAGAATTGTGGACTGGAACGGCTAGTATTAGGCGGTCCGGAATCACCTCAGACCTTTGCCCATTCAGAAGGACTCGGATGGTCCCAACAGTCATGGACTTCTGTGAGGTGGATATGCGGCGCCCCGAGGTAGCACCGGTGTTGTTTCTCCGGAGCCTCCTCCGGTGAGACGTTGATCCTTGGTGAGATGGGCCGGCGGTCTGGTGCACATGGTGCACGTTGCAACTCAGCGTCTCTGATGGGACGCCATTGTTGTTCTTGGCCATAGCTCGGCTAGCAGTAGCTTCAGTGGTCCCCTGGGCAGGGGCGTCGGTCTTCGGTGAGTCAGACGCCTCCACGTCCAACATGTTGATGAAGGCTACCCTCAAAAAGTTGGAAAAGTCAACCACGGGAGGGAAACTCCCAAAGCAGAGGGGGATGGTGAGGTAGCCGTCCTTGATGTGGCTTTCGACCTGAGGGCCGAAGGTGACCGCCATTCTTGGTGCTGAAGTGTAACTTTCTTGCATTTGCAAAGATGAAGCAATTAGTACTATGAGAAGGGGGCCATAGGGTCCCTAATTTTGGCAAAGAGATGAAGGGTGGATGTTAGTCCCAGTGGGTGTGCCAGACTTGTGGACACACTTTTCGATTGACTCGTTATTGTTGTTCGTTTGTTGGTTTATTGAGATGGGTTTATTTGGTTTATTAGTTTTGTTAAGTGCGTGGGTGTGCCAGTCACCGAAGTGACGATTTATTCGAGCTCCGAGGAACCCATGGTGCGCTCAATCTGACTTCATTAAACAAAAAAATATAATTAATAAAATTTAAAAAACCCTCCCCACTCTCTCTCTCTCTCTCTCGAAACCTCACTCTCTCTCTCTCCTACGCACCCTCTCTTTCTCTCTCCTTCCCGATTCAACCATTTCAAGGTCGGACTACGACGCGGAAGGTACTGCCAGAACCAGTGCGACGAGAGGAACGCGTTGGCGCCCTCCATCGCGTGGTTCGAGGGATGGTGGAGCGAGACTAAGCGAGTAGGCCGCGGTTCCTTCTTCGCCCGCATGCAGCCAGAACGCTGATTTCGGGATGATTGAGGTAGGGGGATGGACTCGCCTCCTCGTTAGGAACATTTCCATGCCACTTGCATGCCCATGCGCGACCGTTTGGCCTAGTTACCTCCATTTTTAGGTTTTACCCTAAAATAGGTTAAATTGTGATTTTAATCGTTTATATGCATTTTAATTGCTTGTTTTAGCTTCTGTGGGCTTGTATGTATGTGGGCTTGGCAAGTTTTTAGTTATTTTCAAGTTCTATAATCAAAACCCGTCGATTCGATCGACTGGGGGACGACGCGGTTTCAAATGTAACCTGCTCGCCGCCCAGCTCACATGGCGGTAGTACCAGTAACCGCCATGAACTTAACACACCGACCAAGGCACGTTATATTCACATAGCGGGCCGCCATAGGTCCGTTATGCTCATATTTTCTATAGGAAGGTCGTTAGCATAACGCACCCTCGAGCGACCGCTATGGTCAGAGTTTCCTGTAGATTTTCCACGTTCGGGTGACTTTAACGCACCCTTAGTCGACCGCCATGGTTTCTGAGTAGTTAATTTATATAAAACAAATGTTCGGGTAGTTATAGCGGACCAGTGGAGGTGCGCCATGTTAATATAACGCACCCCCAGTGATCCGCCATGCCCTTCAAGCTTGGGATTATGTATGGGTATATGACGGTCCAGTGGAGGCGCGCCATGTTTGTATAACGCACCCCATGAGATCCGTTATGCCTGTGACGGTCCAGGATTGATCCGTTATGCACCATAACGGGGCAACCCTGATCTGTTATGCTCTCTGCTATCCCAAGAGTAATGAATGGTTATTCTAATGTATTTTTCGCCCAGTTTAAGTTATTTTATGGACTCGCCTCTTCTGCGGCGACGCCTGGCTCGGTGGTCCAAAGGCCGCCATTCTTTGAGGACACGTAGCCCGCCCTGTCTGCTATCCGACCGAGTTGATCCCGCCTCGTTTGGAGTTCCATGGCGAGCGAACCGGTGACTGCCCCTCGACTGTGCAAATCTACCCTGCAGGACAGAATCGCGTAGGCCCACGACATCGGCCGGCCCCACCCTCCAATGACCTCAGATCGATGTCAGATTTTTAGGAGCACTCCATCACTCCCCAGGCTCCGTCAAAGCACTGACAGCACCTCATCCTGACGTCCGTGCTCAGCATACCCTGCGAAATGATCGGCGTCATCCCAGCAGGCCTGTTCGCAGATCGACATCCCAGTGCTTCCCTCCCCTTGCTCCCCCCTCTTGTGTGAGGGTAGTTCTTGTATTGATTGCCCCATCCCCTAGTCCCCCCTCCCTACGTGGAGGTGATTTTGTTGCTTGTACTAGCAGGGTCGACCGCACCAATTATCCTTCAAAACATCAATAGTGCTCCCATCCATGGGAATCCAAAGAGTGTTAGATAACACAGTATGCTTTGCCATATTAAAAACATCTTTCCGAAGTCCAGTAGGAAATGGCTTCACAATTGTACTTAAATGACCTTTAACATATCTGGTGGTCACATATTGAGACCACATGGAATTGTCCTTGAAAATTCTCCACAACTGCTTAGCCACCATGGAGACTTGGATATGTAGCAAGCTTTTAATCCCAAGGCCACCCTCCTCAATAGGTCTGGTAATATTATTCCAGGAGACCCAATGGCGCTTCGGGCCTTCATTGCCACTCCATAAAAAAATTGCACTGATCTTGTTGATGGTTCCAATAATTGTTGCAGGAAGATAGGAGGCACTAGCAGTATATATGGGGATAGATTGAAGCACTGAACTAATAAGGCACCTTCTTCTAGCTTGGGACAAATACTTGGACTGCCAACTGCCCAGCCTAGTACAAATTTTGTCTAGCAAACATTTATATTGCAATACTCTTTTTATTCCTTCAAAGAGTGGGACACCAAGGTATGATTGGAGGCCGATCTTGTGTTGAAACCCAGTACCATCAGGAATCCTTTTAATGACTGTAGGGGTTGCGTTATGTGACACAATGAAACTGCTCTTGCTAGTGTTCACTTTCTGACCTGAGGATTCTTCATACTCTTTAATGAAATGTAACAGCATTTTGATGTTTTTGGCCATACCATTAAGAAAAACCAAAGTGTCATCAGCATATAATAAATGGGTGATCTGCTTATAGCCTCGAGGCACCTGATAAACCTGAACCTGCCCACTTATGAACAGCTTGGAAATCCCCCTGCTTAAGGCTTCTTCAGCAATAATAAAGAGGGCCGGGGCCAATGGATCTCCTTGTCTAACACCTCTAGATGATTTGAAAAAACCAGTAGGGGACCCATTATATAAAACTGAAAACCAGCAGTTGCTAAGCAGCATATAAATCAAAGAGCAGAATCTATTAGAGAAACCAAAAGCATTCATGACAGCCATCAAGAAATCCCACTCAATTCTGTCATACGCTTTAGCCATATCTAATTTGAGGATGATATTATTACCTCTGGTTTTCCTACCCAGTTCTTTCATCATTTCAGCAGCTAAGGATATTGTGTCCACAATATTCCTTCCTTTGACAAAGGCTCCTTGATTTTCAGAAATTATTTTAGGGATGATATCAACCATCCTGTTACTAATAATCCTGGATATGATTTTGTATGTGAAGTTGCAGAGGCTAATTGGCCTCATCTCAGCAAAAGAGCTTGGGGAAGCCACCTTTGGGATCATAGCAATCAGAGAAGATGTTGTACCTGTCGGTAGTGGCATGCCTTTGAAGAAACCCTGGACAGCTTGAATAACCTCATCAGAGATGATGTGATGGAAATCAAATCGGCCAAAGATCGTGGATTGGAGAGGTCTGGACATCAAGGCGCTACCCACAGGTAGCGCCTCCTGAAGGCGCTACCTGCTGGTAGCGCGATCTTCGAATATCAAGGCGCTCGACCTCCCCAGCGCGATATCAGACAGAAACTCAAACGGCTGGGCGACTTTTCAAACCTTGGAACTCACATTAGGCTTAAATATTGTTGTTTTCCCATGTTGTAATCAATGTAATAGACGTTTCACCTTCCCTTTCCCCCTATAAATGTACCCATTTCGTTTAGAATGAAAGCAATGAAGAAATTTGGTGTTTAGCCATGGCTTGTTGTTCTTCTTCCATTTTTGGAAAACCCCCTTCCCCTCCTCCGTGGGTGTGACGCCCAAGTCCCTGCATGTTTTGGCTTGTTCATCCAAGCCCGTGCATAGTCTAAGTCCGTGCATATTAAGTTTGGTTGCACATGATGTCCATGCACATTGTAGAGTCCTTGCACATTTTCGATCAGCATCTCATATAGCAACTGTAAGTGTATTTCAAGTCCGTGCATCTTTTACCTTTTGCACATTACTAAAGTCCGTGCATACCTTGAGTCCGTGTATGTTTTTGCTTTATGGATATTTAAGCTCATGCATGTTTTTCCTTCATGCATACTCAGGTCCGTGCACACTTTACTTCACGCTGCACAAAGTCTGTGCAAGTTTTTACCTTGAGCAAAACTAAGTCCGTGCAGCTCATGGCAGCACAGCATAGCAAGTCCATGCATGTCTCATCTCTGCAAACACAAGGTCCGTGCAAACTTGTGTTGCTACACATAGGTAACTCTGTGCATAGTCTAGGTCCGTGCATGTTTAGGAATGTTCACCAAAGTTTGCGCATAATCAGTGCATATAGAAGGTCCGTGCCAATTTAAGTCCGTGCATACAAGGTCGGTGCAATTTTCATGCCTCACTCATATTCAAATCTGCGCATACAAGGTCGGTGTAGTTTCCTTGCCTCACTCACATTCAAGTCCGTGCACATCCTTTGTATGGCATATAAGGTCCGAGCACACACTGTAGCAAACTTAGTACACATCTGCCTTAGCCATTTAAAGTCTGAGCACACACTGTGGCGAACTCAGTACACATCTACCTTAGCCATTTAAAGTCGGAGCATACACTGTAGCAAAGTTAGTGCATATCTGGTCTAAGTTGAGACTAAGGTCTGTGCTATGTCTGCTCTTCCACGTGGTGCTTTCTATTTCGCTGTAATTGGTCATAAACAGCGCTCTGTCTTTCGCAGGGAATAATCCAATTCACAGAAGAGGCTCGTGACCTCTGAATTAGCAGAAGGCTGGCTCGCAGATAAAGGAGGCGAATGATAAGAACGTGATCCGAGGAAAGGAACCTTCTATTCCCTAACACGTGGACCAATAGAAGTTCAATAGGGTTCTATTGCTTGATCCATACTAAGCCCCTACTCGTATATAAGGAATCACTACCCTTTAAAGAAGGGGGCTAGAGAGAGCTGCCGAAGAGAATTTTCATTATCTCCATCTGAAGAGAGAGTTTCCAGGAGCAAGAAAGAGAGTGAGAGTTCAAGCCAAGCACTATAATTACTAAGTTCACAGCATGCATCTAGGTCATTAGAAGGCTTATAGTATTCGCGTTTTATTGTTTTTACATACACAGGGAAATAGTGACCCTACGTAGGGTGCTATTTCAACTAACAACTGAACACACAGTCATCATTTTGTTATGGATTTAATAAATACTCATGTTTAAATTTAATAACTTTGAATCTTGATATCTAATCTAATGCATGAGTGTATTATTGGATTCCTACTATTTTTCTGTACCCATCTATGTAATTGTTCCAGAAAATTTATTTTATTTTGAAAAATGACACTGTTCATGCAAGCTTTACACTAGAATGAAATAGCGACCCATCCTTGGGCGCTATTTAAAGATTTAACGACCCCATGAACAGTCGTCAATTCCTTTGCTAATTAATAATTACCCATGACCCTGTAACCTGATGTCTAAATTGATACATGATCAAAGTTCTGAAATCCTGTTACTTTTCTCTACATGACCATATGATTATTTCTGTAAAATTTCTTTTATTTAAAAAGTGCTACTGTTCATGACCAAAATCGCACAGGATTGAATGACGCTTGTGAATAGGGCGCTATTTTAAAATGACTCCCCAGACCTGGGCGCCATTTACTGAATTAAAGACTTAAGTTAAGTCGCCATTTACATATACTTAAAATCTGAGAATCTTTACATATCTTAATATATTTAGAACCTGGAAACAATGACTGAATGAACAGTCGTTATATATTGAATTGGCGACCCTGGCCAGGGCGCTAATTCATAAATTGAAGACTTGAGCTCAGGCGCCAATTACCTGAGTTTCTGAATTTCATGTTTTCTGTAACCCTTGACAGTGGGTTATGTATATAGGCACTATATTTCATTCCGTGAGTATAGTCCCACATTTCACGATGTTTTACTGATTACCCTTTAATTCTCGGTGACATACGAGCCCTCCGTTGGACATTCCGTTCCTTTGGATTGGTACGTTAGTCATAGAGACCTCTGTAAGTCTACGCTAGTCTTGAATTCCCTCAAGGCAGTCGAGCTGGTTGTACCATTAAAACCCGTGACACTATTCAATTGCCATGTCACTCTAAAGAAACATGGTATATAGGCCCTCATGATATGGATGTCATGAGAATATTCTTGAAATAATGGAATGGGAAACCATACCATTAATATTCCTATATGTCCAGACCCAGTTAAAAGACTCCCCCCTCATGCACATGTTTGAACCAGCAAAGCCAAGGATTGTCAGGAAAACGAGCACTGGTGTTCAAGGTGGAGTGACAGAAGGGGTTGTAACTAATGAGCAAGTGAATGCAGTTGGCAGCCCTAACCAGCCGACCAACCCGAGATTCCCATACATGCCACGACTTCCCCTCCAGCTGGGTCCATATCCCTGTCGTCCTCCATCCCAAAATAATTCCCCTCAGAACGATACACCTCAACCATTTCAACCCCAGTAGCAACAACAACCTCCCCAGTACCACCAAGTCCCACACCTAGGGAATTACGGTCCTCCCCAACAACAAAGGAGGCCAGTCGGTCCCAAAAGAGCCCATTATCCACTGCTACCAGAATCATTGTCAGACATATTTAATGCCCTCATGGCTACCAACTCGCTCATCTTGCCTAAGGAGAGAGCCGTGTGGCCCCCCAATGTTGACACTTCAAAGTACTACATTTTTCACAGACAGTCGGGTCATACAGTGGACAATTGCTTTCATTTGAAAGATTATATTTATGATACAAATGATGAAGGCGGGATTGATTGGGATAAAATGAGGCGGTACATTATCATCCTAAAAGCCAGGAGGCCTCCTCCTAGACCACAATTATAGCAATAGCAGCCACAACAACAACAGCAACCATAACAACAGTAGTAGCCTTAGCAGGCACCACAGCAGCAGCCCAACATGGGCATTGTTCATAACCCCCTTCTGGAGCACCCCCAGCCCAACCATCAGGTCAACCCCATCTCCTCATTCCCAGAAATCGGAAGAGGACAAGTCTGACATGTGAGAAACACCTCTGTTCTTGTCGCCAATCACATTCCTAGTCAACCTCCTTGTCTTACTCGGCCAACACTCTTCTCCCACCAACCCGCAGCACAACTTGTAATAAGGCCTTATCCCGCATTCCCGCAGCCATCACGTCCCCTCATCTGCACCCCTGTCACCAATCCCATGTTGATGCACCAGCAACCACCGTCCACTACACCTTCGCCTATGCCCTCAAGGCCTCTCATCATCTCTCGCCCGACCATATCGCCACATGCTTCCATGCCTTCACCTTTTCCCCCGAAACCTCTTATCTCCATTTTGCCACCTCCCTCGTCTTCCAAACCCCTCATTACCCACCGTCCATGTGTGGCAGTTGCAGACAGTCGGGTGCCGGGGGCACCGTTGTGACTGGAGGGGCTGGCAGTCGGGTGCCGTGGGCATCGTTATGACTAGAGTGCTTGACAATCGGGTGCCAGGGGCACCGTTGCGATTGTAGTTGATGACAGTCGGGTGCCGGGGGCACCGTTGTGATTGAGGTTGTCAAGTGGTCGGGCGCCCAGGGCCCCGATGCGGCTGAGGTGGCTGGGTGCCATGAGACCTTCATGGTTGTGCTCAGGGCCCGTTGACAGAGGTAGGGGCCTGACGCTTCCTGTTGCTTCGGGACTTGTGAAGTATGCCCATTGCCCGGGTAACAGCATTGAGGGCACGCTTATCGAGGTGACATCAAAGTGACACACGATCATCGAGGCAGGGAACCAGGCTAGGCGCCTCGATTGAGCCGTGTCTGATGGTGTGCGACCCTTGGGACAGAGACTGGACAGGGTGCTCTCATTGAACAATGTTTGTGTCATGCACGAATGTCGAGATGGAGATCTGGTAGGGTGTCTTGATCGAGTGACGGCTAAGGGTGCATGACTATCGAGGCAGGGACTGGTAGGGGTGCTCTCATGAAGTGGCATCTGGGTCATGCATGAACGCCAAGGCAGGGCAGAGCCGGGTGTTCCCGTCGAGCGACGTCTGGGGGTGCATGACTATCGAGGCAGGGCTCGGGCAGAGTGCTTTCACCAAGCGGCATCAGGGTCATGCATGACTATCGAGGCAGGACCCGGGTAGAGTGCTTTCACCAAGCAAGATCTGGGGTCGTGCACGACTATGTGGTAGGACTCGAGCAGAGTGCTTTCACCAAGCAAGATCTGGGGTCGCGCATGATTATCGAGATGACATACGTTCATCACCACTGGGGGCCACCTTTTCGAAGGCGAGTGTTTGGGCTCGACGTTGTATGAGGGATGCCCATGCGGCATGCCCTCGGCGTGAGCCTAGCAAACACACACACAAATCTTCCAGAGATGGGTGTTTGGGCTAGACACCGTGTGAGGGATGCCCATGTGGCATGCCCTCGGCGTGAGCCTAGCAAACACACACACAAATCTCCTTAGCGCGTCATTGCTCCTTGATGCTTGATCGTTGATTGTTGATTGTTCATTGATGCCTCTTGGGCTCCCAAAGGGGGGTTTTTATAGGGAAGGTGAAGGGTCACAAGGGGTTTACGCGGACTAGCTGAAGATATTTGTTTGCCTTATTCTCTGAAGCTGTCGCTTTCAACTCTTTTCACACTTAAAGCTGGAACCGTCTCCCTAAATCTATTTGTCACCGTTATATATCACCTTTTCACCGCTAAACTTCATTTGACACCCCTAGGAGAGTATTTGTTACCTTTAGTCTTTATCTGTTGTTCTTAACAAACTTTTTTAGTTTTTTGTGTCCACTGTCGCTGGCTGAAGTTTGACACTCATTTGACTGGACTTCAGAAGTTGTAAAAGTTTTACTTTGACTATTGACTTTGTCTGGAGTATTGGTGACTTGAGTCAACATATTACAAGTTGACTAGAGCCTTCCTTATCCTAGCATTAACTTTGACGACTGTGGTCAGCCCTCGCTTGTTCTTCAGATTGCTTTAGAGGCCTTGGGATCACTGTTCAAGTTTATCTTCTGGTGAGGAAGTGCGAGTCTTTTGTCTTCTAGTGAGCACGTCTCTCTCTCCTCCAGTTCCTCTTTCTTCTGTTCGTCTTTACCTTCAGCTTCCTTCTCATTTGTTACCAATGTGAAGTTACTCCAGTTGAGCATTTGTCACCTATACTCACCTAATTGTCACCACTAAAGTCCAGAAGCCATCGTGCTTAATCTCACACTATCCTGAAAGTCGCGCGTCGGCCTTGTCTCTATTGAGCCCTATTTGTCACTGTTAGCAGGGTATTTTTTACCCTTGCTAACCGATTTGTCACCTGTGTAGACACATTTGTCGCCCCTGAGCTCCAATTGGTCTAGGTGGAAAATGGGACACATTGGCCACACAGGGGTGTGTTCACGTATTACCGCAGATGCAACGCCACAGTCCACATCAACAGAAATGATGATGCTGAACTGGACCTCGAAATTAAAAATCTCCAATTCCTTATTTACCCATCCCACCATGTCTTGGCTCTTAATAAACCTACCAAAAGGCGGTTCGTCTCTCCATTGTGCTCGGTGTCTCCTCTTCCTCGTGGTGCTATTCATCTCCCCTACAAGTAATTTGTGAGCTATCCGTCATTTGCTGTGCGGTCATCCTCAGTTGTCACTACTCTTTCATCACTGACAGCCATGGACGTGCAATGCTTCGTCCACTGTAAACTAGATGTCCCACCTGCATCTCAGGAAGCTACGGTTCCTACGGCCGAAGAAGAAACGTCTGAGGAACCTAGGGTTTCTAAATAGGGACAACCTTTGAAGGAACAAGAGTACGAGATGAGTCCTCTCCATTCATTGCTATCTACCCTTTTGATTCTCCCTATATTCTCAACATCAACATCAACATTCGCCACTCTTGGCATCTTCCAATTCTGAGCAGTTCACTGTCAAATCTTCTTATTGTTCCTGCCATTGGGCATCACTTGCTTTCGATCATTCAACTTCAAATCTTACGATTTGCCAAGATTATCATCCTCATGATAACAACAAAGAATGATGCTTCGTATGCTTTATGGTTTTATGCTCACGCTATGCTATCCACACTATGCTTTGATTGCTTTGATGCCTATGTTGTGATTGCTTATTGATGATGCTTTGATAGCCATGTCATGCGTTGCTCCATGCTAAACTATGATGATTTGAATGATTTGATCTATTCTATATTTGTTATGCTTAAATGCTTAAATTGCTTGTTATCCTTTATATCTTAGCTAATGTGATTTTGAGTGCAAGAAAGAAGCTCTTGGTCCCATGGTGCTTGCATGGCACTGTGTTCCTCAGTTCCCTTATGCTTACTGCTTTACCATCTCCTTGTATGCATTTTATTATATGTTATTACGCTATTAGATTATATCAGGGATCTTGTGACTTTGGTAAATCTAAAATTTGAGTTCCCCTCCATCAAAAATAATGATGATTCCAGAGGCATCTTAGTCACACAGATAGGCCGTTGAGCCATCCAAGACTGGGGATGATGGTTTCCTTTTATAGGTTGGTGCGTAGATAAATAGACTTCGACTTAGTATTAGCTCACGAAATCGGTTTCTTGACTTAGTCTTGATAGCTTAACAATATTATTCTTGATTATCTTATATTTTCATTTGTTTTAATTTTTCCTTTAAGCCCAGCATGCATTCATGTCAGACTTTGAAACAACTCTGGAAAATCTTCCTAATAACTCAATTTTGAGGGTCAATTGATCACCAATTTCCAAGATATGAGATATTCCATGTCGAATTGTGTCCTCAGTTCGCCTTGTTGCCGTTTTAGGCCATTCCTTGAAAACTCCCTTGTTTGGATTTCTGTCCTCTTATTTCAATCCTTTTCCTTTGATCCACCTTGGTTGCAGCACGTCCACATTGACTGGTAATCACTCTCCAATGGTGAAACCAACAAGTTTGTGACCTGGGGTACTTCCACCGCACTGGAAGTTGGTTCCCTAACTCCCCACGTTTCATTTTCGTGATTTCTAACCCGTCGTGAAGCCGAGAGGGGTGTTTTTGAGTGGGTTAGGGTAAAACCATGATTTGGGGAGTGATCACCCGATCTAGTGATTCACCGCATTTTTAGCCGATCTGAGGCTGTAGAATCATGCCTAGGGCTATTGGGGAGCTTTCCCCTTGATTTCTCCCTCTCTCGTGGAGGTATGGGGGGCGTGGTCAACGTTTTTGGGCTTAGTTCACCGTTTCACCACCGGGACGATATAGCGGTCGTCCTAGTGGCCGTTATGATCATAACGTGCCCAGGTAGGTGCGTTATGCTCCGTGGGTTTTGAGTCTGGCTTTTGTGGGTTTAACGGTCCTACGACTGACCGTTATGTTCAACATAACACCCAGGTGTTAGTGCGTTATGGGTTTCCGACCGTTGATTTTTGACCGTTGGGGTCCTGGTCACATAAAGTGCCTAGGGAGGTCCGTTATGTTCTATGACGCCCCAGGGAATGTGCGTTATGCTTAACACCATTGCCTTCCACTTAATGCACTGGATATGATCCGTTAAGGTTCATAACGCACCTAGAGGACTACGTTATAGTTTGTTTTCACTCCGTGACATAACGCACCATGGCTGGTCCGTTATGTACATAACGCCCCTAGAGGTATGCGTTATGTTCCCTTCCGTGACTTGGGACTTGACGCACCTGTGTTGGTCCGTTGAGCACTATAACGCCCCTGGGTAGGCGCGTTATAGTCTGGATTCCACTGGGAGTGACGAACGGCTAGGTTGGATCGTCTATTCTCCCATGCGCGGTTGCGGCTTGGCCGTGCATCCTTGAGTGTCTAATGATGGACCGTTCATCATCTGAGGCCTAGCCGGTGATTTCTTCCGTGCCAATTCAAGTCCCAGGTGAATAGACTTCGATCCATGTGTTGACCCATGGTCTGACTGATACTAGGTATCATGTGGGGACTAGGTGTGGGGCACCGTGAGGGTCCCGGGATGTGGCATCTTCGGCTTACGTCACCATGAGTCAGTGTTATACGAGGAGTGATCCTTGTACTCGTCTACCTTCGGAGTCATTTTTCATGACTTGAGGGTCTGTACTTCCGTTGACCCATCCACTAGTCGTAGCTTCCACGGCACGCGTGTGTCGGCCCACTAGGAGCACTGGTGTGGCGCACCCGAGAGTGATGATGGGAGTAGACGAGGGTGTAAGGATAATAGGTGAGGGATTGGCAGTAGGTGCGGTGGTGATAATGGGTGTTGGTGTGGGAGGAGGGTTAGATGGAAGGGTAATCGTGATAGCGATGGGGGTGATGAGTAGTGGGTGAGGTGGAGGTGTGGGTGTTGTCGTGGTAGGGGTGGTGAATGGATGGATGAACTGTATAGCGGATGGAGAAGAGGTTTGGCGTATGGGCGTAAAGATGGTGGAAGTGGAGGGATAGTTGTGATGGAAGGTGGAGACTTGATGGGTCGTGCCGTCGTCATCAAAGGACCATCCGGCATTAGGGGCCGAAGGCTGAACTACATTTACCTGGGCTGGTGCCGGCGACTGAGGGTGCGGAGCGGGTGGATGGCTCGGCATTGGGTTTTGATGAATCCCCAAATCCTGAACCTACTGTGGTTGCTGCTGCGGCTGCTGCTGTGGCTGCGGTGCTTGCTGTTGCACTTGCTGCCTCGGCAGCTGCCTTCTTTTTCTTTCAGCTCAATGATGGCCTTATGCATTTCGGCCCAATCGATCCTATGCCCTTCATGCAAATCGTAGACCAGATCTCGAAATTGAAAACATCCTTCGATAGTGTGGCCCGGCTGCCTGTGGAATACTCAATACTTAGTCTGATCAACCGCTGTATTCCAACTAGGTTTCTTCGAAGGAAGCTGGATGGCATTTATTGACATGAGAGCCGAAAATATGTCGGCCAGAGTTTCTGGCAAAGGAGGATATTGGGTTCTCTTGGGAACTGGGGGCCGGTTGTTGTTGTTGTAGCCATTAGGGGGAGGAACGTTGTGGTATTGTGGTGGTGGTGGAGGCTGTTGTGGAGCGGAATAGGTGTTTTGTGGAATGGTGAAGATGAGCAGAGGGTTTGGTGGAGTGGAATAAGCGGGCAGAGGGTTTTGTGGAGTGGCGAAGGAGAGTGGAGGGCGATTCTATGGAGCAGACTGGGTGTTGCGGGGATTTTGGGGAAAGTGAATTTGGTTGTTGGCGGGAGGAAAGGTAACGGCTTGAACTTGTTCATTCGTTTGGACTCCCTCGATGATCGGCCCTTGTGATTTTCTGTTGTATTTGGGCTTTTGGGCCTTGAATAAGGAGTGAATGGGAGAGTCCTTAAACTGTGTTTGAATGAACCGCGCCCAGCTATATAGTTGATGCATGTTTGGATTCCTTCTCTTGAATACAAGTTAATAGTTTTCCCCCTAGAATTATTTACATGACTTGCTTATTTCATGCTTGATCAGCCAGTTCCATGATATACTATGTTCTTGTTCCCTCACTCTCATTATTCTTTTAGTTACATTCTGCCATCTCTTTCCTTTATCGCATAACATTAATGTAACTAGTTAATTACTTAAACATTGCCTGCTATTACCTACTGAGCGTCTACTCACCTAGTTATTTTTCCTCCCTTTTCAGGTAGCTCAGGTGAGGACTCTCAAACTGATGGGGATGGGCAGGAGTGAAGACCCTGGAGCAAACCAGCAAGAAGACCTTGTGGAGTCATTTATAGATAATTTGAATCTGGGAAATGTCATTATGTTTAAGAGTTGTAATTTGATTAAGTCAGTTATTATGTAGCTGTTTAAAGTTGATGGATCTTTGAAAGCTTCTTTGGTACCTTATTTGTTGGGAATGATGAGACTCGGTATGTCAGATTAAATTAGTATTTAATGATTATGATGGAAATTATTTCTTGCCATGGTATTGTGCTGGATGTATGGATTCGCTAACCCAAGACACAGCATGTCTGGAAATCAACATATTTTAACTCTTTCTACTGTTGTGTCCCGATATTCCACGTCGGGACGTGACACCTTCACCTACCACATCCACATACACCTCGCTATCTACATATACCCCTTCTCCACCTTCCATGAGTCAGCCTTCCACGTACCCCTCCAACTCATACCAATCCTCCACCTATCAACCCTCTGCATCCCAATCGCCTACATATCACCCCTCCATGAGTCAACCCACCGCCATCTATGGCCAACCCTCTGCATACCCGCATGTGTCTCCACCTCTAGTCAAGGGAACACCACACTCCGAGCAAGTGGATGCCATCCACTACCTACCTCCATCCCATCCCACTCTTCATGCGTCTCCATCTAGTCCTTCCAATAGCCACGCACCTTTGCCCATGCAACCCCCACTTCCGTCTCTACAACCTCCACCACCTTCCATTTCATCTTATACCCCTTGGCACCCCCCTTGCTCGAAGTGGGCTCCTCACTCTCTGTTGCCGGAGTGCTTTACAAATATCTTCAGGGCTTTGATGGCCACCCATGCGTTGTCGCTCCCTCTAATTGTTCCTTGTCTACCCACGGTGGGGAATATGCTTCAGTTCTGCGATCGGGCTGGGCGAAAGGGCAGTAACATGCTTTGACTGGTGCGGCCACGCGATAGACCGCATGTCTATATGTGCGGCCCACCCATGACCGCCCATCCTAGAGAGGCGGCATATTCTTCACCGTTCATGTATTTCATCGTTGATGCATTTTCTGGGAAGAGCGGTCGAACCCCAACTGCCCTTCTGATAGGCGGCCAGAGGAAAATCGCACATCTCCCCCAGTGGCACATTACAGACCGCTCATCCCCAGGGATGAACGGCCTATCGTGTGACTGCTGAGGCAGATGTAAGGTCTCTGTTGGACCGTCAATCCTTACAGAATTAATTTATTATCATTTGAGCATAAATTATGTTACTAGATTAATGTTTAATTGCTAAATTAGCAACGCACATAATGACTGGACTTCATGACAGTAAAACATTCATAAATTTTTGCCGATTATTTACCTTGATCTTGACTCATCTTTCTTTTTCCCAATGAATGTAAACATTAATTATGACTCATTATTAAATTTAAATTGTTATTAGGATTGTTTGACAGTCGTTCTACTCCAGTAGAGTTGACTGACCGATTATACTAGTTTTCATTGATTTTTAGCCTCATTTCCTTATAATGGTTGGGACTCTCCACCGGATATTCCTTCCGTCGGACTAGGACCTCCATTACGGGACCTCTGTAAATCCCCGCGAGCCTGGGATTTCCACTAGGATGTCGGGTAGGTTGTACCACCAAGACCTGAACCTGTTCACGTGATCGAACAGCTTGATTGTCATGTTGTGAGCCACGGATCACTTTTGGACCGACTGAGTCTTGAGTGGCCGGAAACAGACCGTTCATATCAGTGGGCGGCCCATTATGAACCATGTATCCCTGGCCTAGTGCCATTTATTTTGGTCGATTAACCTTGATCCATCTTCGACCAAACCATGTCTTGATCAGCCCAATAAGCCCTAGGCTGACCAGTGGAGAGTGGGCTGGACCCCGGTCCAGTTCTGCCCCACTTATGGTAGCCTGGAGCCCAATTAGGGTGGAATTCTAGCTATTTGAGTCAAGTCCAGTGGTACGGACCGTCTTGGACCGTCCATGTTCTAGAGCGTACCCTGTTGGACTGGCTACCATTGGAGTGGCCCAATAAGGACCCTTTATCTGTCCGTGGACTTATGTCCTTCTGGCCCTGTGCGGCCCATTCTTGACCATTCTTGTTTGTTGGAAGGCCCATCTTTGACCGTTCTTTTCTGAGCGGCCGAGAATTGTCTGTCCATCCCTTGACCTCATGGAGGCTGATTCTCAGCCCAGTTCCTATCAGTGCGGCCCAAAGGGGACCGTACATGTCTTGAGCGGCCCATGAGAGACTGCATATCATCCAGACTCAATTTTTTCTGTGCTTTATGATATTGAATTCAAGGACCTATAGGTTCTTGACAACTTGAACTTTCTGATAAAGTATCTCTTTAACTTATCATTGGGATTTTTCGAGGTAAGTTATACCTTGATATAATTGGCCATTTAACTTGATTGATGTCTAGATAAAACTTGGGATCTTGGATCCATTAAATCAATGCCAACGCATCATAAGGGCCTGGTCTGGTCCTGGGAGGAGCACCCGAAAAGTACTTGTGCCCCTGAGAGTTTGAATGATATGGTGAGACATTGCACCGAGTGCATGACTTGTGTGATGTCTACGATAATAATCTCTTACTTGAATTATTCGTGACTTGGTTATAATCTAGCTTGTTGGCCAATTTCTAGTTCATTATATTCATGATCTTATACTCTTTTTTGTCATGTTACTTTGTCATATTGTCATTTTTATTCATTCTTTTTTACATATTTAAATGTAATTAACTGGTTAAGCACTTAAACTTGAATGTTATTACCTACTGACCGTTCGTTCACCTAGTTGTTTTCCCCCTTTTTCAGGTAGCTCAGGTGAGGACTCGCAAACTGATGGGGACGAGCAAGAGTGATGGCCATGGAGCGAACCAGTTAGAAGCCGTGTGGAGCCATTCATAGTTGTCTTGTCTAGCTGTGTCACTAGAATATGTGGTTCAAAAGAGTTGTAATGGAGTCAGTGAATGTAATGTTGTTAAGTGAATATTATGTCAGAATTTGGTTAAATTGATTTATGCAAATGGAGTATGGATCAAATAATAATTGTTTAATGAATGGAGTTAGTTTGGCTATGATGTTGTGTTAATTCTTTCATTTAACATGTGATTGTCTATTTCTACTGTTAGTCTCGATATTTCGTGTCGGGACGTGACAACGTCGCCCACCCACGACCCATGCACCTCTCTCCTAGCATGCACCGACGTCCCCCTCACCCGCCACCCACTCTGCAACAAATAGGGCCGCTGTCCACTGACCTGCAGAGCACCGCCCACGCAAGTCCTCCCACGCTAACTCCCCTCCTCTCCCTTTCACCATCTTTGCAACAACCCCCTCTTGTCTCGCCATAGCTAGACAAAAAAAAGAGAGCCTCCGTTCGTCTGCAACCCGCTGCGCCCTTGCCCGTCTGTCTGAGCTCCCACTCACCACCTGCACAACCACCGTCGAGCTCTCGTGTACCACCAGAGCCATGCCCCCCTGCTCTCCTCCCCCTCTAACTTTGTCCCCTACGACAAGTCCCCATGCGGCCCACGCCCCACCCGCCGTCGACCTTCCCCAGGCCCTGCTCGCCACCTCCGTGCCGAACTCGCCACCAGCCGCCCTGCGCCCACCGTCTCCTCCTTGCATCCCTCGCCAGCGGTAATACCGCAACCCGCAGCCGCCTCAGCAACCCGGTCGTCCACACGCCCCCGGCAGCTACCAATCACCGCTGCAAGCCCGGTTTCCACTGCCCCAAGTCCAGCTGAACCGCTGCCGCTGCCGCATGAGCCCACCTGCCCGCCATCACCGCTGGCCCCTCTGCCGTACCCAACGACGCTGCCCACCCCGTGAATCCCATCAGCCGTCCTCCCCCCTTCCCTGTTCTCCCACGTTGCCGCACCTCCCCACCGCGGAGCCCAGTGCCCAGCCACCGTTCTCTCTCTTCCCTCCCTCTCTCTCTACGGGATGAGTTTATGTAACAATAAAAAAAAGAGTGGAAACGTCTCCCTCTCTTCCCTCTTCGTATCTCTCTATTTTCTCTCTTCAATCCTCTCTCTCTCTCTAGTTACGTTCCCTGAGAAAGAAAGTGGTTGTAGCCAATAAAACAAAAAAAAAGGGGTAAAGAGAAGAGCAACGTGAGGTGCATGTGCCGGCCATGTTCCCCTCGTTTTCTTGTTAGCCACCATAGCAGAATCATGAAGCAAAGAAAAAAAAAGAAAAGAAAGTGTAAAGGGAGCTACGTGTGCATGGTTTGTATGTCCTCTCTCCTTTTCTTTCTCTCACATCACCCTCTCATCTTCTCTATTCTCTCTCTCTCTCTCTCTCTCTCGTTATCTCTCTGATCTATAAAAACATCCTTTTGGGGTCATAAACCCTAATCTCTCTAAGGGGAACCAACAAGAGATACAAAGGAGGCTATTCAAGGTGAAAGAAGAAGGGTGATACTATAGACATGAACAATGATCTGAGGATCAACTCTTCATCCACAGCTCAAGATCAAAGATCTATCTGAAGCAATCTACTTCTAATCAACTAAAGAAGAAAGCAACAAGCCAAGAGAGATCAAGAGGGAGGCCATCAAGGCAAATAAGAAGGGTGTTTCAACTCTCGTGAAGAAATGCTCCATCCATCAAGTTCCTCATCTAACTGAAGACATCTAAGCACCTTTGAAGCCAAGGAGTTCCAATCAAGCAAGTCCCTCAAGAAGAGATTAAGGGAAGGCTGTCCAAGTGAAGAAAGGAAGAAGTACTGTAGCAATGAACAGTACTTCGTGCAAGAAAATCTACATCCACCCCAAGGCCATTCAGGCTTAATCTGAAGCCATTCAAGCGAAGAAGGAATCGACGCCAAGATCTGTACCATACACTCAAGGGGAGCCTAAATTAGGAGCACTCTAAACTGTGTCATTTATTTTGGTGTCTTGTGTTTTATTGAGTTTTACATTTGTGTTTCCTATAAACTGCAAACATCGTGCGTGTGTGGATCATTCTAGATCCGTGGTCATGTATGGTCATGTTGTTCCATTCGTGTGTGCATAGGTCTTTCTAGATCTACGTGTGTGTGTGTGGAGTGCTGCATTTGTCGCAACATGTGTTTGTGTTGGTGATCTGTTCGTCGGATCATATGTGTGTTGTTGATCCGGTTGTCGGATCATGTTGGGGACATGATCTCCGTGTGTGTGTGTGTATTGGGAGTGTCCCCGTGTGTGTGGGCAGGCGTCGTGCTGCGTGTGTGGTTGGAGTGACATCTCTGTTTGGAGATTTATCCCCAAGTGAAGCCTCACCTAGTTTGGTGAGGGGTGGATGTAGGATTGCCGTCGTTGCATCCAAACCATCTTAAAATATCTGTGCATTATGGTTTGAGTTGTGCGTTTATGTGGGTTGTTTGTTATATCTATTATATGGTCATGTGGGTACGGAGAGATTGAGAGAATTAGTTAATTAGTTTTCTACTTCCTAATTAGTGTTTATTACACATTTAAAAAAAGAGGCCAAAAGTTTTGTTAAAATTTGTAAACACCTAATTTACCCCTGAGTGGTTAGGGTACTGTCGTAGTCTAGGAAAAGACCACAGCCAGTCACCTAAACTGACCAATCCAGACAACCACCGACCGATAGACACCGCCCTAAACAAGGACCTCAGATAGATGGACACACGACACAGAACAAGCAAATGGTCAATATGGAAAGTAGGACTATAATGCACCAGCACAGGGGCGTTATGTCAACTCGACCGAAAATTACAAACAGACGATATAACGCACCAGCATAGGGCGTTATATCAACATAATGCACCCAGGGAGGGGCGTTATGTCCAGCAGACCCAAACACGAATGACACGAAGTATAACGGACCACAACCGACACGTCATACTAGTATAACGCACAAGGGCAGGTGCATTATACCCAATAGACACAAAAACACACTAATCACAGACCAAGGGCATATAACGGACCAGAATCCATCTGTCATAGCAACAAAACACACAGGGTGAGGCGCGTTATATCAATCGCCATACCCAGCCAAAACCATCAGTCAACAGACTATAACGGATCTACACCTAGGCGTTATATTAACCGTAACGCACGGGGAGGAGTCCATTATGCCAACCGACTGGCATGGTCTTCGAGGCAAACCTGGTCGTCGAGGGGACTAACATGGCAGTCCTCGAAAATAACCCGACCATAACGCACCTGGGCAGGGGCGCTATGCTCCACATAACGGACTAGTCCTGGTCCGTTATGCTCTAAGACCTTCAACGATAAAAACCGTGAATGATGCATAACGGTCTATCAGGGGACCGTTGTGCACATAACGGCCTCTGGTAGGACCGTTATGCTAATCCGATGGTTAAAATAGTGAAACGGCCTAATCGGCTCGTTCCACGCCCCATGCACACCATAGTGCAGGGGAAATACATCCAAACGGTAGGAAATCCTTCAAGGATTCCAAAAACACCACATGCACTCAACGAAATGCATTGAATCGCGAGATCCGGGTGATTCCGACAAATCGACCAAAATCGGGTCACTGGGGTTCCTGGACTCCTACCGGCCCCAAATGACAACCAATCGACACGAAACTAGTGGGGTTGGGATCCTAACATCCCAGCGGTCAGTTTGACATTAACTACGACACGAATGGTTGCCATTTTCTTACAAACCCTACAAACCCCAAAAACTATGATTTATGCTAAACTGGCTCGATCTCCCCCGATTGGCCACAAGAACCGTTGAGCTTGGAGTCGCCGGGTGTCGTGGGCACTGCTGCGACTAGAGCCGTTGAGGCCGTAGGCCTCGTTTTGACTGGAGTAGTTTGGTGCCGTTGGCACGGCGGCGATTGGAGTAGCTGGGCGGTCGGGTGCCGTGGGGCACCGTTGTGATTAAGGTTGTTGAGTGGTTGGGCGCCGCGGGCCTCAATGGGACTGGAGTAGTTGGCAGTCGGGTGTCGGGGGCACCGTTGTGACTGAGGTTGTTGAGTGGTTGAGCGCTGCCGGCCCCGTTGTGACTGGAGTAGCTGGTAGTCGGGCGCCCGGGGCATCGTTGTGACTGAGGTTGTTAAGTGATCGGGCGCTTCGAGACCTTGATGGTCGTGCCTGGGCCCCATTGACAAAGACAGGGGCCTGACACTTCATCTTGCGTCGGGACTTGTGAAGTATGCCCATTGTCAGGGTAACGACACCGATGGCACGCTTATGGAGGTGACACTAAGGTGGCGTACGATCATCGAGGCGGGGAGCCGGACTGGGCGCTTCGATTGAACCGCGTCTGATGGTGCACGATCAGTGAAACAGAGACTGGGCAACATTCTCTCATCAAGCAATGTCCGTGTTGTGAGCGAACATCGAGGCAGAGACCAGGCAGGCGTCTCGATCGAGCAACATTTGATGGTGCACAATCATTGAGGCAGAGACTGGTAGGGGCGCTCTCGTGAAGCAGCATCTGGGTCATGCACGAACACCGAGACGGGGCCGAGTAGGGTGCTCCCATAAAGTGACATCCGGGGCCGTGCACGATTATCGAGTCGGGGCCAGGCGGGGTGCTTTCATACAACAGTGTCCGGGTCATATGCGATCGTCAAACGACACTCGGATAGGGCATGTTCATTAAAGCCCGAGCTGCACTTAAGGGGGTTTGTGTCTTGGCTAAAGACCGGAGGGGGCGCAATCATGCGGCATACCCTCGGCGTGAGCCTAGCGAACACAAAACCAGCCAACCAAGCCCTTCATGTGTCGTTCGTAGTCGGGGAGATGAGCTCCATGTATGTTCTCCTTACTCCTTGCCCTTTTGGCTTCCAAAGGGGAGGGTTTTATAGCGGAAGATGAAGGGTCAGGGGGGTTTAGGCGGACCAAGTTGAGGGTAAAATTTGGTCCGCATAAACCCTTGGGAATATGTGTTTTTTTTTTTTTGTTACGCACGCTCGACGCACTGGTACCATCTCGGAGTAGGAGAATGCAATAGTTCACCTCGTACAGGGTTCCAAAGGTCCGTCAGGAAAAAATATGCGTAAACCACAAAACGCGCTCCGGGACCCCCAAAAGGGACCCCAAACCCACAGATCCTGATCCAAAAAATGTCTAAAAAACCCGGACATTACAGACCAGGTCCATTGGCATGTATAGGTGGCTCCACACCTGCATTCACAAGCACTAGCATCATTCATAATCATGATCATTCATAAGCATAATCATACGCATAAGCATACATTTTAATCATAAGCATGGCAAATAACAAAAAAATGTGTACCTGAAGGAAAGGTGAGAAGCTTCCAACAGTCGTCTCTCGACCCGTCCCCGTGGACAGGTCAGCTATCAAGTGCGCCAGTAGGGCGGCACCCCAGGCGTATCGCCCCACTCCGTCCAAGTCCTCCAAAATTCCTAGAAATCCATAATTCATGTCATCTCCCTTTGTCCCCAAGAGTAGCCTCCCGAGCATCAAAAACAAGAACCTCCTCACATCCATGTCCACTCTCTCTCTCTAGGTAGGGTCCTGGCAGTAGGCTGCTCGAGCCCTCGTGGTCAGTCGCTCGACAAAATCCCCCAATGACTCCCCCATCTTCTGCCGAGACCCTCCTAGCCCTAGGACCCCCGTCAACTCTATCCTAAAAATCATCCTGCAGTCCCTAGGGCCACATGCCACTATCTTTAAGCCTAGAAGTCTGCTTGCTAGGTCTCCGTAGTCAGGGAGGATCACCCCGCTCACCGCCTCACCATCTACCCTCAATCCTATAATTCTCGTCACATCTTTGAGGCTCAGCACCATGTGCCCCTAGGGCATTAGGAAAGCCCTACTCGCTCTATCCCATCTCTCCCTCAGCACTTGGATCAGCATCAGGTCTGGTTGTACCGGCTCGATGCTGAGGAAGGTGCCAAACCCCATTACCTCTACTCTCGCCCTCTGGAAGTCGAGCAACCCATCGTAGGCCGCCAGCACCTGTACCTAGGAAATATGGGTCCGTATCAACCCTTGCAAGAAAAAACATCAAAAAAATAATATGTCACTAACAAAAAAAAATAAAAAAAAAATCAAAAAATGCTGTGTTGAATTGGCGTCGACACGGTTGACACCAATTCTTGAATTGGTGTCGGCTGACTCAGTCGCCCATTGCATGGCTACAGAAGGAGGAGAATGCGAGGAAGGGAAGAATCCTCACCGAGCGAAGGAGGAAGATGCCTACGGAGGAGCTTGACGACCAGCCAAACGCAGATGGGACTACGGAGAGACCACGCAGTCACCCTTATAACTGTCCGCGACCAGTCGCGCCACTTCTCCAGGAGCAGGTGAAAAGACGTCTGCCACGCCTGCGAGGCAACCGTTCGAGCTCTGCGCTCCCGGAACACGACAAGACGTGGGTCATCATTACCAGTACGGCCTCCGCCACCGTAAAAAGAGCCTTGCATGCCAAGCCAATCCCAATGCCTCCAGCACTCGCAACGCGAGGAGCCTGGCAATTACAGAAGCCGAGGAGTACCCTCTGCTGACCTACTCACAGCCTCATGCTGAGTGCTCGACGACTGAGAGTAGGGGGGAAGTGAGGAGGGTAAAATCGGCTTGACCCAAAGGCGGCCCAATGACGCCTAAGCCCACAAAGGAACGAGCGCAACGAACCCTCCTAAGGGAGCGGGTACGCGTGCCTGGCCCATTAAAAGAAGGCCTAGCCCAGGAAGAGCCTCGGATTCTACAGCGTGGCCCACGCGCAGTCATCGCTAGAGTATTCTCCGACAACCGACCGTTCCTCCCCACGACTTTGGCCCTAACCCCGTAAACGGGTGAGCACGCCCCATGAGCGCCGTAAGACTCGCCCAGGGACCGGCCAGTGCCGGGGAAGCCGCCCTCCAACGGGTAATTCCCGCCATCGTAGCGGAGGAACGTTACTCTATTATAGAAGCCCTTCCCTGCTAAGAGATGAGGCCTCCACTCCAGGACAACCCCATATAAAAAGGGAGACAGACGACAGAGACAACAAGGGTGGTTCATTCCGTTAAAACACGACCTCAGAGAAGAGAGCTACTAGTCTAGCAACACAGAAAGAAGAAGGGAACTCCTACCCACGCTCTGCGAGTCTCCTTCCGGTGACCTTACCACCCGGTGAGTACTCACCGAGTGTCCACCGGGAGCGGCGAGCACTCGTCTGGAAGCTATCTACGGGCCTACAGCTGACCGCGGTGATCTCTCTCTCTCTCTCTCTCTCTCCTTTTGTTCTCCTCTGCACTTTACTTTCAGTCACTGACTTAAGCATCGGAGGGTTGTCCCCTGGGGTAACACCCGGGACTCCTTCTGATGTCTCTTTGACTTCTCATTATAGTCATTTAATCAAATGGGTTGCATGCACAGTCATATCACCAAACATGTTGTCTGCACAAACATGTTTCACTGGTCTGACCATACTCAAAGTCGAAGCACATGGTCCAAGCATTTTCAGACCAGAGTCAATGCACATATTTATCTCATTGCATAAAGGTCGATGCATATAGGCTATCATGCATAATCAGGTCCATGTACATTTTCACCCTGTACATAAGGTCGATGCATGTCACTGTTCACATGCACAGAAGGTCGATGCATGTCACTGCTCACATACACATAAGGTCAATCCATATTATTGTTCACTGCATAAAGGTCGATGCATGTTCTAGTCCTTGCATAGTAAGGTCGACACTAGTGTAGAACACATGCACATAAGGTCGATGCACATCACTATTCATAGCAAATGAAGATCGATGCATATCCTGTTCACACCTTCATACGGGTCGGTGCACATCTTGTTAGTCTGCATATAGGTCGGTGCACATTTTATTCAACCTGCATACAAGGTCGGTGCACATTTTGTAGAATGCATATAAAGTCTGTGCACAATTGATATAAGATCGATGCACATCTGTATTGGTCTTACATAAGGTTGATGCACATTTTGCATTGTGCTTATAAAGGTCGATGCACATTTTAGGCTTAGGTATGAAAGGTTTGTGCATTGTTTCATGCTATGTCTACAAGGTCAATACACATTTCTAAATGTGCTTTGTAAGGTCTACGCATATGCTGCATTAAGGTCTGTGCATCTCTTAGGTTTTATGCACACTTTGATTTCAAGGTCTGAGCACATCTTTGTCTATGAGCCTCCAGGTCAGTGTACATTTTAGGGTCCATGCATATTTGAAATTCAGGTCTGTGCACATGTTCTAGTCTACGCATAATGAGGTCCATGCTTAGGGTCTGTACACATCTACCTTGTGCCGATACAAGGTCGGTGCACATCTGCCTTGTGCCTATACAAGTCTAAGCACATGCATTCTATTTAGCACACATTCACTTTAGGTCTGAGGACCTTCTCGAGGGTCAGTGCACATGAACAATGTGCTTGCAAGAGGTCTGAGCATGTTCATTCTCCAAGTCTGAGCATATACATAAAAGCCTAGATATGCAGGTCGGAGCACTTTCATCCTAGGTCTAAGCACATGCATATGATTTGTTCATTTGAGTCGGTGCACATCTCATTCTAAGTTCGTGGCTGTCCGGGACAAGCAATCTACTCCGACTGCGTAGAAGGGTTCTGATCAGCATCCAGAGGTGACTTGCAGAAGTTGCCACACCTGTTCACCTAAAGATCTGAAGGCGGGGTTTGACCGGGACCTTCTAATGTGAGTCTCCCTCCTCCTCAAAGAAGCAGCACTGCATTCGGCAACCTGAGTGAATTCTTCTCCATTTTCTCCCCAGGGTGCGCAGTTCTATCCTCCTTGGGATTGAACTGACACCTTGTCACTGTTTGGGCTACTGCGACCTACTCTGACATCGGCTGGCACCATCGTGGGTCACGTTTTGAATTAAACTCGTCAATGGTTCCAACGCCATCGACCGCGCTAATTTGAAGTTCGGGACAGCTCATGGCGGCTTCATCTTCCTGATACTATGGTGCTGAGACAGACAGAACTAGAGAACCAAGCCTCTGCTTCTAGTCCCACCGCAACCAACGCTGGCTTCCAAAGCTCCTACCAAAATTCCAGCACCTTCCTGGGTCAACCTATGAAATTTTGGCACTAGTCTCACTGACAAAGGAGTTCAGGAGTGACCACAACAATTCCAGCAACGACTGTCTATCCTCTGTTCATGAGAGGGGACATAATCGACTTAGACATTCTTTAAAGCTTCTTGTCTACTTCTTCCCCTCCCCACTTGGCCGGCTAAAGTTCCCGCCCTACATCGAGGTAGTTTTGGTTGTACGAACTTAACCTCCACCCCAAGATCCCCCCTCCTATGAGAGGTGTAGTGATGTAAGATCTTGAGCAGGTTCAAGCGACACCGACGCGGCGTGCGGGGAACCCACGCTTCCCTGCTCACCCTCGTCTCCAAATGGGATCGATTTCTTCAAACCGGTTGAGTAAGTGCTCTCACCTTGCTCTTTCTTCAGTGCTTTTAATTCAATCTTAGCTCTAGTCTCCGCTGGCCGGTGAGAGAGTGCCCGATCTCGCAAGTCCCGGACTTCAGAGTGACCACCGTGGGAGTGAGTGATTACCCGTGCCCTCGGCACCTGGTCGGCCTCTAGAATCAGACATGCCGTACCCTTTGGGGAGACACTCTAGTCTTGCTGGCCCTCTACCAGTAAGGTACCACCCCTCACAACCTCCACTCGGCATCGCCGAGTCACCCCAGGTTTTTGGTTGAGCGTCGAGTGAGTTGCCACCAGGGAGAGGAGATTCTAATCTCACTCCCAGCCAAGACCAGCACTCTAGTTCCAGCACTCGACTAGCCTTCCTCACCCGTCCACAAGGATGTGGAGACCAAGGAAACCTCTGCGGCCTCCCAACTACTTCCAGAGCCTACCTTGCCACACCTTCCCCTTGAGGAAGGCCTCCAGAACGAAGATCGTGAGGCATCGCCGGCATTGTCAGGCAACTTCGACCAAGTCTTCAAAATTTTGGCCGATTGGGGTGGAAGCCATCATCCCTGTCAAAATTCAGCTAGCATCCTACCACGTAATGGTACACACCAGCTTGGCTAGCCCTGATGAAAATGAATACCAGAGAAGGCTAGAAGAGCTTGCCGATCTAGAAGGCAAACGGTTCAAAGCCTACAAACACCTACAGATATATCAGACACGCATGGCACGAGCCTATGACAAGCTCGTCGGGCAGCGAGCCTTCAAGCAAGGCGACCTCGTCATGATCAAGGAAAGAGAAGTCATGACTGACCATTCCAGTGGCAAGCTTCAACCGAATTGGCGAGGCCCCTACATCATCTACGACACCTACGAGAGTGGGGCCTACATGGTCATAGACCACGAGGGCCACCAACCCTTCCCGGCTCTCAATGGCAAGCACATAAAGCTACACTACGCACCAGAGCATGAGTTCACATGCCACACTGGATAGTGCGCACACTCCTAGTCTTAGCCTTCGAAACTGGTCTTCTCTCCAAGAAGGCTGAACTGGGCACTCTTCCCAGTCCTCCTCTCCAGTCAAGCCAGGGGGCTAACCAGGCCCCTCCCAGAGTCATCGTCAGATGCCCTCAGAAGCTAGTACCCCGCTTTTGTTCTCGTAGCGACAAGAGCGGGGGCACCACTGCATCAACCACAGCTTAGCCGCCAGGCTCTCAGGTAAGTGAAACAAAAAAATATATAACAAAACGAGGATAAAAATAGAGATGCCCCGGTAGGCCCAGTTGTTCCCCTATACGAGGAGGCAATTGGGGGCAAAAAGGCCAACAACCCGGCTGAGGTGAAACCCGCAAGGGCGCCTCAGGCAAAATTGGGAAACCCCTCGACGTGAAAACCCGAAAGGGCGCTGGGGCCGATAACGAGAAAGCTTCTCTTCCCCACCAGTCAGGGTGGTCTTTACCTACTCTCCAGTAGGCTGCGAAATCTTCCCGCATCAATCATCCCCAGTTAAACATTTGGTTCCACAGGTGATCGTCGAGAAATCGACTGGCACGCCCGCATTCCATCCAGCCATCCTTCTTCCAATTTTCCAGAACAATTAACCATACGTCACTCCCTCCAGTGCATTCCTATCATTCTTTCCACATTCATTTCAATACCCCTAGAATTCCCGCGTGCTAAGTCGACCTATCTCGACCTTCTGCAAAAGGCGAGTGTACACCCTCGTCGCGAGGAAATGAACCATAAAGGGAAATTCCCCGCGGTCCCAAACAAGGATGGCATGCCCGATGGGACGTCTCCTACCTTTCTTCTTTTTGCCAAAGAAGAGTCACACCCACCAAGTATGTGCCGCAATGCCCTCTCCTTTTCTTATCGGAGAGGAAGAGGAGGGCCCCCTGTCAAAGATGCAACATGCAACCGGTCATCTTCAAGTGACCAACCGGCACCAGCAATAGCAACAACAAATTGGAGGTGATGGTGACCTACGGTCCGATCATCATCGCCATCCATGCCGGGCACGTATGGTTGGCAATGCCAATTGTGTTCGGCAACACTGCCTCGGCCTTCAGCTTGCCCTGATCCTCGGGCGCCATTGCCGTAGCTGACGAGCAGCCCAGTCCGATGACTGCCCATGCAGGCAACTGGCCCCTCTGCTTCTCCGACAATAGAGACTCCTGCGGTCGTTGACCCCCAGGTTCCCAGCTCCTCAACGTCTCACTCGGGCTCTCAACTCCGAGTCCCCGCCAAGCCTGCCCCAGCACGGGTCTCCTACCCCAGGGGCAAGGCCTCCCGGCATGCTATTCGGGCCTCTCGACCCGAATCTTGGATGAGCCAACACTCAATATGGGATTTCAACCCCAAGTTCGAGGCTCCCCAACACCTGGCTTGGGCACACAACCCCATGTCTCGTCAAGGTCAGTCCCTGATGCAGACTCTCTGCATTGGGCCCCTGGCTTCCCAGCTCTACGGTCGACCTATCTCTGCCTTCCATAAAAGACGAGTGTACACCCCCGTCGCGAGGAAAAGAACCATAAAAAGAAATTCCCCTCGGTCGCAAACACTAGTATAAGGGTACAACCTGATATGTTCTCTAAAATAAAAGAGCATCAAGGTAACGATTCTTTATTGGTGAAATTATGGAGATTTTGAGTAAAAAACTCGAGTTCCAACTGGCTAATGATGGGAGATTTTCCTGCTCGAATACAAAGACTGCTTCGCCTGGACATACCAGGAGATGCCAGGGTTAGATCCCTCCATAGCGGAGCATGATCTGGCTATATCTCCCTCAGCCACGCCAGTTAAACAACCCCAGCGGTGCATGCGCCACGAGTTGGAGCTCCAGGTCGTGATCGAAGTCGATAAAATGGCAGAGGTCGACTTCATCAAGCCGTGCATCTATCTAGTCTGGCTCGCTAACATTGTCCCAGTCAAAAAGAAAAATGGTCAAGTCTGCATCTGCGTCAACTTCCGGGACCTCAACAAAGCATGTCCAAAGGATGACTTCCCAATTCTGATCACAGAGACGATGGTCGACATGACCACCGGACATGAAGCCCTATTCTTCATGGATGGGTCATCGGGCTACAACCAGATCCGGACCTCCGAGACAAGGGCTATACCGCCTTCAGATCTCCCAAAGGGATTTTCAACTACAAGTGCATGCCCTTCGATTTGAAGAATGCCGGCGCTACCTACCAGAGAGCCATGACCAAAATTTTTGACGAGATGCTGCACAACATCGTCAAATGCTATGTTGACGACCTCATCGTCAAAACTAGAAGGCGAGAAGACCACCTACGCGATCTGCGTCAAGTCTTCAAACGTCTCCGGCAATATGGGCTCAAGATGAACCCCATAAAATGCACCTTCGGCGTATCCAACGGTAAATTTCTTAGTTTCGTTGTTCGATACCGAGGAATCGACATGGATCCCAGCAAGATCAAAGCGATTCGGGAGCTTCCACCACCCAGCAACCTCACTGAACTTAGGTCACTCCAGGGAAGACTGACCTACATTCGGAGATTTATCTCCAACTTCTCCGGTTGATGCGCGCCTTTCAGCAAGTTAATGAAGAAAGACGCCCCCTTCATTTGGGACCCAGAATGCTAGATAGCTTTCGAGCATATCAAGGAGTACCTTCTCACTCCTCTAGTCTTGAGAGCGCCCGTCAAGGGTAAATGCCTCATACTCTATATTGCCGCCATGGATGCTTCGTTGGGGGCTCTGTTGGCGCAAGTCAATGAAGAAGGTAAAGAGCAACCACTCTATTACCTCAGCCGGAAACTAATCGGTGCTGAGTACCACTACTCCCCCACGGAAAAAGTATGCTTGGCATTGGTGTTTGCCATCAAAAAGCCGCGGCATTACCTCCTGTCCCATCCGCATTATGCCGAAGCCTCACCTCACCTGAAAAGAACATGTGTGAGTCTCATCTCATCGGCTCAGTAGGGGCCCCGCGGATCCCCACCTCACACGGTAGAAAACAACAGTGCGATAACCAAAGTAAGAGCAGTAAGTAAGTAACAGAAATGGCAATGAAGTGCAAGTAAAGGAACTCTACACTGGACCACTACATCTGTCACTAACCAAGTCTCGTCCACATGGAACAAAACAGTGGAGCCGTCAGTACAACAAACCGCAACGAAGGGAAAAACCCGCGCTGGAACCACCCAAGTGACAGGAGTACTAACCCACTAACCACGAGACTGGAAGCGTCCTTCGATGACTTACATCGCAGCCTCAAGTGTCTCCCTACACGTCCTCAGGTGAAAATTGAGATACGGTACACTATACCACAGAACAAGGACTAGCTAGGGTCGTGCTCGTCAGCACGCGTCCACTGCCCCCGACTACATGTGCATACACAGACCGTCTACTCTAAGTCGGGTCCTCTAGTCGATCCCCCCCCCCAGTCGGACTCCGGCTGCAAAGGCAAGGGGCCCTCAGGTAACGGGCCTACAGACCTCTACACGGGACAAGCCTCCACCACTCCCAGGTGGGTCGGCACAAACGTGCCCAAGTCAGTTACGTCTAGTGGATAGAATCACCAAGGGTGAGAACCTACCAAAACTACAGAAGCCACCGGACTACCACCAGACTATACTAAACTACCACGAGGTGGCTCACCGACACGAGATTCCAAGGACTACTAGCCAGACAGCTAAACTATGACTGCCAGTGCATACGACGAAGATCGGAACCCTTAAACACGCGGGATGTCAGAAATCAGGTGAAACGAGACTGAGGGCCCTGGAAGACCAGAGTGGTGACCGCTCAGGGGCCTGGGCAGCCAGCCCACTGGCCACCCAGCCTCAGGGGCGGCCACATCCCTGCCCGCCCAGGGGGCCTGGGCGGCCCATCCCTTGGCCACCCAGCCCACAGTCCATCTGGGCACTGGGTGTCATGCCCCGATGCAGAATATCGAAACGCGGCAGTAGAAAGAGTAAAAATATGTTGATTTCCAGACATGATGTGTCTTAGGTTAGCGAATCCATACATTCAGCACATTACCACGACTAGACATCATTTCCATCATAATCATTAAATATCAATTAATTAAACATACCAGATCAACCCTAGCCACCCTCACCAGCACCCCACGCCCCAGGTCCCTCTCCCTCTGCAACCCACATTCTCCCCCCCTCTGCTCAGTGCGCCTATAGCAATCCCCGGAGTCACCCTGTCATCACTCCTTTCCCCGTGGAGTGAGAAGCTTCGATCTGCTACAATCTGCTACCAATTAGCATTAGAGGTTCGTTTAGCAGACCTTCTAGTGGTGTCCACGGTGAGATTCGGCTCATGGTGTCTTCTGCAAAGTTGTCCTCCTTAGAGTCTGAGACACTCCAGAAGTGGTCCTGCCTCTTTTCGTCAACGGCATCAACCGTGACGGGCGTTTCCGTTCAACTTCACCCAAACTGCACCTGTTTCTGAGTGCCACTTGGCAACATCAACACCGACTTCCCCTGTGTGAATCAGCCAGAACTCCCTTCACGAGAGTTCTTCCTCTTCGAGGCGCCGACGAACTAGGGTGGTCCCGCCTTCTTTTGACAATGCCTCCACCCGGGGCATCCATTTTTCCTCGATCACGCCAGATCTAGAACTCTCTGTTTGCCCAGGATAGATTGCCACATAGTCAGCCTCGATAATCTATCCTCCACTTAGTTTCAGTTCAAGAAGTCTTCTACAAAGTCGTGAATTTCGATGACATGAAGCCAACCCAAGTGGTTTCGTCTCATTCTGACATCGGCACAGAAGATTCCACCATGGCCATCATCGACCTGTCCTGCTATTCACCCAGGAATCTGACGCCGACCATTTCGGCGACCACGACCGACGAGGTGATCTGACGGCTGTCATATTTTGAGGGTTCATAGTGCTCTCTGTCTTCTATGCCCACGAGTTGGTCCTGTCACTTTTGGAGTTCTACAGTGAGCGTACCTGTCGACGCATCACGACTGTGCCATCCAGTCCTGCGAGGCAGAACTGCGCAGGCCATTGGCTGCAACCTCCTCCACCTTCCAGCGACATCGGCTCGGCGTTAGACTTTCAGGCGTCCTTCGACATCCCCCAGGCTTCGTCCAGGCATTGACAGCACCATGATTGGATGTCGGAGCTAGGCGTATGCTATGGAACAAGCAAGCGTAGATCGGTAGTTTGGTTTCCCCTCCCCTTGTTCCCCCCTCCTACGCGAGGGTAGTGCATGTAATGGTTTGCCCATCCCCGTGATCCCCTCCCTGCATGGAGTGTAGTAATTGTAATAGCAAATGAAGAGTGGTTTTGTCGATCCGTCACAACCACATACGTGGTCCAGACTAGCTAAAGCAGTACGTGTGGTTCACCATCCAGTCAATGTGATCCATATGATGGTGGCATTCTCTCTCTTTGATGATGAACCAGAGGAGCCCGACACTAGTCGAAGAGAGCATTCGATCTGGTACCCAGGGTGGCGGCCCTAGCACGATCAGAGACCTCTCTCCTTCCCTAGGGAGAGGACCCGGTGACTTTTTGATGTCCTCGTCGAGAGGGGACAAATCTTGCCCCGCGACTCGTTGGCAAACTACACTCATTGGGACTTTAGCCACCCCCAGTATTGTCCCTTCCATGCACAAATCTGTCATGTGATCAAGTCCTGTGAGGAAGTCCAGTACGTCATCTAGGAACAGATCTAGTGGGAGTAGATCGATGTCAAGGGGAATTCCATGGCGCTTGTTCGACTACAGCAAGCTGTCGAAGAAACTCTGGGCATTGCCAGAAATGTGCCAGAGCAACCTGATTCTCCTCAGGAAAATGGGCATGGGATGCCTTACCAGCACACTCTAGAATGGCTTGAGTTTCGGACCGACAATCAGGAAGCTCTCGAGTAGTTGTGGAGGCGCAGGGAGCAAGATGCCAGCCAAGAGATGGGGCCAAGTACCTTCTCTGCCAACGTCATTCATCCTCCTACTCCCCCAGCCGCTCCTGATTCCTCAACACCACAGGTCGGTCAGCCGGCCCTTACCACTCCGGCCGCGCAATGGTGACCCTGGCAGGAGCTAGAGTCTCTGCCCTTTTCCAGAGAAGACACTGCTAGGCTCCTCCGAGTCCTTCTTGGCTGAGAGGATGTCCTAGTGGGTGAGACGATGATGGGCTCCTCAAGCTCTTCTTGCCCTCTCCCTACCCTACCTCCATCTCCGATGATCAAGGATAGGAAGGGAAAATAGAAGTTGGGCGAGGCCTCGGCTCAATTGGACCAGGTCCTCCCAACAGTTCGCAAGACGGGTCCACCATCACAAAGGCCATCCGGCGCGGGAGATCAAGAAAGCCACCAGAGGTAGTAGGGCCCCAAGACGTCATCGGGTGTCGCCTGACCCTGTCCTCAGTCAGACCACAGGGGTCCTGTTGCATTATGTCCATATTATTTTTGATGGTGTTAACACTATGAACACTCTTATATGTTCGTGTTGTTTTTGTGAACCCAAGACCAGTTTGAATTTCCCTCCATCCCCTCCACACCCCTAGACACCCAAGGAAGATAACCCCAAGGGGGAGGCCACCCCCATCACCCTCTCCTCCACCCTCATCCCCTCTTCCCCATCTCACTCCCTCTAGTGCACTCTCATTCTAGCCATACTCACCAACAACTCCAGCTCACCCCACCTCCTCCACCACTACCCCCTCAACCCTACAAGGGACCCCAGCCACGTCCTCCCACTCCCATAACCGACAGCCTCCACCCCTCTTGCATTGCAGCTCCCTTCTTGCTTCATTGGACACCATTCGGACTGCAGCTCGAGTAGTAGGTCACAGGAAGACAGCAGGACTCCTGGAGACAGCAGCTTCTTTGGCCCTTCCTCAACTCTTCTGGTGGCAAACCACATACCACTGGAAAGTTCATCCAGAGGGATTTCCAAGAAAGGTGGTTTCGTCTTCATCCGAGCTCAGAGCAGCCTGTGAGAGCGAATCTCCCCCGACTGCGCAAGAGTTCTTAGGCAGTGAACTAGAGCCCTAGCAAATCGTCCACCATGACCACTCCTTGGCAGATCTGGATGTGTAACCTGGCTGAGAGTAACTTCTACCAGTGCTCCATTATACCCAAGAAGCGAAACGAGATTCAGACCCCGGCATCAGAAGTTACGAATTTTCTCCCGAAGTTGCGCCAGGTTGGTTCCTCTGTTTCAGAGTGGACTCACCTTCACCTTTATGGCCAGCACGATGGTCCCCGACATCTTCTGAGGGTGCCGTCAGTCCAATCTATAATAAGACTCATCCACGGTCATCTCGGTATCAGCCCCGCATCCATCTGAGTTCGGGACAGCCCGTGGCACCTCCATCTTCCAGCAGCAACACTCTGAGAGCAGTCAGTACCAGTGCTATTTGGCCCTGTTCCAAGACCTACACCAGCCAGCAACTAGATCAAGGTTGTTCCATAAAATTCAATTCCTGGGCCAGATAGAAGTGTTTTGGCTCTGGTCTCGGTCCATTTGGAGTCCGAGAGCGTCCGTGGCAGCGTATTCTTCATCCCGCTGTCCTACGAATCCAGAACCTGGCAGCACCGGCGAGGAGCCTGGCACCTTAATTTCCTAGCTCCATCCCCTCCCCCGCTTGACTGGCTGAAGGCCCCTCCCAGCGTTGAGGTAGTATTTTGATTGTAAACCCTTAACCCCCAGCCGGGTTATTGTCGGGGCCTGCGGAAGGGGTTTTCCTAAGGCTACCATCGAGTGACCTCTCTGGCTTATGACCAGGCACACTAAGAGCTTGATTTTCTTTCTGGGCAACGCTATGACTCGGATGAGGATACCATGGATTCTTCCATTCAGACGCCAAGCGAAGGTGAAAGTCGGGTTGCCTCTATTTCATCTGAGTGATCGCCAACTCTGGTAGTCTCGGGAGGGCACACGATCGAGATAGTTCCCACACCAGTGGGGTCAGTTTCTGGACTAGCCGTCACCGAGGGTGCGTGGAGAGAATTGCTCGCTACTGAGGATCCTTCATCTACCGAGCTTCATAGTGGGCCCGAGGCCTGATGTACATTTTTACTTTTTCCTTTTCTTTTCTTTAGCATGACTATGTAAAACTTTCCTTGCATCCACAAGTTTTGGTAATAGTAAATGCTGAATTGACTATTCCTTACCACCTTTGGCACAATTTGACCATTGTACTTGTAGTTGTTGGAAAGGCGGTGATTCTTTCTGCCGATATCTTGCATGTCGATTGGTTGGCGTGGCGCTGGCGTCTGTCCATCTTCCCATGCTTTAAATGACTTGCCACTTCGTATGTTTCCATCGAAGGGGTGTTGGTGGAAAATGAGGTAACCGTCTTAGGGATAAGGGTTTCTGCCTTTCATGATTCTTCGCGGGGAAAATCTTGCAACAGCTCCCCTTCAGCCTATAAAAGGCTCTGAAGGGCATTTCCTCCTCTCCACAAAGTGTTGTGCTATTAGTCTTGGTGAAGCATGGAAGGCATTTCAGAGGATGAAGATGCAGACGGCAGGAGGGAGGAGGGTCTTGCTGCTCTGGCTTGAAAGACGGTTCGACAGTCAGTGGATGACTTGTAAGAGGGTTCGACATGCGGGAGCATGTCACCCCCATACCTCTGGACCGCCGACGCTACCTTCGGAGGAAGGTAGAAATGGAAAAATGAGGGCATGCCACTGTGCCCTTGTTCCATTCTCGCCTCTCCTCCTCCCCTCCACCTTCCCATCTCGTCGCCTTAGGGGGTAGCTCTTCCAGTTTTCTTCTTTGCCTCCTCTGCTCTTCAACTAGCCTCTTTTCCTCTCTCTCTTTTCTTTCTTTTGTTCTTCAACCAATCTCTTTTTCTTTGACTCTTTGGAGGATGCCTCCTACCATCCTCTTTTTTAGCCACCCCCACTCCTTTCCACCCAACTTCCACTCCCATAAACCCCACTCCCCCCCAATACCTTCAATCTACTGTTCCCCAGTTCGTAGACCAGAAGACCTAAAGATTGTAGAGGAAGCAGCATCGTCATCACGACATTCCTGAAGGCCTAAGAGGTATCAAAAGAAGTGTCTCCGAGTCTACTTCACAACGGTGGTCATCTCGCCTTCATCTGACTTAGTGGCCGTCCGGGGGAATCAATCTCCCCCGACTGTGCAGGCGAGTCCCAAACAGCAACCTGAGGACCCTTGAAGACACTACAACGACCAGTCACCAAACGATCTGATGACGGGGCTTGGCCGATGACTTCTACTACGAGTCTTCTTCCATCCCCAAGAAACATGGCTCCATTCGGCCTCCGAAAAAAATTCTTCTCTTATTTTTCCTCTGAGTGCGCATCTCTATCTGCATTGAGACTGAACTGACACCCTGTCAGTATTCGAGTTGCTGCGGCCGACCCCATCATCTGCTGGCACCCCCAATGGTCTCATTTTGAAGAAGGCTTGACAATGGTTCCATCGCCACTAACCGTGCCCAAGTCGGAGTTTGGGGATGTCCGTGGCGATGTTGTCTTCCTGGAGCTGTAGTGCTGTGATAGTTCGAGGCAGAAGACAGAAGCCCTGTTTCCCGATCCACCCCGATAGGCGACGACTACATCGGCTCCTGCCAAAATTCCTATACCATCCCCAACCAATCACGGAAGTTTTGGGACTGGTCTCGCTGTCATTGGAGTCCGAGATCTTCCTCCAGAATTCCTGAACTGAGGGTCTATACCCTATTCTAGAACAGGGATAGATTCGCCCCCGACGTTGCGAGGAGTCCGGGCCTTCGCTTTTACCCTCCCCGCTTGGCCGACTAAAGGCCACTCCCTGCGTGGAGGTAATTTTGGTTGTAACACACTTAACCCCCACCCCGAGATCCCCCTCCTGTGCGAGGCATAGTTTTGTAATCGGCTTGAGCAGGTTGAAGCGACCTCATCGCGGCGTGGGTGAGCCCCACGCTTCCCCGTGCGCCCCGTCTCTGAGCGGGACCGATTTCTTCAAACCGGTCGAGTAAGCACTCTTCCCTTGCTCTACATATGTGCTTTTCTTTCAATTTTTACTCATTGCTTGCTGGACGGTGAGAGAGAGCTCAGCCCCGCAATCCCGATTGCTCATAAGATATCAAGAATGATGATCGTGGAAGGATAATCATGAAGAAGATTAAACTTAGATCATAAAATTCCATTTTTCCTAGTTAATCAGTGTGATATTTAACATAAAAGTCCTACCATCAAGTTATGTAACATGGATTAACAATGTGTAACATGCCATAATCAATGAACTAAAATTACAGAATGACACAGGGTCACGGTCTGGCAGATGGCCGCCACTGTTCAAAGACAGTCTGTCCAGAGCCGCACTCAGCCATGAAACGGCTTGAAGGGGGCCGCCATACAGAATGGAACGGTCTATCGAGCGGCCATGTATGGTCAAAGGAAGGGGTACTTATGCTCTGAGAAACCTTTTTTTTTCATTTTTAAAATGCGTTGAACATAAACAGTCCGTCGAGGGTCGCTTGCCTTGGTACACGGTCTATCGTGCGACCGTGTATAATCCAGCGGTTCCTGTAAGGACCTTTTATGCAACCCGAGCCCCAAATCGAGAAGAACATGACATCAGTCCAATAAAAGTCTAAAATACGATCTATATAGTCCATACAAATTGGGCAAATCACTATCAATCGAAAGAGGACTTAAAGGAGATCGATATGACAAGATCAATCTAGGATTTAGACAACATATAACCTACGATAATCAAGTGGAAATCAAAGTTAACATAACCCTAAACATACTTTCAATAAAATGACTAATCCGTACGTTACAGACCATAAAAATTGGGCAAAATAGAATAAAATGAAAGAGGACTTCGAGATCCATCATGTGACATACTTTAATCAGCGTTTAGCCCGAGAGAAACCTACCTCAATTGAAGAAGAAAGAGGAAGATGCGTGAAACCCTAATCTGCGAACACCTGTCGTTCCTCACCCTAATTTGCCCTCGATCGGCCACCACAGGTCACGCCGTCAGTTGGGGAAGAAAATAGAGGCCTAGGGCTGCCAAAGCCCTCTAGTTATAGGGTGTATGGATGGTTAAAGCGACTGAATTGAACTCAATAGTCTAACAGATAGAAACGATAAAAATTACAATTTTCCCCTACCTAATCCAGGCCGCCGTCGCCGATAGAAGCCTCTAGAGTCTAGGGTTTTAGGGGAAAAATGGTCCTCTAGGGTAGATCTATCTAATGGGCCTGATTTGGGCTCATTTGACTGAGAGATGGGCTCCAATTTGGGCGTTTAGGATTGTCATGCAGACTCTTGACGTGCTGTGCAAACTCCTCAGATGACTTGGATGTCCTAGACTCAAGTGGGAGAGGAATGAGATCCATAGATTTCCTAGGTTTGAAGCCATGCACAACCTCAAATGGACTCATACCTATGGATCTTTTGACAGAGCTGTTGTATGCAAACTTGGCTCTAGGCAAGGTAAGATCCCAGGTGCCAGAATGATCCCCTACAAGACACCTCAAGAGATTCCCTAAACTTCTATTCACTATCTTCCATTCATCTCGTGGTCAGATTCTGACCTGGTGGTGGCCACTTTTCAAGTCAATCGTGGAAAAGGTGGTAGCTCCACTCATCATGTCATGCATGTTATCGCGACGGGGAATTGGAATTCTGTATTCGACAATGATTTTGTTGATGGCACGGTTGTCAACACACATCCGCCAGGTGCCATCTTTCTTTCGTGTGCGCAAGGCAAGGACATCACAGGGGCTCGTGCTCACCCTGAGGAAACCCTTTTGAATAAGGTCCTCGATAATTCCTTAGAACCCAACATGCTCCTTGGGGTTCATGTGGTAATGGGTAAGGTTGGGTAGGGTGGATCCGGGGATAAGCTCAATAGTGTGTTGTACATCACACATTGGAGGGAGTCGAGAAGGCAAGTCCTCAGGGATGATGCCTTAGAAGTCCTACAGTACTACTGGGACTTCAGTTGTAACTGAGACCTGGGACTCCTTGGGTGTGATGGTGACGTCAACAGCCCGAATAGGGGCACCCTCAGCAACCTCTCTATTTACCTCACCGACACTTATGGTGTCAGGGTGCCTAATTAGGTCATGACCAACCATAGGGGCCTTAGAAACAGGTGTGATCGATGTAGGAGAAGAGGGAAGGGGAGGGTTCCCTTCCTTGGGAGTTTGGAAATTCTCCTGAATTTTGGGAGTTCCAGTGGGGGTGGAGGTGGAACTCCTTCCCGGGGTCATCTTTGGGGGTGCCAGGTACAACAGAATCTTCTTCCCGTTGTGGGAGAAGGAACACTGATTGGACCGACCAAATATAGCGAAGTCTACATTATAGATCCACGGTCATCCTAAGATGATGCTCCCGACCTTCATAGGCACTACGTCACATAAGATTTGTCCTTGGTGGGACTGGAATTGGATGGGAATGATACATGTGGTGGTGACTAGGATAGAAGTGTCATCGACCCAAAACACGCAGGGGATGGGCCTCATTTCATAGGCTCAGTAGGGATCCCTCGAACCCCTACCTCGCACGAAAAAACTAAGCAGGAAGCAAACAATAGGAAGGTACACTACCTAGTGGGGGTACGGTAGAACCAACAAGCTAAAATAAAGAAACGGAAAAGTCATCTATCCTAACAGTACCGTACCATTGAATCTCGATCCGTCAAAACTCGAGTCCATACCTGCCAGTAGATAGGAGCACCACCCACTAGAAGAATGATCGGATGCGTCCCCTGGCGTCTTACACCACGTCACAAGTGTCTAGCTACAACACCCCAGGTGGAGACAAGACACACTCAGTAACCAGAAGTACCAAAACAAGGACTAGCTGAGGTCATGCTCGTCAGCGCGAGTCCGAACCCTCAGCCTCGTGTGCACACTCAGACTATACGCTCTAGGCCTGTCCTCTAACTGGTATTTCCCCCTAAGCCCGGACTAGGCTGTACGTGGGAGCCCTGCGATAACCAGCCTACTCACCGCCTCTCTCGGGTCAGCCGCTCCACCACTCCTGGGTGGGTCAGCACGCGCATGACGTAAGAAAGTTACGACTAGTGGACGTGTCACCGGAAGAACGGACTCACAAGTCATGAAAAATGACTCCGGAGGTAGACAAGTGTAAGGATCACTCCTCGTACAACACCGACTCATGGTGAAGTAAGCCGAAGACGCCACGTCCTGAGACCCCCACGGCACCCCACACATGGTCCCCACATGATGCCTAGTATCAGTCAGACCGCGGATCAGCACGTGGATCGAGATCCACTCACCCGGGACTCGAATCGACACAGAAAAAAAATACCGACTAGGCCTCAGACAATGAACGGTCTATTATTGGCCACTCAAGGATGCACAGCTAGGCACGCGTCGCTCCAGGGTTGAACGGTCAAGACAGACCGTTCCACCCCTGAGAAGAACGGGCAGCACCACGGCTGGTCCCAAGCCGTTCTAAAGATGAACGGCTAACCCTTAGCCGAGCGTGGGAGATGGACGGTCCAACCTGGCCGTTCATCAACCCGACGGTGAGAAACACGAACGACTGGACACTAGCCGCGCAGGGGAAGGGCGGCTAGAACCTCGCCGTTCAAAGGCATGGGCGTACCAACTTGGGCTGCTCATCCACCAGCGGTACGATGGGATGAACGGCCAGAACGTGGCCCTAAAGTTATTTATACATTATAAATGTGATGTTGTTAAACGTTATTATTTTTTAAATCTGATTCTTTCTTAAAATGTTCGTTTTACTTCACTATTAATATCTACACAATACTTTCTTTCAATTTATATCTAAATTTCTTATTTTCTTCATTTATGATCACAAATAAAATTATACAAATTACATGTAATATCGAAAGAGATACTCTAACCATCGGCGAAAAATACAAAATCTTTTAACATCCCGAATATGCAATAACTATCTAAAAGGCCACCAGTCACACCACACCTCTCAGGGCTCTCATAAGACAAGCAAATAGATAGGGTTGAGATCTCCACCATTGAAAGAATAAGAGAAGGAAAGAGAAAAAAAAGAAAGCATATATAGTGATGTGATGGTTTTGATGCTACATGGTTGATGGATCTATACAACAGTCTAACAAGAAGGTTTACCGGTTCTTCCCATGCTTTCAACTGTCCTTTGCACTTTGCAGGAAATGAAGGTTTACCTCCTGGACCGTTGTTCTCCTTCTCCTTGTCTCTTTCCTTTTCCACCTTCGCATTGGCCACGACCAGCCGCGTGCTGTTGTTGCGGTAGAAAGAGCACACCGACGCGGGGACACACAGGGTCATCGGGTTGGGCTTGTTGTGGCAGCACAGGGCCAAACATGCAGGGAGCGCACATCTGGTGCGCGCAATCCCAGATCTCGATTGTGAAAGGTTGGTCAAAATAGATGCAGCACAACTTCAGTCCACTGACCTGCATTGTGACACTCTCCCCAGATTATTCAAAAGAGGCACGACTGACGAAACATCTGTGGAGGAAGGAGGGGACGGTGAGCGGCACATTGGGGGAGGGGCAGGCAAGGTAGGCGGCCGACGGTGGACCTGTGACACAAGAGGAGCGGTAAGTCGGCGAATCACCGAAAGAGGGGAGAAAGGGAGGGAGCATACCTCGAGGGAGAGACTTCTCTCCCAGGAAATGGAGACGGAGGCGAGGGATGCGAGCTTGGGTCGAGGTCGCGAGGTCCAAGAGCGTTCTCAAAATAAAAATTGTTAAGGTGTTATTTTTTTTTAGGAAGAAATTTTAATGGGGTAAATTTCTTCCCTAAAAATTAGAGTAACAACCACCAAATGTGATTGAGTGAGTTTTTCATTCTTATTTTTAAATCTGAGAGAAAAAAAAGAGAGAAAATCTATGGCTGCTACAATATATTTGCACCCTAATGAGGATACAGATAAAGGTCCCACCACGTCCGTTCCCCATTAGGCAAATGGCCAACTTGGGATAGTGGAGTGTAGCGACACTAGTGGCCCCTTGGGCACATTGTGTGCTCTTGGCATTTCTAACATGACTTGGAAAACTTGCAGCAGTCATCAAATATAGTGGGCCAGTAGTAGCCCAATTTCTTTATCTCAATCTTCATCTTCCGACCGGCCTGGTGCCCCCTGCCAGACCCGTCATGGATTTCTTTCATCACTTGCCATGCTTCCACTATAGACAAGCAATGGAGTAGAATCTTCTTCTGGCCATCCGCCATTATTCGGAACAAGGTTCTGTTTCTCATCTCATATGCATCCTTGATCCTGAGGAGATTCATTCTTTGTTCTTTCTCTTTTGGGAGCTGTTGGTGCTAGAACCAGCATAGGAGATTCTCCCACCAATCGGGCTATTGGATTTCCTCCACAGTTGCCACCTCATTTTCTTCTTCATTGGTCAGGACCTTCGTCACACTGTGAACCTGAAGTCGATTAACCACTGTTATGTTCAGGCTTGTGTCTTGCAGGATTGCCAAAGAACTGGCCAGCTTTGCGAGGGCATTCGCCTGAGCATTCTGTCCTCGATTGACGTGTCTTACTTTAATGAAGTAAAAATTCACTATCAGGCATAGTGCCAATTGGTGGTAAGGGAGGAGTTCCTACTTCCGTACATCGAACTCTCCTTCCAATTGTTTTACAACTAGCATGGAGTCCCCGAATGCTTCAAGCATCCAAATTTCCATGGACAGAGCAATTTGTAAACCGATAATTAGGGCTTCACATTCTGCTTCGTTGTTTGTGTAGGAGTTATTGATTGAGCAAGAGGTATATATGACCTCTCCCTCAGGGGATTTTAGGACTATACCTGCCCCGGCCTTGACTCTAGCTACTCCGACTACTGGAGTATCAATTTGGGACGCTCCATCAAAATACAACTGCCACAAGGCGGGCTGCACTTGGTCGACTTCTAGGGTCTCATCTTCATGGAGTTCTGTCTCCAGTGAATAGTCTTCAAGTACTGGGTGCACAGTAAAGAAGTCTGCGATAGCCTGGCCGTTGATGGCTTTCTGTAGTTTATAGGAGATATCAAACTCCATGAGAATTACCGCCCACTTGCCTAAGCGGCCTTTGAGTACCGGTTGTGATAGGATATGCTTCAGCAGATCTACTTTAGATATCAGCTTTATCTCGTGTGACAGCATATAGTGCTAAAGCTCCTTGACTGCGAAGACCAACGCTAGGCAGACCTTCTCAATAAAAGTATATTTCTCCTCAGTTCTGACCAGTCTTTGGCCGAGATAGTAGAGGGCTTGTTCCTTTCCTTCTTCATTATTCTGGGTCAACATTGCCCCCAGGGAGTAGTGTGTGGCTGCTATATACAGGATCAGCGATCGTCCCTTCACCGGTGCCCCCAGCACTGGAAGGGTTTTCAGATAATCTTTCAACTTGTCTAAAGCTATTTGGCATTCTTCATCCCAGTAAAAGGGGACATCCTTCATTATCAACTTGTAAAAGGGGTGACATCGGCCCGACAAGTTGGATATAAACCACCGGATATAGGCCAGACGGCCTTGTAGAGATCTCAGCTCGGAGAGATTCCTTGGTGAGGGCAACTCCTGAATTACCTTGATCTTTGCGGGGTCTATCTGACAATAAAGCCCAAGAATTTTCCACTCGAAACTCTGAATGCGCACTTCATGGGGTTCATCTTCAGTTTATATTGCCTAAGCCTTTGAAGTATGACTTGGAGGTCATGCAGATGATCTTATTTTCTTCTGGTTTTGACCACCAGGTCATCTGTATAGCATTCGACCTTATGGTAGTGTAGCTCATCAAATATTCTAGTCATCGCCCACTGGTAAGTTGCGTCGACGTTCTTCAATCCGAATGGCATCCTTTTGTAGTGATAAATGTCTTTGGGGGTTCGGAAGGCAGTATGGACCCGGTCATGCTCCACGATCCATATCTGATTATATTCGGATGACCCGTCCATGAATGACAGTGCTTCGTGGCCTGTTGTGGCATCGACCATGACTTCTATTATTGGCACTGGAAAGTCATCCTTGGGGCATACTTTATTCAGATCTCGGAAGTCTACACATATCCAGATCTGTCCATTCTTATTTTTCACGGGCACAATATTAGCCAGCCACGTGGTATATTGATTTTCTTCGATGAAACCCACATCATTGAGTTTGTCTACTTCTTTGCATATCTGAGTGATGAGCTCCGGTCTCATGCACCGTGGTGGCTGCTTCACTGGCTCTATCTCAAGGTTTATGGCCAGCTCATGCTGTGATACTGCGGGGCTAAGTCCTGGCATCTCCTTGTAAGTCCAGGCTAAGTAGTCCCGATATTCTTGTAGCAGCTGGATATACAGCTTCTGTTCTTCACATGACAGTTGAGCACTGAGGAAGGTTGGCCTAGAGTCGTTCTCATCTCTTAAGTTGGCTTCTATCAGCTCATCGACTATGGCTTGGCCTCCATCTTCTATTTTTGGGGGCGCAGGCTAGACGTCGACAAAGTCTGGAATATCATCTTCGAGCTCGAGTACCTCGACCTCTTTATTCTATTTCCCCGAGAACTCGTCAAGAGCTTCTAATTCAGCTGGTGGTGGCTGTATGAATTGTTCTATCAGCAGGTCTTCTGCGGCTTTGGTTTTAGCAGATGTGTCAGTAGCTTCAACCTTTACTGGTGTGTCGACAACCTTGATGGGTTGACAGTTATTCATTGCTGAGTTGGAGGAGTAGCATTTTAACTTCATGACATATGAAGACAATTTTGTCCCCTCGCCTCCTTGAATCACCATGTCATCGGTGGAGGTGCCCTATTCTCTTCTGGCAGCGGGCATTTCCCGATCAATCTTAGCAGGAACTTCCTTGATTGGTTTTAGGGGTGTTGATATTACCGCCAAGGGAGGGCTACAGGAGAAGGAAAGCCCTGCTTCCTCAGTGTCTTCGACTTTGCTACTGCTGGCCATGTCAAATTTGGCTTGGAAAGCCACCTCTTCACGGTAAACATGCTCCTAGCACCCGTAAGGAGCTATGGCTTCTGATTCCGGGTCTCTCGACTGAGCCAACCCAGTATGTTCAGCTTCTGCCGAGTATTCATCAAAAGTTGCCCCCGGTGGACTATCTCTTGTTGGGAAGAAAGTGGAGATGGTGTCCACTTCATAGCTCCCACTATAATAATACTCTTCAAGGGTGAAGCCCATCCCTAGATGTTGGGAAACACGCCTCAATTCTTTGTCCAGGCTGGCAGGATGCCAAAGCCTTTTGAATGCTTCTTTCTCCTTACGAGGCTGGCCATAGGGGATGTGCTGTTTCCGAAACATCTTAGCCACCCGGTCTGTTGTGAACGTTAGCCCTTGAACAGGGACTAACGAGATCTCTATATCTTCAGGGAGATGACAGTCGGTGTCTTCCTGTACATGGTGTTCTTCAGCCATGTAGAACAAGCTGCTGGAGCCTTCAGACTGTGCCACCTCCCATATTTTGAAAGGCTCAACAGTGATATGATCAAGGCCGAGTATTGGCTTGGTAAGACCTTCCGAGATCTTGATATATCTGTGATGTTGATCGACCTCGGCTCCATTAGCTTTAGGGTAGGTGGCAGGAGGCGCAGCTCTGCCCACGTCTCCTGTGCTGGCAATGTGTGAGACCATTTTGGGATTGACATACTCCGGTGGCGGTGGTGGGAACCAGTCATCGCCGGAGGTGCTTGTTGATGCCCTGGCCAAGGTCTTGACGTTGGAGGCCTTCTGTGACTGCTCCGCATACAGAGAAGCGCGAGCAAATGACACTCAAACACTTCAAATGGGTGGAGGTCAGCAAATATCCTCTCCTCCTTCCCATCTTGGCTGTACTTAATATATTGATGTAGTGTGGATAGCACCACAAGGTTCTCATGCTACCAGGGGCGGCCAAGCAGTACTTTGTACGAGGTGCTGGAGTTGATAACATGGAACTTGATGGGGACGAGACGACGGACTCGACGCCAATTTGAAATACACACCTAGGACTCTAGCAAGCTCGTGTTCGTCCCTAAACGAGGGAAGCGTCGGACTTGCACGATTGAGAAACTGGCAGTGAGCTAGGGTGGTCGGCTCTTTCTCGTGCCCGAGTCGGGTCACGGGACGGATCTCGTCAACCCACTTCCCATTACTCCCGAGCCCCACATGTGACCTGTTACCTCCCTGTGTGGAGTGGGTCGAAACATTTGTACCACTGTAAAATTTGTTAACCAGGAGTACGGATTTGGCTGGGGTCGTCTTCCCCATGCCGGAAGCGTGGAGGTAACGGTCTAACTTCTTGGCGTTATTTTGCTTAGCTAGTATATGGTCATATGCCACTATGAGTGTGATAGGATCCTAGCCCGTGAATTCATGTCACCGCTGTGAGTGAGAGAGTGACCCATCCCGTGACTCGATCCGAGCACGGAAGTGAGTCGACCACCCTTGACTCTGTTGATTTCTCAACCGCACGGATCCACGCTATCCCTCGCTTGGGACGATGAGTGAGCTTTCATTTCTGTTAGCGACATATAGCCCATAGGAGCTCTTAGTGTCGAGCCAAGGCATCTCTAGTGTTCACGTGTTGCTAGTCGCGTCTCCACCTAGAGTCTGAGGTTCGCATCACCTAGAGCCGGTCCCTCTATCCGTCTCGCATCAGTTTGGTATCTGAGCCAGGTTAGAGTCTATGGTCATGTCTCATTGCTAGGTTCATCTTTGCTTTAGTCCGTGCACCCCAGTTAGTGTGTCTTTTGCATGCCCACCCATCGAGGCACCCTATACTCACCACCACCTATGGCAGATTCTCGAGCCCATAGTCCCGATGTGTCTTCGGTGGCCGAAATGTTTCGATCTCTCATGGATCGATTTGATATGCGTATGGATAGGCTCAGTACACGTGCAGATGGCATAGGCACGCATCTAGAAGGGAGGATGAAGGCCTTGGAGGATCGGGCCGAAGCCTCGGATCAGTCTATCCAAGGTCTAGTGGGGAGAATTACTGTCCTAGAAAGGGCCCTAGTTGAGGGGTAGCCTGTGCCCACAAATGCCCAACAAGAGCCGGCTCAGCACCATGCTACGCTAAGGGCTTAAGGGGTAGATGATAGGAGGCAGCGAGCACCCGAGGTGGATGACTATGCATCCGAGAATGAACATGAGGGGTATGGTCATGACCATCATGTTCCACGATGGAACCATGATTATGAGGAGGATGAGTGGACCCTCAGGACTGTTCGTGCGGACCCGCCCATGTTTGATGGTTCCATGACTATGGAACCAAAAGTCTATTAGATTGGGAGGCCAGCATGGATCGGTACTTCGAGTGGTTTGACATATCGGACCACATAAGGGTTCGCTATGCAAAGATGAAATTGCATGGGCAGGCACAAACCAATTGGATAAATGTGGAGAGCCTGCTAATGCAACGACGTCAACCCCCCATCGGTACTTGGGATGACATGAAAACCATGTTGAGGCAGAAGTACCTTCTTGCCACATACCGCCAATGTCTCATAGACAAATGGCAGAATCTCACCAAAGGGAACCGGCCAGTGAAGGAGTACACCACCGAGTTTGATGAGTACTATTTACGATGTGGAGTCACGGAGGAGAGCACCATGACCATCTCATGCTTTCGAAGAGGTCTGCGGCCACACTATCAATATGAACTTTTCTGCTGCAATGTGACCACTTTGGAACAAGCGTATTAGGTGGCTCTCGAATTGGAGCAGTTCGAGGCTGAGTTTGAGCCTACCCAACAGGTGGGGCCTTTCCCTCCTCATGGGGCCGAGCCCCGTAGCTCTTCAGGCCCATACCAGAGGGCCCCCATGACTCGACCCCCGGAGCCCGCTCGTCAGGAGCCATTCATCCTTAGGCCCGTCCGTCCACCTCCGAGGGATGTCCCTCGTCCCCAACAACTTACGGCACCCGTTGCCCGTCCACCGGCACCCGCACCACTTGCCCGTCCCTTGCTGCCTTCACCCCCTATCCGTCGGGAGGATAAGGGTAAGGGACCTTTGATCGGGGAGCCTAGTGGATCCCGACAGCAGTGTTTTCGCTGCAATGGGTTTGGCCATTTTGCCAACCAGTGTCCCACGCGTCAATCTCTAGTCATTGGGGACACACAGGTCGGGAACACCTCATCTACCGAGCTTGTGGTAGTCAGCTATGAGGCGGATCAAGAATTAGCTGACGAGTTCCTTGAGTATGAGGAGAATGGTCAGGATGTTCAGCATCTAGATGATGCCCAGATAGGCGTCGTCAGGTGTATTCTCACCCAGCCACAGGTCAGTGATGACTGGCGTCGGACCACCATATTCCATACATACTGTAGGCTGGGCGGACAAGTGTGTAAGGTGATTATCGATAGTGGGAGTTGTATCAATGCAATCTCCACGGGCACTGTCTCTCGCCTTGGTCTTACTCCCGTGGATCATCCTTGCCCCTATCGAGTATCATGGGTGGATTCCACCTCTATTCCGATCAGGCTGCGGTGCTTGGTCCCACTGCAGTTCCACGCCTACCGTGACGAGATCTGGTGTGATGTCCTCCCCATGGAGGTGGGCAGTATTATTCTGGGTAGGCCGTGGTTATTTGATCGGGATGCCACACTCCATGGCCGGTCGAACACCTGTACCTTCGACCATGATGGCCAACGGATTGTCCTCAACCCCTCTCAACCCAAGAAGCCTTCAGTTAGGGGTCCTACTGGTCCTAGTACTCCGGGGCCTTCCGTCCCTGGACCTAGTACCCCATCCCCAGCTAGGGCCATGACTGTTACATCGAGCACAGGCGAGCCCTCGACTAGTAGGTTGATGTTGATTAGCTCCCGAGAAATGGAGCGGGAGGCTAGTAGAGGCAGCCCTGTGTTTGCTATTACGGTCCGAGAGGTGGAGCAAAAGTCCGAGGGTGAGCTCCCACCCGATGTCATTCCCATCCTGCAGGAGTTCGCTGATATCTTTCCCGAGGAGCTTCCTGAGGGACTCCCACCCATGCGGGATATTCAGCATGCTATCGACCTGATCCCGGGCTCCTCATTGCCCAATCTTCCCCACTATCGCATGAGTCCCACGGAACATGCCGAGCTAAAGCGGCAGGTCGATGAGCTGATGCAGAGAGGGTCTGTTCGGGACAGCATGAGTCCGTGTGCTGTACCCACATTACTCGCCCCAAAGAAGGATGGCACGTGGAGAATGTGTATTGATAGTCGTGCCATCAACAAAATCACCGTGAAGTACAGGTTCCCTATTCCCCGCCTAGATGATATGCTTGACATGATGGCAGGTGCCACTATCTTTTCGAAGATCGATCTTAAATTTTGCAGGGAGTAGCCCGTTACATTTCATCGCACCACCGTTGGTCCATTTTTTTTGAACAACACGAACTCGGCACGCCTCCGCCAGCTTGGTTGGATTCCAGCCATTGGAACGGCATCCTTTGCCGCCCCACCGATCCTGCCCTGGCCGATCGACTCAAACGCATGAAAGTGCCCGTGGTGGACTTGAATGATCTTTTTGAAAATCTGAAATTCCCGTGGGTCGGCTCCAATCACCACGCCATCGGTTCCTTGGGCGCCAACCATTTCATCGAACGCGGCTTCCGCCATTTCGCCTTTTGTGGTTTCAGCCATGAATTATGGGCGCAACACCGGCGCGATGGTTTTTGCGAAGCTGCCCGGCGCGAAAGCCCTTCTGTGCCCATTTACGAATCTCCTTGGCGCGGCGACACCGTTTCCCGCTGGGACCTCGAACTCGAACATCTCGCCCAATGGCTTAGTGACCTTCCCAAGCCCATTGGTGTCATGGCCTGCAATGATGCCCGCGCTCTTCATCTCTTGGATGCCTGTCACAAAATCGGCTTGCTCGTCCCGGAAGAAGTCGCCGTCGTCGGCGTCGATAATGAGGAAATCCTGTGTGAACTCTGCAACCCTCCCCTTTCGAGCGTCGAACCTGATCCCGAATCCGTCGGTTACCGGGCGGCTGAATTGCTCGATCAACTGATGGCAGGTGCTCCGCCACCCAAGGAACGTATCGTCATCGATCCCATTCGCGTCGTCACCCGCCGTTCTTCCGATACGCTCGCCATCAAAGACCGCATCGTCTCTGGCGCGTTACGCTTTATACGCGATCAAGCCCTGCATGGCTGTACCGTTGCTGATGTGCTCAAACAGTCATCATGCTCTGCACATACAAGCAGTAAGAGGAGGCCGCATGAAAAAAGGAGGAGTAAAAGAAAAGAAAAGAAAGGAGGAAACGAGTCGAGGAGAAAACGAGAAGTAAGCACGCTTGTTTACAAGTTGTGATTGAGTCCTCTCGCTAGGATGCCCTTCAATGTCAGAGAGCCTCCTGGAACTGCCACTGGATCTACTCCTCTTCGAGGAGCGAGAAGACTCACATTCCATCCTGAAACTAGACTCACCCTCCATCCCAAAATTGGGGAATCCTCTCCTCTCCTACGTAAAATTTCACTCTTCTAATCAACCTCCACTGCTTCGAGTCTTCCCGAAGGGTTTTATTTCGATCTGAGCATATCTTGAGTATTTGTGTTTATTTTCTGAACTTAGAAATACACTGTGTGTGTGTGAGCATCTGCATACGGTTGTGGGTTTATTGTGCTGCGGTTGTTGTAGCGTGTGTGTGTGTGTTTTGATCCATGGTCAGATCGTGTTGGAGACTCCATCTCCGTGTATGTGTTAGGGCACGTCCCCGTGTGTGTGCAGACGTCGTCCTGCGTGTGTTTGGAGCTCGGCTCCGTGTTGGGGATTTATCCCTGAGTGAAGCCATACCAGTTTGGTAAGGGGTGGACGTAGGGAGCCTATTGTGGTCCCGAACCACCTTAAAAATCCTTGTACACTGTGATTTGGTTTGTGTGATTGTCTCCTTTATTGTGTCCCTGCCATTTTGAGGATGTCATACCTTTGAGTGAGAATTGAATTATTATTATTGCTCTAGGTTGCTACACTTCATACCTTATAAAGTTCCTTCAACTTGATGCATGCACTGTTTACCTGCATATAAGGTCGATGCTTATCTGTTCTCATGCAGTATAAGGTCGACGCTTATTTGATCTCAAGCATATATAAGGTCGATGCTTCTCTATTCACATGCATAATAAGGTCGATGCTAGTGTAGAACACATGCATAATAAGGTCAATGCTAGTGTGGAACACATGCATAGTAAGGTCGATGCATGTTTCTACAAATAGTAACAAAGGTCGATGCATGTTTCTATAAATAGTGACACAGGTCGATGCACATTGCATCTCTGCATGAAGAAGGTCGATGCATACTAGGGTTGATGCTAGCTAAGGTCGATGTATGTTTTTGGGGTCGATGCTAGTGACCTAGCAACTGTAGCAAAGGTCAAGGCTAGCCTATTTGTCTGTGCAGCATGAAGTCTGTGTACATTTACATTTGACAAACTAATGTCAGTGCGCGTTTTCTTAGACCGCATATAAGGTCGGTGCACATTTTGCCTGACTGCATGTAAGGTCTATGCACTATTTCTAATGCTAGCAAGGGTCGATGCACATTTGTATGGAAAGTCTGTGCACAAATAGCCTATGCATGTTTTGAGTCTGTGCATGTTTGGAATTAAGGTCTACCTGTGTCTTACACGGGTCAATAAATTGTATGATTGAATCAAAGCACATGCATCATCCTTTATTTTTCTGACCTATGTGTCTGACTGATATAATGGCGTGTCTGCAAGGGGGGCTGATATGACTTTTGGGCATTGTGAAGTTCCAGACACCTTTATTCTTATGACTTGCAGTGAATATGTGCATGGTGTTAGCAACTTGCTCATATTGAATTCCAACTACTTCCCACCACTACAGCGCATTTTACATCACATGTTTACTACTATTATCCATCCAAAAGCAGGAAGCCGTAATGAGGTCACAGAAGTTCATAGATTTCTATTTTATCACATGATGAATGGGGTGATGTTGGCATCCACTTATTTTCTCTAAATTAATTGAGAATTAAGCATAGGAAAACATTCCCTAAATAGAGTAAAATGGCACAATGCCAAAGGTGCTCTACCAGTCGAGTCGGCCTCAGAAATTGAGATGCGTCGCCAGGCCAGGCGGCACGACATAACAACTGGGGATCGCCCCCGAGCACAGGGCACTGCACCAGTCAGTTTCCCGGTAACCGAGTCGAATCCAAGGTTTAGGACAACTTGCTGCATTGAGCAGCACTCTGAAGAGATTCGAGGATCGCCCCCGAACACCCTGCATACGGTATCACACCGTCGGCACCTCAACGATCGGGTCAACCCAGGTCTCAGAACAGCTTGCCGCATCATACGACTCGTTGCCAAGGAGCGAGGGTCACCCCGACCACCAGACAAACGACATTATCATATCGACGCCCTAGTCACTGGGCCCAACCAAGGGTCCTAACCAGCTAGCCGTGACCCGTGGCAACATCAACAATCGATCGGGCCTGCTCCCGATCACTTAGTTTGTGAGTTTACCTACACTCAACACAGCCACCCGAGCTGACCCGGGGGCACCCTGACTACAACCCACGACATGTGGCACCCAGCAACGAGGCCGGGGTCTATCCTTGTGTCCCCTCCCTCCAGCCCTCCGAAGTCAAAGGAAAACCCATCTGGGCCAACCACAAGCTTTAGAAGCTCACATCACCCTTATATGGCCCACACACGCATGTCAGGAATTTCCCCGAGCACCTACTGGGCGCGTATGCTCCAGCCACTCTACAGCAAGCCGGAGCCCAATGTAGGACTCCCAACAATCTATTACGTCATGCACTCCCATCGTGCTCCCTCGCATGCGGATCGACCAGCGCGGTCAGGGGCATCCTTATCTTTTGATAACCTAAACCCCCAGTCAAATCCCTGGTCAAACCCGGCTAAAACCCTCCCCGGCTTTGATCTTGACAGGACAAAGATAAATATCATATGAACCACGTACAAGTGTCACATACGGTTGTGTTCGGGACAAATAAGAGTCGTCGAGGGATTGGCAAAAGAAGAAGGGCAAGAAAAAAGATGAAGAAAAGTAGAAGGGCTTTCAAACACAGCCCTTTGAGAGACTGGGAACGGAGGATTGGGAGTAGCCCAGAAACAATTGTTCAGCAGGTCAGATTCCCCCACCTTATTTCCCTCCTTCTGGGCACTTCACGTGCAATAGCAGCGGTGATTTGTAGGAGGTGGACGGTGGTGGAGGGCCAATACTTGGAGGAGGGTCAAGGTCTTCGGTGGCATTGTTGCTGAGGAGGAGGCTCTGCTAGTGCTCCTTCTCCCGCTTCCGCATCTCAACGAACAAGGTGAGATCCTCATCCTTGTCATTCATGACCGACCCAGGCTCCTCCCCCTCTGCTACTGATGCTGCCACTGGGGAATGGCGGACGTCGCGGGTGCACCCTTTTCCATCCCCACAACGCTCCAGTTCAGCATCTCTCCTACCCCCACAAACCCTCCCTCCTCGTCAATGCCTGCAATGTCCACCTCTCTCACTCAAAATGCAACCTGGAGCCGAAAAGGTGAAAAAAGGACTGGCAAAAGGTGAGGCCTTGGAGAGGCTCACCGCTTGACACCGCACAGACACCAGTCTCTGATGATCGTCAGATCTGGACGTAGAAGACGGATGAAGGCCGGAAGATGCGCCAGCGGCATTAGGAATTTCCCCACTGGAGAATGCAGAAACTAGGTCCGTTGCTCCCACCCGGTAGTGGCGGCGACGAGATAGTTCCCAGGCACCTCTAATGAAGGAGTGTCCTTCCTGCGGTGATTCTTCCAGGTCCCTTGAAATCGGGCACCATCATTGGCCAGAGGCGAAGGTGGGCGGATCTGGCTTGGGTGAAGCTGCCTGGAGCAGCAGCGGTGGCAGCAGCAACAGCAGCAATGGGGATAAAAAGGGGAGGGGATACGACGGTGTCCAGCGGAAGGGTGGAGGGTTTGAAGGGTCGGAGGGGGGTAGTCTCTGTAGTTTTTTTTCTATGTTTTTGGGCCCCAAACTGTGAAGGAGGCTAGCCATTAGAGAGGGCGATGGAGGCCCCATCCACAGCGGTAGAGATGAAGGCGGTGCCCTTACAATCTAGAGAGAATAAGTCCCTGCATGTTTTGGCTTGTTCATCCAAAGCCCGTGCATAGTCTAAGTCCGTGCATATTAAGTTTGGTTGCACATGAGGTCCATGCACATCGTAGAGTCCGTGCACATTTTTGATCAGTGTCTCATATAGCAAGTGCAAGTGTATTTCAAGTCCATGCATCTTTTGCCTTTGCACATTACTAAAGTCTGTGCATACCTTGAGTCCATGCATGTTTTTGCTTCATGCATATTTAAGCCCGCGCATGTTTTTCCTTCATGCATACTCAGGTCCGTGCACACTTTGCTTCACGCTGCACAAAGTCTGTGCAAGTTTTTACCTTGAGCAAAACTAAGTCCGTGCAGCTCACGGCAGCGCAGCATAGCAAGTCCGTGCATGTCTCATCTCTGCAAACACAAGGTTTGTGCAAACTTGTGTTACTGCACATAGGTAAGTCTGTGCATAGTCCAGGTCCATGCATGTTTAGGAATGTTCACCAAAGTCTATGCATAGTCAGTGCATATAGAAGGTTTGTGCCAAATCAAGTCCGTGCATATAAGGTCAGTGTAGGTTTCGTGCCTCACTCATATTTAAGTCCGTGCATACAAGGTCGGTGCAGTTTTCGTACCTCACTCATATTCAAGTCCGTGCATACAAGGTCAGTACAGTTTCCTTGCCTCACTCACATTCAAGTCCCTGCACATCCTTCATATGGCATATAAGGTCTGAGCACACACTGTAGCAAACTCAGTACACATCTACCTTAGCCATTTGATGTCCGAGCATACACTATAGCAAAGTTAGTGCATATCTAGTCTAAGTTGAGACTAAGGTCTGTGCTATGTCTGCTCTTCCCGGTGGTGATTTCTAATTCACTATAAGTGGTCATAAATGGTACTTTGTCTTTCGTAGGGAATAATTCGGTTCACAGAAGAGGCTCGTGACCTCTGAAATAGCAGAAGGCTGGCTCATGGATAAAGGAGGTGAATGATAAGTACGTGATCCAAGGAAAGGAACCTCCTATTCCCTAACACGTGGACCAAAAGAAGTTTAGTAGGGTTCTGTTGCTTGATCCATACTCAGCCCCTGCTCGTATATATGGAATCACTGCCCTTCAAAGCAAGGGGCTGGAGAGAGAGCTACCGAAGAGAATTTTCATTATCTCCAGCTGAAGAGAGAGTTTCCAGGAGCAAGAAAGGGAGTGAGAGACCTCCTATGCGCACCGGAGTGCATGCAAAGTCTAGCCTAGATCTAGCAAGCAATAATCAAAACAAATATGAATATGAACGTGAATATGGCAATCATGTAGAAATAATTAAGCTGGAGAGATGAACACCCAATAGAACGTAATATGGCAATGTATATAGAGGCTCGGGTGCACTGTAGCACAGATGTGCCGTCTCGTGGAGACCACATAGGAGGGATAGACGGTGCCTGGTGAGCCGTCCAACGGCACATGGTGACAATCAAATAGGAATAAAATGAAATAAGAAGGCAATGCTATGTGAATGACAAAGCAGGTGGTGGACGTACCTGGGTGTGTGACCTGTCACCAGCAGGGCAGATCCTGGAACAACCCTGGCACAATTGTAAATGGAATCAAGCAAACGGGGTGCGTACCTGTGCCAGGAAGAAGTACGATCGGACTCTGGCCGCAGAACGCAAGTGCGATCGATGACTGTCCACACCGGGACGAGACGAGCGGTCGCTGAAGATCCGTATAACAACTAAGTTGGCCCTCTATGAACCGCACAACCGCCCGAGAACAGAAGCTCCAACCAGCAACCTGTGACAACTGAGACAAGATAAAACTTCCAAAACACCAGAGAACAGAGGGGGTCAGCAAAACACCAACACGATGGGCACTAGGCATCCCACCGTGATCGCCAGAAAAGACTGTTGACAGGAAAAATGACCTTTTTCCTCTCTTTGTTTGAACGTACCGGCAATTAAAACTAATCCACCTTTTTGCTCACAACTTGGAGAATATGAAATGAAACTAGGGAATTAGAAGAGTAAGGTGGAAAATAGAACCTGTGATCGCCACTCAAGACCCCGAACGTGATGAACATGCCGTGTCTTGAGAAAGAAGAAGCTACTCGCCCGGACTCAACGCTGGGAGGTTGTACGGCCGATGGAGAACCGCCTAAGTTTATGCGGCTCCTTTCCAACCGCAGGATGAAGATGTGCGGCCAACGGTCAGCCGCACTACTCCACCCACCTTCAAGTCGTGGGAACTTCCTCCTCCACCCTTTCCGGCCGGCCAGAAAGAGTGGGCCTTGTGCTGGATGATTACTGACCTGCAAAACAAAGTATGAGCAGCAAAAGAAACCCAAATTAGACCTTCAAAGTGTAGTAAATGCAAAGAATGACAAAATTAAAACTAAACAACATGGACGGGGTGACCCCCATACCCATCCACCCCATTTCCCCTCCCATATACCCCATTTCCCCCCATCATCTTCAATCTGTAGTTCTCAATTCGGAGGCAACAGAGAAGATGTGGATTGCAGAGGCTATGCCGTCATCCTCACGAAGCACCTAGTGGTAAATTCTATATTGCTGGAAAGACTGTCAAGTCGGCTTCGCAACAGAGGTGGCCTCGGGTCCATCCGAGCTCTGAGCTACACTGGATAGTCGTTCTCCCCAAGCTACACAGGACTACTCCAGCAGGGAACCAGAGCCCAAGTTCTAGTGCCACCACAGCCGTTCCTGAGTGGTTGAGGGCTTCTAATTAAAGTCGTCTGCCATCTCCAACAAGTAGAGTTAATTTTGGACCTTGGCAGTTAATTTTGGACCTTGGCATCAAAAGTTTCAATTTTTCTCTCTAAGGTGCGCCAGGTCAGTTTTCCAGAGCCTTCACCGAAAAACCCCTACTGTTCTACCCTTCACGATCAGCCCTGACATCTGTCGATGACGCCATTCATCCCAGCTCAAAGAAGACTCATCCACGGACACAGCAGTTTCGGTCCCGCATTATTCAGACACTGGGAGCATTCGTGGAGATCTGACCTTCCAAAAGTAACGATTCAGAAGCTGTCAGACTCAGAAGCTAGCAGTCTTGTTCACGACCCTGACTCGGCTGTCATCATCATCAAGAAATTCTCCAATAATTCAGACGTCCTCCTGGGCCAACACAGGAGGTTTTGGCGTAGGTTTCGTCAACAAAGGAGTTTGGGAGAGCCCGTAGTGGAGCTGACATCGACTACCTATCTCACTGTTCCAGAGGGTTGGCAGAACTGACTCTCTTCATCCACTTAGACTTCTAGCGTAGTTTTTCCCCATCCCGCCTGGCCGGCTGACCACCCCTCCCAGCGTGAAGGTACATTTTGGTTGTAAAACAAATCCCCACCCCTAGTCCAACCCCCTTGCATGGGACATAATGCATGTTAATTAAAATTTCATGTTGAAGCTTCATCGGCGCGACGTGCGGGTAAGCCCACGCTTCCTCACCCGCCCTCGTGTCCGACCAAGATCGGTGTGATGTGACACGACCTCGGACCTAGGCAAGTAAGTACAATTCGCAACTCGAACGGGCCGATATCGGCGGCCAACTCACCCGACACTCAACCCAAAACCCGGGGTGACTCGGCAGGGTGTTTTCATTCATTTGTTCTTTGGTGTTCTTAGCTCCCCCTGGCAAAAATCGGGCAGCACCTCCCCTGGACCGAGATTTGCCAGAGGAAAAGTGAAGGGCACCCCACGGATTACTCCCGGACGACCCTTCAAAATGCGGAGCGGCCTCACGGCGGTCCGATAGCCCAAGTGTGAGGGTAGAACGCTTGAGGGCTAGCCTACGAGAGCGACCACGACTCACGGACGATGATTCATTGAAGCGGGATAGATGTTCGCCACAGTAGGGCAAGGGATGTTCACCCGTCGAGTGGGTTACCTTGAGGGTCATGCCATGGAGTGGCTGACCTCAAAGATCCCTGGATGATCGGAGAGCAAGAAAGGGAAGCGAAGATTGTACGAGGAAGATTCGGCTTGCAAAAGACCTCCCTTTTTTTTATTCATCCACATAAACGGGGGAAGAAGTTGACAGAGGGGAGATTCATCTCTGGGTAGAAGAAATACACTGCAAGATGGGGGAAGAAGGAGATACACCGGTGGGGGAGAGGGAATGGAGCATAAGCTCCTCCCCCCTCCGGACTCACCTTCCCTCTCTCACACACTCTCTCTTTCTTTTTCTTCACCTTATCGGCGTGGGTGGCTTCTCCTCTCTTTTCCTTCTTCTCTTCACTGTGCAGAACCAGAGGCCTCTCTTCTTTTTTCTTGATCGCCAACCGGGGTAAAAGCCTCCCGGGGGAGCTCTTTCTTTCACAGTGCTGCCGTTATATAGAATGGCCACTGTGGAGAACGTCTTGCCACTTCCACGTCATCCGCAATGAATTCTGAAGTCGACGTGATGTGCTGGATGATGGTGGTTGGTGCCGTACCCTGCTGTTCATCTGAGGACGGGATGTTCGCAGGTTCGCCGAGGTTGCTTCGCCGCTACTGCTCCTGTGCTATCGAACGGAGGCAAAAATAGGGTGTTTTACATTGAATGTTCTCTGCACGTGACATTTATCCTGAACAGAGTATCGACTGGCAGATGGGATGGCATGAGGTTGGAACGGCGCGACGGAACAGTGCCCGCGCCGGTTTAACCCCAAGCGAAATTGGCGCACCGTATTAACCTTTGAAGGAATATCATTTCAAGATGGCACATAGGCGCACCGGGTGAGCATTTGAGGATTTTTCCTTTAAAATTGGCAAATGGGCACGCCGGTTAAGGGAAACTCATGGGGAGTTCGGTCAGTTTCCAAAAATCTAGCAGGAGGTGGACACATGTGGGGCCTTCTGTGCCCTCATCTAGGTGGCCATGACTCTGGCTGCCCTTGACACTGGGCGGCCAAAGGTCTGGCCGCCCAGGTTTTTGGGCAGCCAAGACCCTGGCCGCCCTTCCCTACTGAGCCCTAGACTGGGAGGCCAAAGAGGTGGCCGCCCAGTCTCTGGGCCGCCAAAGGGATGGCCGCCTAGGGCCCAGGGTGGCCCTTCTCTGGGCAGCCAGTGGTGTGGATGCCCAGGCCTCTGGGTGGCCAAGAGTTTGGCCGCCCAGCCCAATCAGGCCCGGGGTGTCATGTTTCACCGTTTGCTCACCCCTAGGTATCCGTACGTGATACGATTTAATGGAAGAGGTGCCCGAGTGAGTGCTTGTGATCTGGGATTTTGGTGAATGTCCTTGTGGGCCACTCCTATCTGTTAGTAGAGTGTGGACAATCTTCCTTGTGTCGCGCTGCTCGTGTATCGATTGTCCCCACGAGAGTCCCTGTGACTGCGGACGGTGTTCCAGCGTGAGGGTTGTGATTGTTGCTAGGTGTCTTTGTAGGAGTCATGGACCATGGTCCTTTCGTTCCCATCCTATGCTTTGGTTAGTCATCTGTGGACTGACAGTCATGGTTTAGCTGTCTGGTTAGTGGTCCTTGGTTCTTGTGCTAGGGAGCCGCCTCCTGGTGGATTGGCAGGGACTGGTGGTACTTCGATGGTTTCCGTGGTTACGACAGGTTCTCACTCTTGATGACTCTACGCACTAGACGTAGCTAACCTGGGCACACTTGTGTACTGACCCACTTGGGAGTGGTGGAGGCTTGTCCCATGTAGAGGTTTGTAGGCCGGTTACTTGAGGGCCCCTTGACTTTGCAGCCTGAGTTCGGCTAGGGGGAAAATTGACTAGAGGACCTGACCTAGAGTAGATGGTCTGTGTGTGCACACGTAGTCAGGGGTAGTGGACACGTACTGACGAGCACGACCCCGTCTAGTGCTTGTTCTATGGTACTATTTACTATGCCTCAGTTTTTGCCTAGGGCAAGTAGGGAGACACGTGAGGCTGCGGTGTAAGTCATCGGAGGACGCTTCTGTTGTGCACCCCTAGTTTTGATGATGACAAGCCACAAATCATTGAGATACAATTCTTCAATTTATGAATTAATGTGCCTATAGTGCGGTCACAAAGGGGCCGCTCAGGGAGATGAACGGTCTAGGGAAAGGCCGTTCAAAAAAGGGGCTAAACAGTCTATGAAAGGCCGCTCACAGGGGACTGGACGGTCCACAGGAAGCTGCCCAGGGACGCTGAATGGTCTGAACTAGGCCGCTCAGGGGAATTGACCTACTACAGTAACAGTCAGAATGGTTTTGACTAAACCGCTCAAGGGAATAGAACGGTTAGGGGCAAATCGCCCCATGAACCGCCACAAACTGTTGACCCAAGGTCAACCATGCTAAGCGGTCACTAGCTGGCCCCTCAACACCAGGGGGAAACTGGCACGGCTGGAAACCAACCGCCCAAGGGGACAGAACGGCTCCCAATAGGCCGCTCAAACCCCAGTGCGGTCTATCGCGAGACTGCTCAAACCTAAACCGACACACATTGAATGGTCAGAAACCAACCACCCTATACCCTAAGCGGCTACTGTGAAGCCGTTTAGTCGTCATGGCGAGCAAACCTTGGGATCAACCCGATCGTGGCCTTTACACGCCCCATTCATTCTAAAATGAAGGGGATACATCCACAATCACACTACCGATCATTTAGACTCTGACAGGGGGTCAGATCGGCTGAGAAATAGCAAGAAACGGGCAATTCTACGAAATTGACCCAAATGGAACCACCGGACTTCCCGGGCTCCTAACAGTCCTAAATGATCGCCAATCGACACGAAATCAGCGACTATGGAACATTGACATTCTACGGAGTCGTTTGACACCAACTGATCATAAAATTGTTGCGATTTTTTGGCAAACCCTACAAACTCCCAAAAATCACAACGAGCCCAAACTCGCTCGTTCTAGCACCGTTCGACATGAAACTGGTGAGAGAATGTGCAGAAGAAGTAGGTGATCCATCTCCCTACCTCCACCGAAGAAACCGTGCGCCAAAGCGACTAATCTGCGCTGAAATCGCCAAAACACGAACAACGCCTTCTCGGAATCCACCGAGGGATTGCGCCAAGCCACGCTCAATTCGTCACCCCATCATGCGTCCCTATCACTCCATCGCGTCCCCGCGTCGGCCAGCTCCGCAATGGTGCGCGCCCTGCGTCGAACAGTCCAGAGAGGAGAGAGAATGAGAGAGAGGAAGTGAGGGTGAGAATGAGGGAGGAGAGAGGGGGTGAGGGTTATAAATACGAGGCCATAGAATCATGCCTAGGGCTATTGGGGAGCTTCCCCCTTGATTTCCCCCTCTCCGGTGGAGGTACGGGGGTGTGGTTAAAATTTTTACGTTGTACTCGCCGTTTCGCCGTCGGACCGTCATAGCGGTCGTACCAGAGATCGCTATGTACATAACACGCCTAGGCAGGTGCGTTATGCTTCGTATGATTCGGGTCTGAATTTTGAGGGCATAATGGTCGCACGACTGATCGCTATGTCATGCATAACGCCCCAGGGCCGGTGCGTTATGGTTTCCGACCGTTAGATTTGACCGTTGGTTGTGACCGTTGGGGGCCTGGTCACATAACGCACCTGGGCAGGCCCGTTATGTACTTTAACGCCCTAGGGAAGGTGCGTTATGCTCAACGCCCTTGCCCTCCGCTTAACGCGCCAGAGTTGGTCCGTTAAGGTATATAACGCCCCTTGAGGAGTGCGTTATGGCGTGTTTTGCTCCGTGACATAACGCACTATGGCTGGTCCGTTATGTGCATAACGCCCCTAGAGGAGTGCGTTATGTCCGTTTTCATGACTTAAGACTTAACGCACCCCTGTTGGTCCGTTAAGCACTGTAACGCACCTGAGCAGGCGCGTTATGATTTATTTTCTGTCGGGAGTGGCGGACGGCCAAGTGGGACCGTCCATTCTCCCCTGCACGACTGTGAGTCAGATGTGCATCCGTGGGTGGCCAATGATGGACCATTCATTATCTGAGGCCTAGCCGGTTGTTTTCCGTGTCGATTTGAGTCTCGGGTGAGCGGACCTCGATGCACGTGCTGGCTCGTGATCTGAGCGATGCTGGGCATCATGTGGGGACCAGGTGTGGGGTGCCGTGAGGGGTCCCAGGGTGTGACGTCTTCGACTTACGTCACTATGAGTCGGTGTTGCACGAGGGGCGATCCTTATCTCGGTTTCTGTGACATGAGAGTCTACCTTCCAGTGACCTATCCACTAGTTGTAGCTTTCCTGCGCACGTGGGTGCGGACCCACCCGGGTGTGGTGGAGAGCGTGACCTAAGTTAGATAATTTTTAGGCTGGTCTCCGTGGGTCCCTTGCCTTTGCTACCAGTGTCCGGTGGGGGGGAAAACCAGGTAGAGGACCCGACCTAGAGCAGATGGTCTGTGTGTGCACACGTAGTTGGGGGCTTAGGACACGCGCTGACGAGCGTGGGGTCTTACAAATGCCCCCCGCGATAGCCATGAACTACCAGACATATTTCAGCATCATCAAATTGGAGAGGAAATAAAATTAGCACTTACCTTCCACTAGGTATATATTCTTAGAGAAATCAAAATCAAATGAGCGTGTAGCAACAATCCTAGAACCTCGAAGAACCAATCATTCACAGAGAGTATCTCCACAGCAGAGACGGCTGACATTATTTCCTTCCAAGCCCGCTTCGACCATGAGGTGCACCGGTGGAGTGAATGGAGCTTGGCCTCGCGCAGTCGCAGCGGCGTGCTCTTTAGGGACAGGGTGGTGATGTTACAACTGAACATGAAGGACCCGAGGTGGGGAACGTCGAGGGCGACCACCCAATAATAAGCCTTGATGCTTAGGCCCTTGAGGCATTGGTTCACCTTGGAAGACACCTCGATCGACACTAAACGACAGTACATTTCAATGCCGAGGCTCTCAAGGAGGGGGCACATGGACAATAGGGGGCACAACTTCTTCTAAGGTAGGATGCATCAGGCGAGTTGGAGGGTGAGAAGAGACGAGAAGTCATCGGCGCGATAGGGGAAATTGATCCAGTCACAGTCGTAGTTGCTCAGTGTCAGTGCTGTCAGTAATCGGCCACAGTCGACGACGGATGGGGGCGGCTCGAGGAAGGGTGCAGCCTAGAAGATCAGGTGGAGCTCCTCTACAGACCTCCCTGTGACAAATCAGACCCACGGATCGGTGCGATGACACACCTCATTGATGGGGGACTCCCTCTCGCCGCTGTCATCCTCCTCATCCCACACCGAGATGATGTCGACGGTGAAGCATTAGAGGGTTGCCGCTCTGCAGGCTTGTATGCAGTAGTCGACAACGTGGGAGTTAAAGGGGCAGCCATCACTCTCGCGGTAGAGGTCGAGGGCGGAGCAGTGGGTCCAAGGGTGCCTCTAGTGGCGGGAGAGGATGGTGGTGGCGTCGTGGAGCTTGGTGGTGGAAAGGAGGGAGAGTATGTTGATGAGGATCTCGTCTGGCGGATGTCTGATTCGGTCTCTCATATCTCCTTCTGCTCATCATATCTGGGAGGATGAAGAAGAAAGGGGTGGGGGAGGAAGAGAAAGAGGGAGAGGATGGGTTGGATTCAGGAGAAATGAGTGTTAAAAGGAAAAAATGAAAAATATCAGGCGGTAGATTTCCCGCCAATAAAGAGCCACCGGGGCTAGATAGGTATAGAAGTGTATGCAAATTAAAAGATGGTATTATGTAAAGCAAGATCTAGACATATGTACAAATATGCAGTACAATCATATTTATTAACCTGACCCCCAGTACATGGCGCAGAACGTAGGTCTGAAGGCCACCATCACGCATAGTGAGAGTTTTTATCCAGACCTAGTCAGACCTTCCGCAAATCACCATTTGATATACCAAGAGATCGGAACGATGACAAACACACAATAATGATAAACGTGCGTATCCATACATGTACATATGGATGCATGAGTATGCGTAGAGAGAGCAAACCCAAAGGAGATTTATTACTGAAGTCATCACCATTCTTATTACTTATTTGCAAAATGGCCATTAGCTGGGCATGATGAAGAGACATTGGTCAAGGGGAAGAGGGAGAGTCGAAGAAGGTACAGATTGAGACATGGAGTCGACTCTGCGGATATGGAGTTGACCCCGGGAATGAGAGGCCATAATGGGGTGAGGAGGGATGATAAAGAAGCCATGATGGAAGTGTAATCTGGTGCGGGGGATAGTAGAGAGAGCATAGGGGAAGGGCAATCTGACGTGGCCGAAGGCATGCCATATTAACCCACGCCGTTTTAGCGAGGTGGAGGAATATCAAGACCTGAGAGGGGGATGAATCCAGCATGGCAGTTTGAGCGCCTGATTAGCCCACGTAGGTTTAGGGGAAGGATTTGATCTTTAGACTTTGATTGAATTTGTTTAAAGCCCAATTTAAGTCATGGCACTCTTTTCATTTAAACTTGTGATTCATTTAGATTTTTAATCATCAGGCATATTAGAGCAGAAGTTAATTGATTCAATGCTGTGCGAGGTTCATACTCAAGCAAAATTTTGTTCCAATGCAAGGCGGGCCCACAGGCACTGTGCCATGTGATTACTGGCAGAATTGTCCCAGGTATGTTAACCATTATAGGTAACTTAATTGCATATTAACATTAACAAGACGATCACACGAGTCGACAAATCATGGGTAAAAATTGGCAGCTTTTTCCCTTATACATTATTGGCCAATGGCAATGGCCACCAATAGTGAATGTGGTTTCATTTGGATATGTCTGCTGTTGTACGCCTTGCGTAATCCTTTTGACCTTCGTTCTCATTGTCTATTTATTTTATGTTATCTACGTCATTTAGATTAAATCTCATTTTCCTCCCATCATCTTCAATCTATAGTTCTCAGTTCGAAGGTAGCAGAGAACCAGAAGATTGCAGAGGAAGCTGTAACATCATCTAGATAATTTAGGAGGTGCAAGAGCTACCTCTAGAAGCATCTTCGAGTCTTCTTCGCAACGGCGGTCGTCTCGTCCCATTCTGAGTTCGTGACTATCCGAGGCAAGCAATCTACTGCGACTGTGTAGAAGGGGTCCAGCCAGGAACCTGAGGCTGTTTGCAGAATCTGCCATGGCTGGCAACCTAATGATCTAGAGGCAAGGTTTGGCTGGGACATTCTACAATGAGTTTTCTTTCATCACCAAGAAGCGGAACTACATTCGGCAACTTGCGCGAATACTTCTCTATTTTCTCCCCAGGCGGCACAGTTTTGTCTCCCCTGGGACTGAACTGACACCCTATCACTGTTTGGGCTGCTGCGACCTACCCCGACATCGGCTAGCACCCCCGTGGGTCACGTTTCGATGAAAACTCGTCAAAGGTTCCAATGCCATCGACCGCGCTTAGTTTCGAGTTCAGGACAGTTCGTGGCGGCTTCATCTTTCTGCTGCAGTAGTTCTGAGACAATCAGGAGCAGGAAATAGAGTCCCTGTTCACAGCCTTGCCCCGACCAACGCTGACCACCAGAGCTCCCGCCAAAAATCAGATGGCTTGCTGGGTCGGTTAGGGAAGATTTGCCACTGGTCTCGTCAAAAAAGGAGTTCGGGAGTGGCCGCAGAAGCGACAACATCACCTGTCTATCTCTTGTTCCAGAGAGTGGGCAGAACCAACGTCGGTCGTCCGTTTAGCTCCTAGTTCATCTCTCCCCTCCCCCGCCTGGCCGGCTTACAGCCCCGCCCTGCGTGGAGGTAGTTTTGGATGTAATTTCAATTAATCTCAGCCCCGAGATCCCTCTCCTGCGAGAGGTGTCGTGTTGTACTTCTCTAATTTTCAGTTCAAAGTCACACCGATACGGCGTGCGGGTGCGTACCCACGCCTCCCCACTCGCCCTCGTCTCCGGCCGGGATCGGTGTATTCATGCCGATCAGGTAAGCTCCGAGCCACATCCCTTTCTGGTTTACTATTGCTTATTTAGTATTGCCTTTTAGCTCTGTCGGACGGTGAGTGAGCACCCGATCCAAATTTCCCATCAATTGAGTGGCCACCGCGGAGTGAGGCGGCGGCACAAAAAGTAGTAACAGCAAGAACAACAGGAACAGCAGGAGTAGCTACAACAACAACGATAGAAAGTGTGACCATACACGAATCCCCAAAACATGACAGTTGATAAAACCACGACTCTACAACTACTCCTACAGGAAAAGAAACCAATGCCCTGATCCCACAGTCGGGGGACCACCTGTTGGCACTCAAAATATATTCAATGGCGGTCAAGCCTCAAAGATGAATGATACGTCCCACTGAAGTACAGAAGCCGAAGGAGATCAATATTTTGAAGCCTTCTCAAGCTGCCAGAACCTCAAGTCACCCAGTATGAATGCCGAGGACTTCACCTCAGGAGAATCGAGATGGATCTACAACCAACCGGCAGTGCGACCAAGCCTACCCAATGAACCGGCATCGACACCGTCGTGTCGCATACACTACACCCGTTGTCCGACCAAGGACAGTGGTCTACCCGGTGGCCCACCACCTGAATGAAAGATCCTCCCGAGGTTAAAGAACGCCCTTGGTCCTTCAGAGTGAGGTACCGAAGGCTCTGTCAGTAGAAGACCCCGATTACCTGACATGGGTACGGCTTCTCAACATATTGGGCCCGTTAGTGACCGAATGATCGCCTAGTCAAGGTGGAAGTATCCCGGGTGCTATTCCACCCCTCAAGAAAGCTTCGAGCACGGTTCAGGCTGACCCGATAGCACGAACCGTAGTGCCGAAGGCCGTGTCAGCAGAAAGCCCGCATGTTCAAGCCGAAGATGCACGAAGTGCCGAGGATGGCCGTACATCACCCCGAGAGCTTCATCAAAGCTTCCCATCAAGGTTTTGCAGGACCGCGATGAGATGAATGGTCGCAGTGACTCCCGAAACCATCCATGGGACCCACCGGCTAACACGCAAAGCAAACGAAGTTAATGCCGCGCGCTCCTATTACGACACCCTCTATTCCGACGTGCAAAAGCTTGAAGAACCCTCTTCCCGGCGTGCCAATCTCCACGTCGGATTAAGAGGTTACTATATACTACTTGGTTTGACCAAGTGAAGAAGAGGAGGAGAATTAAGAAGGAGGGCAGAGAGAGGGGGGAGCTAGAGAACAATTGGGGAGGGCAATTAGAGAGAGCCAATTGCACATGTTCGTCCGAGGGAGAGAGTTTCCTTGGGGGAGAAGAAGGGTTCCTGAGTGACTCCTCGCCGACTAAATGTCGGAGCAAAGGTGGGTTTATTCATGAACGAGGATGAAGGGTCCAAGTTAACATTATGTGAAAAGTAGATTTCTGGCGGGGCTTGTATGAATTACGTCGGACATGGTTCCTTCGTTGACAAGAGGCTAATGCCAACGCAAGGAAAAGATTTTATGCATCGATTTAGACGTAAGGTCCACAATGGCGATAATGTGTGGATATCGGCTAGGGCACAAAGCCTTGCACCGAAAAAGGGTATATTTATTGGTATGAAGGTAATGTCAATGAAAGAAAAATATTTTATGTGCCAATTCAGACGTAAGGTCTGCAATGGCGATGGTGTGTAAATATCAGCTAGGGCACGAAGAATTACGCCAGAAAAGGGTATATTCATTGACAAGAAGGTAAAGCCAATGCAAAGGAAAGAATTTATGCATCGATTCGGACGTAAGGTCCGCAATGGCGATAATGTGTGAATTTTGGCTAGGGCACTGAGCCTTGCCCCAGAAAATAATATATTCATTGGCAAGAAGGTAATGCCAATGCAAGGAAAGAGTTTATGCGATGATTCAGACGTAAGGTCTATAATGGCGATGATGTGTGCATATCGGCTAGGGCACGGAGCCTTGCGCTGGAGGATGCATATTTGCAGGTGCGGGGATAACGCCAGCACAAAGGAGAGGGTTTATGTGCCAGTGTGGACATAAGGTCCAACATGGTAGCGTGTAAATGTCAGCTCCAGCATGATGCCTTTTGCCGAAACATGTGTCTTCACAGGCGCGGGGATAACGCCAGCACAAAGGAAATGGTTTATGCACTAATGTGGATGTAAGGTCCAAAATAGGGATGTATATAAAGTGGTAACCTAGTGGGACTATGTGGGGTTCTCAAAGAACACTAGGATTGGTGTATATTGGGGAGGCTTTTGCAATCGTGGGCCAATGGCCTTGGGATTGGTTTGAGCTGGGTGTGTATTTTGGAGGGCTCATCTAGGGCGGTGTGCCACTAGACCAAGTTACAATTCGGTCATTCTTTGAATGCTGGCAAGGGTGTATGATACAGCTTCAAGTGTTTCCCATTGAAAGGGGAGAATTGAACTACCCCCGTGTGGTCTACGAGAACGTATGCACCACCTTCATAGACTCGGTGGACAACATAAGGTCCTACCCAATTTTCAACTAACTTCCCTTTGGGGTTGGAGGCGCATGGAGTTGGCATTGAAGACACCTACGGACATAGGTGGAACAGTCTTCTTCTAGGGTTGGCCAGTAATAGCCCTGTCTTAGAATCTTCTTCGCCAATGCCTGTCCATTAATGTGCCCTCTGCACTCACTGGCGTGAGCTGTTTCTACACTTTCCAAGCCTCATCGTCATCCAGGCACCTCATGAGAACTCCATTGAGAGCACGCCTATACAACTCTCCTGCGATAATTGTGTATCTCGAGGTGGCACTTCTGATGGCTTTTCGCTGCTCGGCATTGGCCGTCTTTGGGAACGAACCATCCCTATAGTACTACTCTATTTCATGATACCACGGTAATTCTTCTTCTTCCAAAATCTCCTCGAGCTCAGCCAATGATACCTCTTTCAAGTCTTCCTTCTCAGCCTTCTTTTCTACAGATCTCCTAAGGTTATTGAACCAAGGATCCTGAAGGGAAGGAGCGTTCAACCGCTGAACCACAATGGTTTCAGTGGAACGACTAAGAGGGAAAGAAAGGGAAGAAGCAAGTGATGCCAGTGCATCAGCAAGGATGTTCTGAGAATGAGGGGTATGAATATAGATAAGCTTGCGGAACTGCCTAGCCAAGAACATGACCAAATCTTGATAGGGCTTGAGTTTAAGGTCACGGGTGCGATAAGTTGAAAGGACTTGATGTAGCATCAATTGAGAGTCTCCTATGATGTTCAGATGCCGCGTGCCTAAGAGATAGGCGTGCTTCAAACCGGCAAGGAGAGCCTCATACTCGGCTATGTTATTTGTGGCAGGAAAAGAGAGTTGATAAGCAATGGGGATGGTTACCCCTTTTGGAGTAAGGAGAACGGCGTCGATCCCACGGCCCTGAGAATTGAGTGCACCATCGAAGTGCAACGACCAGAAGGGGTGATGAGTAATTATAGCAAGGTGTTCATCCGAGAATTCATCCTAGATTGAATCAGTGCAAGGGATTGGAGAGTGAGCAAGGTGTTCAGCGATAGCGTATCCCTTGATCACCTTCTGAACAACGAAGGTAATATCAAATTGTGAGAGAAAACTCTGCCAGCGAGCTAATCTGCTAGAAAGGATGGGCTTTTCTAAGAGATATTAGATCGGGTCCATTCTAGAGATCAACTTGACCTCATGGGCAAGAAAGTAGTGCTTGAGCTTTTGAGCTACCCATACTAATGATGCGCATGGATAGTCGGGTGCCGGGGGCGCCTTTGTGACTGAAGTGCTTGACATTCGGGTGTCGGGGGCACCGTTGTGACTGAGTTGTTGAGTGATCGGGTGCCAAGGGCACCATTGTGACTGAAGTGCTTGACAGTTGGGTGCCGGGGGGGCCATTGTGATTGAGGTGGCTGGCAGTCAGGTGCCGGGGGCACCGTTGTGACTGAGTGCTTGATAGTCGGGTGTCGAGGGCACGGTTGTGACTGTAGTTGATAGGCGGCGCTAGACCTTGATCCATGTGCTCGGGGCCCGTTGATAGAGGTAGGGGCCTAGCACTTCATCTTGCGCCGGGGCTTGTGATGTATGCCTATTGTCTGGGTAACAGCACTGAGGGCACGCTTATCGAGGTGATAAAGAAGTGACACACGATCATCGAGGCGGGGAACCAGGCTGGGCGCCTTGATTGAGCCATGTCTGATGATGCATGACCATTGGGACAGAGACTGGACAGGGTGCTCTCATCGAACAATGTCCGTGTCATGCACGAACGCCGAGGCAATGATCGAGCAGGGTGCTCTCATCGAACAATGTCCGTGTCATGCACGAACGCCGAGGCAACGATCGAGCAGGGTGCTCTCATTAAGCCACGCCTATGTCGTGTACGAATGTTGAGGCATAGATCTGGCAGGGTGCCTCGATCGAGTGACGACTAATGGTGCATGACTATCAGTGCAGGGACTAGTAGGGGTGCTCTCATGAAGCGGCATCTGGGTCATGCACGAACGCCTAGGCAGGGCCGAGCCAGGTGTTCCTGTAGAGTGGCATCTGGGGGCGCATGACTATCGAGGCAAGGCTCGAGCAAAGTGCTTTCACCAAGCGACATCAGGGTCATCCACGACTATCGAAGTAGGACTCAGACAGAGTGCTTTCACCAAGTAAGATCTGGGGCCGCGCAGGATTATCGAGATGACATACGTTCATCACAACTGGGGGCCATCTTTTCAGAGGTGGGTGTTTAGGCTAGACGCCATGTGAGGGGTGCCCATGTGGCATGCTCTTGGCATGAGCCTAGCAAACACACACACAAATCTCCCAGATGTGGGTGTTTGGGCTAGACACTGTGTGAGGGGTGCCCATGCGGCATGCCCTCGGCGTGAGCCTAGCAAACACACACAAATCTCCTTAGCACATCCTTGCTCCTTGATGCTTGATGCTGGCTGTAAGATCATGATGGCACTTGATGACGATCCATCCGGGCTTCAAAAATGTGGAGGGGGTAAGTGATGTCCCCATCACCTGACTTGTGGGAACAAGTCAAGAACTTGCTCTGATACCAAATTTGATGCGGGACGAGCGCGAGCATAGGAATGGCGACGGCGGTGTCCAGTGCGAACCTGTGAATACAGCCTTATGGCACTACACTCCACGTAGGAAGGGGATTGTGGGGATGGGAATAATTAATATAGAACTACCCTCACGCAGGAGGGGGGAGCACGGGGAAGGGACAATGGGCCTGCTGCCCTATGTCTATCCTGCTGAACAGAACCGAAGAGAGTTGGCTGTAACTTCACGCTCAGAGCTCAGTTGGGGAATCCATCAATGCCCACATGTTGTGGATGATGTGCATACATGCTCCTGAAAGTTTGGCATCATTCTGAGGTCGCAGGAGGGTGGGGCAGGCCGTGGAAGACAACCTATGCGAATCTGCCTCACAGGGATAGTCTGCGCAGTCGGCATGCAGAGGGCGGTGCGCTCTCCACCGGACTCCGAATGGTACAAGACCAGTAGGGTCGGATGGCTAGCAGGCAGATCTACGTACCCTCAAACGATGAGCACCAACGGAGCACTGAGCTGGGCGTGGTTGGCATTTTGGTGGCACTCTGGTTTCTGGGTGAACATCCAGACACAGTCGGGATGTGCAAGGAAGCACAGGCAGCACCGAATGCGGAACGTGACGAAACCACTTGGGGTGGTTTCTTGATGTCGAGAGTTCTGACTCCGATGAAGAAGGCTCGGCCTGAAAACCAGCATAGGAAGGCGTTACAGGGCTGACGAGTCTGCTGTAGGTTCTGGGCAGACTGGGTCACACTAGTCAGGTGCAGTCGCCGGAGAACAGACGCCACGGGCTGTGCCGACATCGAAAAGGGACGGGACCACCTCTGGATTGACGGTGACTCAAAGAGGAAGAACTCTTCTGAAGGGAGTTTGGGATGATTTGTGCTTTAGAAGATCGTGCAGCTGCTACAAAATGGTACTCAGGTTCGGGTGGGAATCTGGCGGAGTTGGATGAAAATGGTTGACGCGATCAGTGCCAAAGTCGAAACTGAGCGAAGCTTCCTCTGGAGTGAAGGAGACTCAAAGCTGGGGCCCAGGTAGCAGAACTAAGGGATCTATGTTGGGTCCCGTAGTGCCACCCCTCGAGTGGATTTGAAGAATCCATGTAGTTGTCCATTGAAAGCAACAGTATACTAGTAATTTGATAAAAGCTGAGCTATTAGAGAAATGAATCTATTAGAAAATCCAAATTTCCTCATGACATTGTAGATAAAATTCCATTCAATTTGGTCATAAGCTTTTGCCATATCTAACTTGATCAAAATATTATGACCTCTGACCGGCCTGTCCAGTTCCATGAATAGATCCTTGGCAAGCAAGAAATTATCAGAGATAGCTCTACCACTGATAAAGCCACTTTGCTGTTCAAAAATAATATCAGGGAGGACATTACGCAATCTATCACAAATTACCTTGGAAACAATTTTATATATGAAATTGCATAGGCTAATGGGCCTGAAGTCCACAAAGGAAGCTAGGTTTTTAACTTTAGGAATCAGACATAAAATTGTAGATGTAACACCCTTAGGGAGCCCCCAACCCTGAAAGAAACTTCGAGCAGCATTCACCACATCAATTCCAACAATGTCCCAACAATGTGTAAAAAAGTTACCAGAGTATCCGTCGGGGCCAGGAGAGCTATTGCCAAAAAGGGAGAAGATAGTACTTTTAATTTCTTCAGGAGATCGAATAGCACAGAGGGCTGTATTCTGATCCACTGTAATGAGACTGGGAATAACTAACAGAAGCTGAGCATCAATACTATGGTCTTCAGTTGAAAGAAGATCCTTAAAGAAGTCAGATGCACCAGATAATAGAGTAGCCTGATCTTCCACCCAATTGCCATCTATTTTTAGTTCATGAATATAGTTTCTCTGCCTTCTTATTTTGGTATAATGATGGAAGAATTGAGTGTTTCGATCCCCATAAGTAAGCCACTAAATTCAAGATTTTTGAAACCAAAAAATTTCTTCCCAGTGTAGTGCAGGTCTCAAATCAGCATTAGCTTTGTGAAGGATCATTCTGTTTTCAGCAGAGGGATTATCATCAAAGTTATTTTGAGCTTGAAGTGACTACAGTTCGGCATTTTCCTTAGCTTGATGAATATCACCAAACACATCTTTATTCTAAATTTTCAGAACGGTCTTCAAATGTTTGAGCTTCTCTTGTAGTAAGTAAAAGGGGTGACATATCTGCTCATGCTTGTGCCAATGTACTTTAACAAAATTCAAGAAATCAGGGTGTGTGTGCCACATGTGCTGATATATAAATCTGCCAGGAGCAATTTGCATAGGTTGCATATTTATGAGAAGTGGGGCATGGTCAAAAGGACCCCTAAGCAAGTGTTTGACATTCAGATTAGATGGAAAGTTTAACCAGTTGGCATTGTAAAAAACTCTATCAAGCCGAGCTCGAATATCAGAATTCCCTGTTTGGTTATTAGTCCAAGTGAAAGGAGAGCCTGAAAATCCAGCATCAATGAGACCAGTTGCTATAACAAAGTCTTGAAAATCAATCATAGCAGAGGAGGAGGACAGGATGCCACCAATCTTTTCTTCAGGAGAGATAGTGCAGTTGAAGTCACCACCGATGATCCAGGGGATATTCACATCAAGACTGAATGCCATCAATGAATCAAACATTTCTCTACGAACATTAGCACAACATGAAGCATAAACAGCAGTAAAATACATAAAGATAGAGTTATCCTCCTTAAGAGCAACCGTAATATATTGAGGGTGCTGCTCTATAATATCAAGGCAGATATCTGTGCTATGAAGAAGCCAAATTCTAGAAGATACCCCATTATTACCAAGAACAAACCAAAGGTTAATGCGATGAGCCACATGATTGGCATGATTAAAGTCAATACGAGGTTCAAGGATAGCTGCAATGCAAATCTTGTGAACCTTGACAATTTGTGCAAGGCTTCTAACAGTAATCTTATTGCCAATACCCCTAACATTCCAAATAAGAGCAGAATTAATCATGAGCATGTGAAGATGAAGGGTTAGCAGCCAACACCTTGGCTTTGGCTCTAGTCAGCCGACCATCATTGATAAGCTCTCCCGGCATGGCAGAAATTTCAGTAACTTCTCTATCTTGAAGACCACTACATGAGATTTTATTATTTTGACAAACCATCTGAGAGTTTTCTAATGCAGCCAATTCAGATACTTTGTCTGAAATAATTTGAATGTCCTTGACATTCAAGCTTTGGGAACTGACTAACAAATTAGACTTCTCTTTCACTCCAGGAATGTAGGAGCTTTGGGTTGAAGGGAGCTTCTCCATGAGTAAGGGATCAGATGTAGCCCTCTCATTGGGTGCTATATATGAGGTATTCTGTTCACTTGAGGCATTTTCACAAATATGTGAGGTGCATGAATTAATAGCTTCATCAACAGCAATAGGATCACAACGAGCATGACTGCAGACTTTAGAATTAATGGAGATGTCATTCACAACCCTTGTACCATTCCCTTCAGTTGCCAAAACCTCGTGCATCTCTGGTGCATCAGAGAATTGATCCAGAGTAGAAAACTTGTTAGCCTCATTAAGCATCATCTTCAGACTACAAATTTTAGGCAGACGAGGCTTATATTCCTGACGAATCATCTTTTGAGCTTCAAATGGGACAACATCTTTCAAAGGCAAGTGCCGGAACATATCCTTATTTTGTTTCTTCTTACAATCGACCTCTGAGTGTCCAATTTTATGGCAAAAGGAACAAAGGTGCGGAACCCTGTGATAACTGATCGATTGCCAAAAACCACTATCTTCTATCCTGATCCATATCTGATTTTTTCTCTGGGCTGCAATGTCTAATTCAACGCACACCAATGCTTCTGAAGTCTCAGTCATAGCAACAGTAGTATCATGAATTCGTAAAACAGATTCAATGTTACCAGCTATTGAACGAAGCATATCTTCGTGGTAAAAATTGACTGGTAGTGATGGAAATCCAATCCACACAGGGATGGTCGATGGATCCGTATCAAAATCAAAGTCAGGCGACCATCGAAAGAATCTGAAGAGAAAACCCTTTATATAGAGATTCTTTTGAAGTAAGATTTTAAGGAAATCATCTTCACACCCTAAACGGATCAGAACATGTCTAGCAGTCATTCGACTAAGAATGAAGTCAGACCTAAGATGCAATCGTTGCGAGAGACAGGCCTTAATCTTTGGTATAGATGGTAGACCATACGAGCATCTAGCTATGACTACGTTCTGCAAATACGCATAGGATTTCTGAACATCTTCTTGAGAAATGAAAACTACAGGTTCCCCTTTATCCTTGAATGCTGGGGCCTTCACCTAGAAGTAGATGTGCTATCGATGTTGTCCCTCCGTTAGCGTTTGCGCATACGACTTTCGATGGGCTATTCCAACCTGTGAGCATCTAGCATTATTTGTTTCACTAGAGAATTGAGCATCCCCCACCGCGCCAGCCATCGCCAGCAAGGGGGGATGCACCAAAGAGGCAGCGGAGCAAGGCAGGTCTCGCCTCTGACCACGTGTGCACACACTGACCCTTGCCTAGGCCAGGCCTCCAGCTAGCTTTCCCTCCCTATAGAGTGATACAGTCGGACCGAGGGCCCACGACACTAGCTAAAGTCATTTAATGGGTATGCCCCTCCACCTCTCCCAGGCGGGTCGACCTTCCGCAAAGTCTAGGGCTACATCTAGTGGTTCCATCACATGAAAAGTCCAAGCACTCCATTGAGATTGGAGGAGCGAGCCAATAACCATCAAATAGGACATTTATAATGTAGACGAAACAAAAAACATGCAATTCTAACATTTCCCAAGTAGAAGAGTATAACAGACTGGGTTGGGGGTGCTAAACGAGTATAACGCACCTCCCTAGGGCCGTTATGCTCTCCCGAACTCAGGAAAAATCTGAACTAGCAGACTATAACGCACTGCCTCAGGCCCGTCATGCAATGCATGGCGCACCTTGACCCTTGCGTTATATTCCCCAGCAAACCTTCGTAAAACACACAGGACATAACGCACTATCGCGGGTACGCCATGTGACTAGAACGCACTAGGAGTGGTCCGTTAAAGACACCCGAACGTTAAAAACACAGAAAACTCCACAGAAAATCACAGAGTATAACGCACCCTAACCGGGGCATCATACATTGCATGGCGGTCTGGGATAAGCCCGTCATGCCCCCACATCCTACCGACCTATTTGAAACTTCGATAGGATAGTGGCCCATGACCGGTCCACCGTGCAATGCATAACGCAACCCCATGGATCCGTTATGCGATCTGGAAAACGCGAGTGACGAGTTCATACCGAACTCCCCTCCGGTCAAGTCGGATTAGTGTGAAACCAAAAGAAAAGAGATAGAGGAAGGTGAATAGCATGATTTTCATAACTACCGCATGCTTAAAAACACAAATCTACCCTTCCTAAATAATTATCAAAGCATTTAAACCCTATAAATCCCAAAAATACTCCTTGCACAGAAAATGAGGTAAACGCCTATGGATGGGCATGCATGTACTACCAAAATGTTCCTAGCGAAGTAAGGAGTCCATCCTGTTGTCCGTCTAGTTTTGATGATAACAACTAAAGGGTAGATGCATGATAAACTGAATTTCAATGTGACATGTTCAAATTCATTTCACTAACATATGCATTTATCCATGTTTGAATACGAGACAGGAACAGCTACTGTGTATGTCGAACATACTTATCGCTCTAATGACACGATCTATATAGACGCGTCACGCATCCGAGTAACCTTCCGCGCTAGGGGCATGACATAGGAATCCATATTTTCTTTACATTCTTGGTTTCCTTGCTTGATGGAGAGTTTTAGTTCTTGGAGAGGGGTAAATCCGCAGCCCAGATATATGTGCGAATTGGGATGGCCAAACCCGGTCCAGACTAGCCCAACCAAGCCTATTTCGACCTAACCAGGCCAAGCTCCCCAAGTGACAGCCCCACAAGCAGGCCCACTTATTTCGAGGCCCAAACACTCTCGGATTAAATCTTCCTAAGCGGCCCCCTCCGCCCGGAAGTCCCAGTAATGGTCACTCAAAAGTGCCTAATCGATGTTTGAGCATAACCATCACAGTGCTACCCTCCACACTTGGGAGAAGCCCAAGCGCCTCACCTAGGAGCATCCTTCACTCGGATCCCTAATGGACAAGGCATATCTCCAAGCAAGAATCTCGCTATCACTCAGAGAAGGGAAATTCGAAGGGACAGGGAAGAAGAAAGAGTCCCCCTTTGGGACATAACGTCCCCTGGTCCCTCCAGGTGCCCTGTCTCCAGCCATGAGGGCTAGCAACTATATAAACTCCAAGGAAACTCTCCAGGAAGATAAGGTGATCTTAAGCACTCAACACCACACTCATTGGTGGAGAGCGATCTCATGCCCTACACTATTTCTCCTACTCCCATTCCACCTACGCGCTGCCAGTTTGCTGACTTAACCATCATAGGGTTTTCCCCGTGGTTCCAACCATGGGCTCCTCTGATCCATTTCTTGCCCTGAAGATCTCTAATTTGAGGTGACGACAACTAGATCGGATGGCTCAGAACCCCACACAAGATCTCCCCTCTTCTTCTGGCACCGTCTGTGGGAAACGTACAAAGAGCCAGCATGGTGAGAAGAAGTTCCAGTTGGAGAAACGCCAGTGACAAAGTAAAGGCACCGACGACCACGGAAGGGGAGCATGCGCCCACCCACTCCTCCACAGGACCCTCTCCAACCAACAAGCTAATGCCTACCTCTGCCGACCGCAGAGGGACAACCCACCCTTGAGGCCCTCGATACTCTCTAGACCCTTAATGCCAAATTGGATATCCTCGTTGACCTAATGAGGACACAAGTGGCTAAGGATGAAAGGTCGCGGCTACTTCAACTTCCCCTATAAAAGCCCCTTAGAAGCTCAAGGGGTGGGGCAATGAATGCATGCATGCAACCCAGGATCGCTTAAGGCTTCAGCACAAGGCAACCGGCGCAGGAGCAAGGAGATTTGTGTGTGGGTGTGACTTGTGCATCGGCTTAACCACGCCGAGGGTATGTCGTTCGTGCTCCCCTCTTACGGCGTTTTGCCATGACACACGAGTCCATACCCGCCACGCACGAGGTGCTATGACGATGGTGAATACTCCCTCTTCGGGGACGGCCTTCGCATGCCCATCTACCGCGGCCGTGCACATGTCATGACGGCCCATCTCCTGCTGTCACGAGAGCAAACACGACCGCTCTGCTCGAGCTGTGGTCGACTCTCGCCCAAGCACCAGTCTGTGCCTACTCCAAGCACCCAGTCTAGTCCTCCCTCGACAACTCGGACATAGTCCCCGCTTCGAGGAGGGTCCCAGTAAAACAAGCGGATATCCGCCTTATCATCACCTTGACCCGGGGACCGACTCCCATGTCAGATTTGTCCCACAACTTGCGTCAGTTGTACATTGGCCACCACAGCCCACCTATAAGGCCCGCGCGGCCCTCATAAATTATATTATCACCCGAGCGAGTGTTCTCGCACCCACGTTCGGGCCTCATCCTTCCCCTTACTACTCAGTGTAGGTGTTAAGTACTTCGAGCCACTGCTAATACCTCCCAGTCAAACGCGAACCCCTAGCTGCGAAGTGCCCAAGTTCTCCATCCATGGCTTTAGATACATACAAACTTCTTTTCAGCACAGAATGAAGGTGTTCGGATTCAATCCAATTTAAATAAACACCGATTGCTTGCAGTCGATGGGGAAAGACGTCCAGTACACAACTCCCTATAATCGCCTGTGCACTCGCACCTGTGGAACCCCCTCGTCTCTCCACGTGTCGCCCATCTCCCACTCCACGTGCCGCGTCCTGGCAACGCTTCCCCGTAAAACCCTTGGTTCCATAGGTGGTTGTCGAGAAATCGATTGGCACGCCCGCACCCTAGCCTCGTTTCCCTACGACTAGGAAACCACTTGTGCCACTCGATTCCCCCTCTCGACTCTCCTTAAAAGTCGAGTGCACGGTACCACCCTGAGGCAGATACGGCCATAGGAGGATGATGGGACATTATTTATTTATTTATTTATTTATTAGTTTATTGTCGTTGACTAACAGTGTGGTCTGCAGTGGTTTGAGAGACTAGGGCTGGGCTGATCGGATGGTCTTGGAAGGCATCACAGCCAACGGGTAAGACTGGGGACTGGGGTTGGTCAGCTAACCTGTGAAGGATTTGTAGCCGAGATGCTGGAACTGACGACTGGTACTGGGATTGGGTGGCTGGTCTGTGGAGGCATTGTAGCACCGATACCGAAACTGGTGATTGATACTGGGATTGGGTGGCTAGCCTGTAGAGGCGTTGAAGCCACGGTGCTGGGACTGGGAGCTGGTACTGGAACTGGGTGGCTGGCCTGTAAAGGCGTTGAAGCCACGATGATGGGACTGGGAGCTGGTACTGGAACTGGGTGGCTGGCCTGTAAAGGCGTTGAAGCCACGGTGGTGGGACTGGGAGTTGGTACTGGGACTGGGTGACTAGCCTGTAGAGGCGTTGAAGCCATGGTGCTGGGACTGGGAGCTGGTACTGGAACTGGGTGGCTGGCCTATAAAGGCGTTGAAGCCACGGTCTGGGACTGGGAACTGGCATTGGAACTGGGTGGCTGTCCTGTAAAGGCGTTGAAGTCACGGTGGTGGGACTGGGAGCTGGTACTAGAACTAGGTGGCTGGCCTGTAAAGGCGTTGAAGCCACGGTGCTGGGACTGGGAACTGGTATTGGAACTGGGTGGCTGGCCTGTAAAGGCGTTGAAGCCACGGTGGTGGGACTGGGAGCTGGTACCGGAACTAGCTGGCTGGCCTGTAAAGGCGTTGAAGTCACGGTGCTGGGATTGGGAGCTGATACTGGAACTGGGTGGCTGGCCTGTAAAGGCGTTGAAGCCACGGTGCTGGGACTGGGAATTGGTACCGAGGCTGGGGTGATCCGGCCCTCGAGGGTGTAGTGGTCACCATCGTCGTGGGGTGATACTGAGGTTGCCATTGACAGAATGTCGGGGTCGATGGCCCTCGTTGGTGAGGAGCAGAGAAGGAGAGGATTTTTATTATTATTATTTTTACCAGCACTACTGCCCTTGCGGGTTTCCGCCAGAGCTAGCCTCCTTTAACTTTTTCCGATACGCCCTTGCGAGTTCTCATATCGAGGGGTCACCCGATTTTGCCTGAGGCGCCCTTTTAGGTTTTCACCTCAGCTAGGTTGATGGTAATTTTTACCCCCAGTCGTCTCCTCGTGGAGGAGGGCAACGAGACACGTGGGTCACGCGCGAGGAGCTACAGCAGATCGACCCCGACCTCTTGGAGCGGTACCAGAGCGGCCAGGACCCTTACTCGACAGGGTCGAGTTCCTCCCAGGCGGGGAGGATTGGTGAGGACACCCAAGCACGGATCCGATTCGACCCGACCCGTGTTTACCGTTGACGGAGATCCCGTGTAGCGACTTTGGCATCCCTATGGCTTTATGACGATACATAGCACATTGATGCATTTTTCTTTTGATTATTTGACATTTATTTGTGAGAGAGAGGCCCATTAGGGGCCCAATGATGTATTTTCTATTTATTCTATATTTTCGGGTGCGATTTTAGCACCATTTTAGGTCTCAGGGATATTTTGGTCTTTAGTCTTGTGAGGAGACCACTAGGATCTTCCTCCAATATAAATACTCATGTAGTTCTCCTTTTTGGACATGGTGAAAAGAATGAAAAGATAGAGTTTTGAAAGGAGCCGCCGTCTTCTTCCCACGAAGGGTTTCTGTGGGGCGCAAAGCCGAGGCGTGAAGCCTTCCCCCCTTCCACTGTTCTATCCATCTAATCCTTGGCGTACCTCTCTCCGGTTCAAGCATTTACTATCGCCCCCACTCCCACGTTGCATTTCCTTCCGTGTTCGCACCTTCCCGCATTCGCTCCCCCCCTCCCTCGCGAGTCTCCTCTTCTCCCTCCTTCCTCCTTCCCTCCCAAACCTTCGAGTTTAAAGTATTCCTCCCTCCCCTTCCTGTGGTAGCAAAGCTCGCGGCTACCCAACCGCCGACAGCAGCCGCCGGCAACCTCCTCCACCGCACGACCCACCGGCGTTCCCAGCGAGCACCGAAACCGGCCACGAGTCCCGCCACCTGCGGCCACCGAGAGGTGAGCAGCAGACCGCCCTGACGCCATCACCGCCGCAGTGCGGCGGCGACCCTCCTCCTCCACCACCGTCGTGGCCTTCGTCCCCGCCGGCCCCGTTCGCCCGCACGCGGGGCCACTGCAACCGCAACAGTAGGTAGCCCCGCCGCCCTTCTTTCCCCCCTGCCTGTCCTGCGGCGTTCACAGAGGAGTCACCACCCGCCCGCCGGCGCCGGCCACCACTTCCAGCCCCGCTGCATCCCACCGCCCGCCACGAGCCAACCCGCCTCTGCCTGACCGTCTGCACCGCTCCGCTCACAGGCGACGGGCCGACCCCGGCAGAAATAAATTCAACTCACACAGGAGTGAGTATGCAAGAGAACTAGAGAGATCCTAACCAATCATCTATGCGAGACTAGAACAAAGATGCAACCACCACATCAGCAAGTGAATGAACAGACGACACAAACCAAACGCACAGAACACCAGTGATTTTAGGTAGTTCGGTACAAGCCTACATCCACCACACACTCAAATGAGTGTGACTTACTGCTGATTCATAGCTTCACTTTGCTGATCCATAGCTTTGGGGAATGAATCCCTATAGACCGCTGATCTACAGCTTTGGAGAATCAATCCCAGATCGCTGAGCCTTATAGCTTATGCTACCCAGAGGAATCCTCCTCTATCGCTAGGCCTTACAACTTGCCACAACCACTGACTAACAGCTTGAGAAACACGATTCAGGAATTAAAGAGAAATAAAAGGATAAAATAATGTAGCTCTAAGAGCAGATCGACTCTGGATTTGATCCAAGAGTCAATTACAGAGACTGTAGATCACGGCTCTCTTCTCCTTTGGTACTCTGATGTTCTTCAATGTAGACTTCTCCTTTTGGCTTCACCACTCAGTAACTAGCTTTCTCTCCAAGCTTCGAAATGTACTACTCTCTCTCTCTTTCTCTTCTTCTAACTCTTCCTATCTAACTCTGTAGGCTCTCACACTCATGGTTCTTCTCAATAGGAGGGAAGGTTCTGCTTTGGTGTTCTTTAGGAGCATGCTTAGCATCTCTCTCTTTTTCGATCTGCTATCGTTCCTTTATAAAAGACTCAGGCGATGGGCGTGTGTACACCACAATTTTCCCGCCCTATCTTCCACGTGTATATATCATACTACTTTATACTTCCACGTATAGGATCTCTAGTTTCGAGCCTTGCATTGGATCACATGCCCAATCATTATCGTGGATAAATTGGGGACCACGTGTCAGCTTCAGTTCGAGCTCACGTGCTGCCATAGTCCTATCAGACACACGAGAGGTATTTCGTCAAACACATTGTTATCATGAGTAGATGAGTAATGTATATGCACGGACCTAGTGGCATCAAATGACAACGTGCACAAACTAGTTCTAGTAAATGTGCACGGACCTTGAGATATGCAGGATACAAGTATGCACTGACTTTATTACTCATGTATGAAAACATGTACAGACCTATATATGCATGAAGCAGACAATGCACAGACCTTTGGTTACTGTCCAGTGAGTATGAATAGTATCGAGTCGAACCAGCAACCCGCCTCCTGCCCGATAGCCCTTCCGGCTTGCTGCCCGTCAACCCGAGTTCACTACTCCCGGGTCCCACGTGTAGTCCTTTACCTCCCTGCATGGAGTGGGTAGCGAATTATATTTTTGTAATTATTGTTAATTCATTTGTATCGGGAGTATGAGTTTGGCCAGGGTCATCTTCCCCACGCCCGGTAGCGTAGAGGTATCGTGTCCGCTCCCCTCTCGACAATTTACTTTATTCGTATATATTTCTATATGCCGCTGCATGAGTGTGTTAGAATTCTAGCTTGATCAATTTAGTCACCACTATGAGCGAGTGAGTGGAACCGTCCCGTGACTCGATCCGAGCACGCGAAAAAGTCGATACCCTCGACTCATTGCCGATTTCTCAACCGCACAGTCCGCACTCTTCCCTCGCGTGGGACGATCGCGAGCTTGCCTAGAGTCACAGGGCCCGCATCAAATTGGTACTGAGTCCGCGTCATCGTCTCGCATCAGAGAGCCATTTCTTTAGGGCAGACCTGCTCCCAGCACCTATGGCTTCTAATTCCAAGTCTCTTGGTCGAGCCGGTCTAGTATATTCAGCTTTTGCCAGGTATTCATCAAAGGTTGCCCCCGGTGAGCTGTCTTCTGCTGGTTAGAAAGTGGAGATGGTGTCCACTTCATAACGTCCACTGTAATAATACTCTTTGAGGGTGAAACCCAACCCTAGATGTTGAGAAACACATCTCAGCTCTTTGTCCAGGCTGGCAAGATGCCAAAGCCTCTAGAATGCTTCTTTCTCCTTGCGGGGATGGCCAAAGAGAATGTGCTGCTTCTGAAACATCTTCGCCATTTGACTTGTCGTGAACATCAACCCTTGAACGGGGACTGACGGATTCTCTATATCTTCAGGGAGATGACAATCGACGTGTTCCTGTGTAGGGTGCTCCTCAGCCGTATAAAATAAGCTGCTAGGGCCTTCAGACTGTGACACCTCCCATGCTTTGAAAGGCTTGACAGTGACCTGATCGAGGCCAAATATTGGCCAGGTGAGACCCTGTGGGATTTTAATAAGGCCGTGGTGCTGGTTGACCTTGGCTTCATTAGCTTCGGGATAGGTGGCGGGAGGCGCTGCTCTGCTCACGTCTTCTGTGCTTGCAATATGCGAGATCTGGTTCCCTCCCATTATTGCCCAACCATCTTGTTATAAAAATCAACACATTCCTAACACTCAGGTAACACGCGAAACCCACCCATTTACCACACTTACACAATCCACCCCCTCTCTCTTTCTCGCCCGTTCTCTCTTTCTCTCTCTCCCTCTCACACATCTCTCTCTCTCCTGTGATTCTCTCCCTCTCTCTCTTTCTCACCCGCACTCTCTCTCTCTCCCTCTCACCTACTCTCTCTCTCTCTTTCTCTCACACATCTCTCTCTCTCTCTTTCTCACTCTCTCTCTCTCCACACCCATGTCTCTCTCTCTCTCTCCCTCTCATGCGACGCCACCCCCCTCTCCCTACTATTCTCTCTCTACCTCTCTCTCTTGCCCCTTCGCACCCTCCTCCTCCTCCACGGCGCCTCCATCCCCCCTCCGCACGCACGCCTACATCCGACCGCCGCCTGCACCGCTACCAGAACCGCCGCCTCCCCTCTCTCCCTCTCACCTCCAGCCACCCACCGGTCGGCCATCCCACTGCACGCACCCACGCCCCATGCCGGCAACACCTCCCTCCTTCCACCACCTCCCTCTCCCCTGTGAACACCACCGGCCACCACCCCGGTCGCCACCGGCACCCTCTCCCTCTCTCACCTCCCAACACCACCTCCTCTCCCTGCACCACCTTCTTCTCCCCCTCACCATCGCGGCAACCTCCCCATGCCACCACCTGCACCACCTTCTTCTCCCCCTCACCGTTGCGGCACCCTCCTCACCTCCTTCTCTCTCTCATCGCGACCACCTCTGCACCTCCCTCTCCCTCTTGCGCTCTCCCTCCTTCCCACTGCCGCAACCGTTGCCGCAACCACCCTCCGCACCTACCCTCTCCCCTCCACCTCTACCACGGCAACCACCACCACTGGCCACCTCTCTCCCATCCTCCCACTACACCACCAACACCGCTGCCAGCCACCTCTCTCCCTTCCCCCCACTGTGCCACCAACACCACCGTCCCATGCACATGCACGAGCCCCTCTGCCTGCACCCTTCGCGGTCTTCACTAGCCCCCGCCATGCACGCCTCTTCCTCCCTTTGCTAGCCACCTCCGCTCACCCTCCCTCTCTCCCTCTCACCACCCGCGGCCTCACTCACATCACCATACATCACCCCCATACACTCACCGGCTTTTATCTCTCTCTATCTTGGGAGGAAATGAAGAAGGTGGTAGCCTCCATGAAGGCGAGAAGGCCACCCCGTCAGCAACAAGCTCAGCAGCAACAGGGCCCGCAGCAGCAGCCGGCTCCTGCTCCCCAGCCTAACATGGGGATAGTTAATAATCCATTACCGGAGCACCCGGTCCAACACCAACAAGTTAACCATGTCTCCTCAATCCGCGAGGTGGAAAGAGGGTAGGGGTGGAAAGAAGAAAGCGCCTCTGTCGGGGCCATCAACCAAGAAACCCACCAACCACCCCGTTTGCTAAGGACTCCTTAACACACAACCCCCCAACCTTCACGTCCCCTCATACGCACCACACCAGGGCCACTTCACCCGACCTCCATTCCCACACACCCCCTGCTCATTCGCCCACTAGCACGTACACCTCCCCCTACAAACCCTCCGCCAAATAGGCCTCTCCTCATTCGCCCCTTACTGGTGACCGGTCCTCCGCAATCCACCCCTTTACAATCAATTCCACCACAACTAATGCCGCAACAACCCACTCCACCTTCCACCACCGTGCCTCCGCGACCCCTCCTACTCCGCACACCACTTACCCAACCTAACCCTCCACCCTCCATGGCAAGGCCTACCGTAATTACCCCTCCTACTACCAATTCTCCACCAACCATCAGCACACCAGCCTCCACTTCTTCTCAACCTCCACCAGCCCCGACAGAGGCGTCTGAAACTATGGTGCTCCGGAGTGGGCGCATGTTTCACAGAGTATTTCCCCAGCGGGAACAGGAACCCGCACAGGACCAACCGAAACAAGAACAAGAATCCGTGCCAGGCACAGAGTATGATCTGTTAAAGCACCTTGATAGAACGCCAGCTTGGATCTTAATTTTGGAGCTTATTAAAAGATCCACTGTACATCAGAGAGCTTTAAAGTAATATCTTGAAAGAGTAATGGTGAACGAAGATATAGCAGCAGAGCAAATCACTGCAGTCCTAGCTCCCGTCAGTAGTCAGCCGGCAATTACATTTTATGAACATGAACTAGCTCCGCAGCTGGCCAAAAAGAATGCTTTATGCATCACAGTGGATATCAATAAAGTGCCAGTCAAACAATGCTTGGTAGACACCGGTGCTTCAATTAATGTTCTGCCTCCGAGTACTTTGAAGATGTGTGGCATTCTCGAAAATCAGATACGGCCATCCACCATCACCCGGGGCAGACCTCGCGCCCGAGGGCACTATGGGGTTCACTCTCTCGCATGGCAGCAAATTCACATGTAACGGGGGATGGGACCGGGCTCTCTCTCACCGTCGGCGTGAGCACAAAGAAAGTACAAAGGGACAAACCACTGGGGAGCAAGTAATCAGCCACGTACCTCGCCAAGCCTGAAGAGGCCGGTGCCAATCGGAGACGAGGGCGAGCCGGGAGCATGTGCACCCAGTAGTCACGCTGCGTCGAGGATGCTTCACGGAGTCCCTGCTCTTATAATTACTACGCTCCACGCTGGGAGGGGGACCACGGAGGTGGGGGCAATCAACTACATGCACTACCCTCGCGCAGGAGGGGGGAACGAGGGGAGGGGAAACCAAACAGTGATCGTACGACGCACTCTGATGCCCAATCGCGGTGCTGCCAATGCAAGGACAAAGCTTGAAGGATGCCGAAGGATGTCAGCAAGTTCGACATCGAGGAGATGTCACTGGAAGGTGGAGGAGGTCGCTGCCGTTAGCCTGTGCGGTTCTACCTCGCAGGACTGGATGGCACAGTCGTGGTGCGTCAGTAGGTACGCTCGCTGACGAAGTTCAAACATGACGGGACCAGCTCGTGAGCGCAGCAGACATGGGGTACTACAAACCCTCAAAATCTAGCAGCCATCATATCTTCTCACAGGTCGTGGTCGCTCAGACGGTTGGCGTCAGGTTTTTGGGCAAATAGCAGGACAGGCCAATAATGGCCCTAGTGGAATTTTTGGTGCTGATGTCAGAACGGGGCGAGACCACCAGGGACAGTTTCGCATCGCCGAGTGCTGCAACTTTGGTGAAGATGCCTTGGGCTGAAAATGAACAGAGGGAGGTGTGCCGATGCTGTCGAAGCTGCTGCAGGTTCTGGGTAGACTAGGTTGCACCAGTTAGGCGCAGTCGTGGGAGAATGGACGCCTCGGGCTGTGCTGATGACAAAAACGTGAGGGACCACCTCGGGGTCAAAGGCGACTCGCGGGGGAAAAACTCTCGTGAAGGAGGCTCTGGCCGATCCACACAGGAGAATTCAGTGTTGGCGTTGCCAGGGGGCACTTAGGAACATGTGCAATCTGGGTGCAGTTGTACGGAAATGACTGTATCGGTTGACGCCATTGACAAAACGGGACGAGATTTCCTCTGTTGTGAAGATGACTCGGAGTAGAACGCTTTGCAATCTTCCGCGCCTCCAAATAGACCATGACTTCAGAGCTGGACCACCCCTTCAACTTCTTCAAGTAGGTTGGGTCGACGTCAAACACTGGCTCCGGCTAGGTGTCCAGGAAGCGACGCTCAGCAGCTCACCAGCAATCCTTCCGAGAGGCGCGGTAGAAGCCGGTCCGTGCGTTCCACCACTTGATAAATTCTGGAGTCACCCGAGGCAAGTGGGCAGGGGACGGCACCCTGAAAGATACATCTTCACGACAATGGAAGTAGTCCCACCACGATCGGGCTTCATCCGCAGTCGTCTGGCCGGCTCGATGGCGGCTGGGGATGCTGAAGTGAGCAAAAGAAGGCAGAATCTGTTGGTCATATCCAAAGTTTCGGCCAAATCGGAAGGGATAGTACGGCTCCAGCCACAGCAGACCGCTCTTCCGGAAGACAGGTACGCTGGGGTGAATGGCCAGGGCCTAGTCGACCAACTCTGGCTCCAATATCGACTTCGTGCTTTTGGCACCGGTGAACGAATGAATAAACTCCTTGGTCTCGTACAGACGGCAACGCCGCATTCTGTTCACCAGGGGGCTGGAACTAGCTGCTAGGCTCCAGAAATGGAGGACTCCTGATGAATCCATTGGAACCATGGTTAGTTTCCCCCAAATAGCAAATAACGGATCCGCCAATGAAGAAGGTTCAGCACTGGCGAACTCGATCATCCTCAGCACCGGATGATCGGATTGAAGAGAGCGCGGGGCTACTTCTGGAAATAGAGTGTAGACCCACGCGTTGAAGAAGTGGAACGGACCAACCGTCCATGAATTTTGAGGGATGCATGACTTGTGCAGATCCCCCAGCATCTTGTATGTCAGGCACAGAGCCACTGGACAAAGTGATAGCTTCATTCCCCAAGCCATCAAGCATGCGGGGTAGATGGCTTCTGGCCTGATCACCATCTCGTCACCTTGTGGGAGGGTGAACGAGCACAGCCAATAAGTCAAATACGTAGCACAGTGCGTGACTGCGTCAAGTCCCATGGGGTTTGGACCCCCTTGTCGGCCTCTCTGCACGATGGGAGGAAGGGTCTTCTGGCGGCGTGCTCTCGACTTCTTCCGCACCGCCGTCGGAGCAGCTGTGGGGAAGTCTTCATACTTTTTCTCCCCACTGAAGAAATACTGAAGCCACGTGCCCATCCGCACAAGAGAACCCTACTACAAGCAAGAAGACTCCTGGCTACCTTATAATGTAGTCTTAGCCCTCATAGGGTGTCAGGAGACATCCGCGGGAAAACGAGCAGACCACAAGGACAAGCCAAGACAAGCAGAAACGAAAACACCGGAGGATGACACTCTGGGCAAAACAAACCATTACTCAACCACTAGGCAGGCCCGGCAGTCAAGGAATAGCCGCTACGCGACCAAAGATAAGGACGCTGGCAGTTCTAGATTGAGTCGTTAGGGAACTGTCGCAGTCAGGGAAAAGACCGCACTCAGTCACCTGAATCGACCTATCCAGAGACTACCGACACACAGACACCGCCCTAGAACACAAACCTGAGACCGACGGACACGAGACAAGCCATTATGGCCAACATATAAGATGACAGACTCAACAAGATGGGCAGTCAAAATGTGACCGCACAAGGGGATGAACGGTCCAGAACTGACCATACAACCCAGGATGAACGGTCCGGACTGGACCACACAACCCAAGCAGATATGAACGGTCACAAAGGGACCACACAAGAGGATATGTGGTCTATCAGGCGACCACACAACTACAGGGATGGACGGTCACAAAGTGACCACATAAGGGGATGAACGATCCGGGCTGGACCACACAACAGGATGAACGGTCTGGACTGGACCACACAACCCAACGGGGATGGAAGGTCCAGGATGGACCACACAAGGGGATGAGTGATCTATCAGGCGACCACACAACCCAAACCGACACAGGATAAGCAGTCCGAAGCCAACTGCCCAAGGGGGATGAGTGGCCTATCAGGCGACCACACAACCCCAACCGACTTAGGATGAACGGTCCGAACCCAGCCGCCCATACACATGTGCGGCCTCTGGTGCGACCGTTCAAGCGTCACGGCGAGCAAACCCAAGGGTTCGTCTGATCGTAGCCTTTTCATGCCCCGTTCGTCCCGAAACGAAGGGGATACATCGGTAACCACCCTGGCAATCACATAGACTCCGACCGGAGTCAAAACGACGCTCGAATCGCTAGAAACAGGCGATTCTAACGAAATCACCCAAAAAGGGTATTCAGACTTCCCGTAGCCCTACCGGTCAAATGGGACCACCAATCGACACGAAATTGGTATCAATGGAACGCTGACGTTCCCAGGAGTCCATTGACTCCAACCGATCGTAGAACCGTATTTACTTTCTTAGTATACGCTTTTACTGCCGCTGCATGTGAGTAGTTACTTCCTAGCTCGTATAATTCAACTCACTGCTGCGAGTGAGAGAGCGAGACCGTCCCGTGACCCGACCTGGGTACGAGAGAGTAAGCTGACCACCCTTGACTCGCTACCGGTTTCTCAACCGTGTAGGTCCGAACGCTTCCCTCGCTAGGGATGAGTGTGAGCTTGCTAGAGTCCCAGGTTACATATCCAACTCGACGTCGAGTCCGCATCTCCGTCCCGCATCACACCGGGGCAGGTGCGTTATGTCACCTGGGTTTCGAGATTTTAGAATTCAGAACTGAAACCCCCTCCCGATCGACCGAAATCGATGGGGGACGTGGGGAAACACTATTCTAAACTATCCTACCATGCCATACCAACATTCTAAACCTACGCATGCTATCAAAATTAAAAGACAATGCCCATGGAGACAATTTCAAGCATTATGGACTAAAAATAGACTAAATAGGAACATGCATGAAAAATGAGAAAAAGGGCGTCGGACCGCAGCGCATGTGGTACCGGCGGTGTCCTAACGGGGTAAGAAGTCCATCCCCCTACCTGGACTACGACGAAATCGACGACTCAGTGCCGATCCGACGAGAGGGCAATGCGACGCCTCCCAGCCCAACTCGGCTCCACGTTCCGCAGATCGAGGGAAGATGGGCGTCAACGCGATCCTCACGACGTGACCAATCCAACGATACCTTCCTCGCTTCGATCAGCGACCGTCTAGACGAGAAATCGAGAGAGGAACGTAAATCGAGAAATTAACCTAAAATCACCTGAAACAAGATTTGCATGGAAAATGATGAAGATGGCGACGGATGGCGATGCATGAGGCATCAACAGGTTCCTGGCGAGATGAGGAGTCTGTTCCCCTACTTCTTGCATGGCGAAGATCGTGAATCGGTGCAGATCGGGCGACGGGGGTCACGCCATCCTTTCGCTCGCACGCGTCTCCACACTCCATGATCCGAGAGGTGAAGGGTACCGGCGTGATCCTCACGTCGAGGCCGTCCCGTCGGTACCACCCACGCGTCGACACGAGGCCAAATGGGCCGTGAATCGAGTGAAAGGGGGAGAGAGGAGGGAGAACTTGTGAGGGAGAGAGAATTGAAAGGAAGAGAGAGAGAGATGAGAGAAAAGTGAGAGGAGAGAGCATGTGTAACAATGTCCATACATACTTGCCTTTAGGTTGAGTTGAAGCCCGTGCATATTTTGGACTTAGGCTGAGTGACATTGGGTTGCATTGTAAGTCCGTGCACATTTTACCCTTCTAGTCCATGTACACTGTTACTAAAGCCCGTGCACATTTCATCCTTCAAAGTCCATGCACACTTTATCTTTCAAAGTCCGTGCACACTTTGCCCTTGAAAGTCCGTGCACACTTTGCCCTTTAAAGTCCGTGCACACTTTGTTCTTCAAAGTCCGTGCACATTTTGCCCTTCAAAGTCCATGCACACTTTGTTTTTCAAGTCCGTGCACCCTTTGTCCTTCAAGTCCGTGCACACTTTGCCCTTCAAAGTCCATGCACACTTTGTTTTTCAAGCCCGTGCACACTTTGTCCTTCAAGTCCGTGCACACTTTGCCCTTCAAAGTCCGTGCACACTTTGTTCTTCAAGTCCGTGCACACTTTGCCCTTCAAGTCTGTGCACATCAAACTCAGTGCACATTCTGGACTTAGATTGTTTGGTTTTGGGTTGCATAGTAAGTCCGTGGACGCCTTCATATGGTCCGTGGAAGCCACACTCCGTACACATTTCTCGACTTAGTGGATTGTTGTTTTGGTTACATACAATGTCCGTGCAAGCCATACCCCGTGCAGGTTTTAATCTATTACATGCATGCTTTGGGTCGTCATGTCTGTGCATATCTGTTCAAGGTCCGAGCAATGCAAAGTCTGTGCATCTTTGTTCATATAAAGTCTATGCACGTCTTTCTTCAGCAGAGTCTGTGCACTTAAAAGTCCTTGCACATCTCTTGTTGCTTCCTTGTTGAATACAAGTCCGTGCATGTTTAACCCCGTGCATGTATTTTCCTTGGCACGATGCAAGTCCATACATGTTTCTTTGAAACATGCATCCATGCATATATTGCTTTACAAATGCTCATGACTTGGCAAGCAAGTCCGTGCACATCAGACCCCGTGCACATTTCGCCTCTCTGCATGTTGAAGTCCATATAGACACTGTAGCTAAGCCAATGTTGATAAGTCCGAGCACATCATACCTCGTACATATTTTTCTCTCCTTCAGTACATTGTTAATTGAACGAATGTTTTTGTTCTGTGATAGGCCTTCACTCGATGAGGATAAGGCTGGCACGTGATCCCAGAGCCCTGGAAGCTGACGAAGTTACCTCAGACCTTTCGTTAGTTGATTTATCGTGCTTGTCGGCCATCAAGCACACACTGTCTTTCTTTCCTCTATGAATTTCAATCAAACAGTCCAAGATCTCCTTAGCCGTCCTGCACAGGGAAAGATAGTCATCCTGGCGAGAACCGGAACGATCCCGTGCCTGTCATGGCAAACGGCGTTACGACTTTCGCGTCAACGCGTGCCGGATCCCCCCCAGCCGATGGATCACCTTGCCGTCCACGCTCAAGCCGAACGACTGGGTGAAGCTCTGGCTCGGCGTATCGGGCAGCAGGCTGTACATGCTGTTGGCGGCCTCCACCGTGCTGTAGGTCCAGTCCACGCATGCCGGTTCGGTGTTCAGCACCGACATGAGATTGGACGCGGTATAGGTCATGGTGCCGGCACCCGAAGAGAGCATGGTGGTGCCGCCGCCGATGTCGCCCACGAAGTTGAGCTGGAACGCGACGATGGGCGCCAGGTACTGCGCAGGCTGGTCGGTCAGCGAAATGGTCTTGTTGCCGATGGTGTTGCCGTGATTGTCGAGCACCACGAAGGTCGCCCCGGTGATGTTGTCGGCCGTGTCGTTCAACAAGGTCATGATGATCTGGTAACCGGCGGGCAAGGTGTTGCTCGGCAGATTGGCCAGCCAGTCTTCGATGAAGATCACGAACTCCTGCTTGTTGTGCCAGTTGTTCACCACGGCCGTCAGGCTCGGCGCGCTGCTGTTCGGAATGAGCAGCACCACGTATTGCTGTGCACCGTCGTATTCGCCGGCGGCCGAGTAGGCATTGATCTGGAAGCCGAAGCCGTTGCTGCCGGTGATATCCGTGTCCACGATGATGTGCACCGAGAGATCCCGCAGGTGATCGCACGAAGTGAAGATGGGAAGCCCGGACCCCACGCGGATCCTCTCCTTGCGGGCGCCTTCCAGCACAGGCCTTGCCGGGCTGTACAGGAAGTAGTTCGAATTGCTGCCCAGGCCCTTCGCCGGGATCGCCGCATACGGGCCGGCACTGGTCAGCGCCGCGCAGATGCCGTGGCTGCCGAAACTGCCCCAACCCCAGTTCGGCGAGATGGATCTGGGATAACCCGCATCCACCGTGCCCGCGCCCTCGTCGGCGCGCGTGACGCGGATGTACTGGTCGCCCGCGAAGAAATAGCAGCGCGACCCGCTGTACAGGGCGCATATTTTCTTTACTTCTATGAGCATCTGCTATACTTTCTCAGTCTAATGGTCTTTATATTTGCTGGTTGATTTGCAGGAACTTTGTCATCAACTCACAGAGCTCCTTGTTCTTGGCCGGTCGAGAGCAAGGACAGAAAAACCCATATTCTCCCGTTCCTAAGGCATTCACGATCATCCTACTCCTGTGAGGCCCAGGTATGGGCCTCTGGCGATCACATTATTCTCATTTTTCTAACCTTTGCACTGTAGGCCACGGCAGCATAGTTCGGAGGGAGGAAGCCACATACGCCACCAACGTCTGGCTTCACCACCTTTTCGGCGCCTACAGTGATAAGTTGAACTAAAAGCCAATTCTATACCCAGGGTCTTCTGAAAGCTCCTTTAAAAGTCAAAAGTGAAGCGAGGATCTCGATCTGACACAATAGAAATAGGGATCTCATGCAAGGGAGCGATCCGCTGTGCATACAATCTAGTCAATTTATGAACTCTGGATAGCTGCAAGCGGCGTGTGCATTTTCTCTTAAGGTGCGTTCCCGTGTCGATTTGCCGGGAACTTTGGATAGCTCTCAATCGGCCCAGATTTGACAACATCAATCCATGGGCTCCCTCCTTAATCCAGCAGGTTAGAACATCGGCTTCACACTTGGGTACGTCACTTCATTTTCATCACGACAAATTGGAAGACCAAGGCATTCTTCACTATTTAAAGATCCAGGCGAGTCTGGCTCCCAGGAGTATGCTTATTGTTCACTAGCCTTTTCCACTGGCAGGGGCGTCCGGGGGCAATCGTAGCACCGCGGGGGGAGGCGGAGTCTAGCAGAACTCAGCTGGTCACATGCCATACTCTCCTACTTCTTCCCCTGTGGGCACTGTCACAAGTTCTACTGCTGAATTTCTTGCGCTCCTTGATGGTCGCCTGCTGTGCCTTCATCTATCGCGGCGCATTGACTGTTCTCTTCTCGCCTCCCACACCCACTCTCTCTAGCTCGAATGGGAGAGTGAGATCGTGGAATCAGAGGGTTAATCCTGGTTAGCACCCCCTTGTGAGAGGCGGCACCCAATGGAGCCTTCTCTCACCCAGTCTTGCCGGCTCACCTCCTATGAGGTGTCCTTTTTTTGGGACACCAAATTAAGTGCCACTTGACCCCTTTCCTTTAGTTAAGGAGCTTAATTACTGAAGTTCCATCCCTTTTGACTCCGGTCGGAGTCCATGTGATTGCCAGGGTGATTGTGGCTATATCCCCTTCGTCTCGGCACGAACGGGGCATGGAAAGGCCACAATCGGATGAACCCTTGGGTTTGCTTACCGTGACGGTTGGACGGTCGAACCAGGGCCCGTCCAAGGTATGGGCCGCTGGCTCTGGACCGTTCATACTCGCTGGGTTTTGGGGCTTGTGCTGTCAAACAATAGACCGCACAAGGTTTGTGCGGCCCGGTAGGGTCCGCCCATTCCCACTTGGGCGGCCAAGTTCTAGCCGCCTATCTTACTGTCTGGGTTGAGCAGCCAGGATCTGACCATTCATCCCTGTTGAACCTCGGTCAACTGTTGCGTGTCGGTCATGTTCGGCGGTCCGGTCAAGACCGTTTTGACTGGCACTGTAGTAGGTCGGTTCCGTTCAGCGGTCCGATCAAGACTATTTTGACCAGGAACTGTTCTGGGTCGTGGACTTGACCGGCCAAGACTTGACCGCACATCCCCTTGGGTGGTCCTACCCTTAACCGCCCATCCCCCTTTGGAGCGGGTTGTCCCAGACCGCTCATGCCCTTGTGCGGTCCTCCTAGAACCGCTCATCCCTGTGTGTTGTCGGTTAGCGTTAGTGGCTTGTCCCACGACCGTTTGAGCGTTATGTTGGCCTCCAGTCAACCCGGTAGTGACCCAGTGGTCGTCTTTCGGTCTCGTGAGTGTCCCAGACACCCGGGAGGTTTCGTGTCCGTGTTTTGAGGTGTCCGTGGGTTTGTGTTACCTTGGTTTCAGACGTAGGGACTACGCTAGATTGACGGTGTCATGCCATCACGTTTGACGGTCTTGACCCGAGTCTTGTGACTCAGGGACCGTTGAGTTTAGTAGGTCTAGTGGGCTATCCAGAGTTTGGTGGCCTCGAGCCACCGGGTACTCCTTGTTACTCGCGATGGGTGCGTGCGTGATTTTCAGTGTTCACATTTAGTGAACCCCCACTAGTCATAACTTTCCTGCGCACGCGCGTGCGGACCCACTTGGGAGTGGTGGAGAGCGTGACCCGAGAGAGACGGTGAGTAGGCTGGTTACCATAGGGCCCCCACATATCGCTGAGTCTGGGCTGGTGGGAGAATTACCAGCTAGAGGATAGACCTAGGGTGTATGGTCTGAATGTGCATACGAGGCTGAGGGTTCGGACCAACGAAAAAAGAGAAGAAGAAAAAAGAGAGCAGAAAAAAAAAGAAAAAAAAAAGAGAAGAGAAGAAAAAAAGAAGGAAAGAAGAGAAGAAGAAAGAGGAACTAGGGGAAAACACCACCTGATGCTAAATCATTACCGTACGTTGGCGAAGATATTAAGAGACCAACAAACCACGTCAGTTCCACCAAGTGACACCGACAAATGAACACCTTACCAGGACCTTACGCTTGGGATAAGAAAATAATCCCCTCTTTGCGTTAGCACGGACCCAGTGCCGACGAATACCTCAAGAGACAAACAAATCACGTCAGTTCCACCACCTTGGTGACACTGACAAATGAACACCTTACCCAAATCTTACGTCTGAGATAAGGAAATAAATCCCTCTTTGCATGAGCAATGACCCAATGTCGATGAATACCTCAAGAAGCAAACAAACTACGTCAGTTCCACCACCTTGGTGACGCCAACGGATGAACACCCTACCCGGACCTTACACCTGGGATAAGGAAGCAAACCCTTCTTTGCGTTAGCACTAACCTAGTGCCGACGAATATCTCAAGAGACAAACAAACCACATCCGTTCCGCCACCTCGGTGACACCGACGAATGAACACCTTACTCGGACCTTACGCTTAAGATAAGGAAACAAACCCTTCTTTACGTTAGCACTGACCCAGTACTGACGAATACCTCAAGAGACAAACAAACCACGTCGGTTCAGCCACCTCGGTGACGCCGACAAATGAACACCGTACCCAGACCTTACGTCTAGGATAAGGAAATAAACCCCTCTTTACGTTAGCACTGACCCAGTGCCAACGAATACCTCAAGAGATAAACAAATCATGTTGGTTCTGCCACCTCGAAGACATCGATGAATGAACACCTTACCTGGACCTTACACCTAGGATAAGGAAACAAACCCTTCTTTGCATTAGCACTGACCCAGTGCTGACGAATATCTCAAGAAACAAACAAACCATGTCGGTTCTGCCACCCCAGTGACACTGACGAATGAACATGTTGCCCAAACCTCTCTTGGGCCGAAGTGACGAATACCTCCTTTTGACTTGGACCCCCTGTCCAAGTCATTTGAACTAATAAGCTCTTCTCGCCGTCCCTTCGGGTGACGAATACCTCCATTTGTCGTGGACTGCCCCCCCCCCGGCCGGGTCATGTGGACCGATGAGGTCATGCACTAAGATTTTCAATGCTCCTTTAGCAATCTATATGGACAATGTGTGATAAGCTTCCAATACTTAGGATTAATAGATCTAACAAATTTATGCATTCTATGAAGACAAGAATCAAAGTTAGATCCATCAAAAATCAATGGATGATCCATCGAGCTAAAATCCAACAATGAACCAAAATTGGACTAGCACAACACCAAAGAGGCAGAATCTTCTCTGCAGATCACTGGATCTAATCACCCAGAGAACCTGCTCTGATACCACGTGTTAGGTGCTTTGAACCCAAATGACAGGAGGAGATAGATGCACAGTGAGATCTAGAGGGGGGGTGAATGGATTCTCTACAGGATTTTAGCCGATTTTATAATATGAAAGCCTGAACTAAAAACGGGGCTCAATTAAGAAATAGGTTCAATGCGATCTAAGCCAGCGTAAAGTAGAATAGCTGTTAATATAGCTCATACAAAACATCTCTCAAATACTTAGCACTCGGCTAATCTTTGAAGGTGGGAGTTGAAATAGATAGCAGAGCGGACCTTAACTCGAGCTCAAATACACTATAAACGTTCATGTAAGACTTGCTACAAGCACATGGCAGGGAGCCATTGTAGAACTCAGAAGCGCATCACCCATGCCATTGTAAAATGATAAGCAACCATAAACACACCACAAGTAATCACACGGCACAATGATTTTTAAGGTGGTTCGACCAGACACCAGTCTGCCTGCGTCCACCCCTCACTCCAACTAGAGTGAGGCATCCCTTGCAACGCAAGAAGCAGACTCAGTCTGCGACAAGATGCTGACAAACAGCTTGAACCGAGGGAGACAAATCCCTCAACCCCTGATCTAGCACCCAGCTAGATCAGAAACCCACTACAAAGTGGTGACTGGAGAACCCAATCCTCGCTTCCTTCGAAAGCCTGGAGAGAACCTGTGAACAACGCCTTGTTGTTCACAAACCAGAAGACAAACCTCTCTTCCTCTAAACCTAAGAGGGAACCTGGAGACAGACTCTTCCTTCTTCTGATTGCTCAGAAGGAACCCCATGAGCCACACCCAGCAGCTCACGCAACTAGAGGTCGGAGACCTCTCTTCCTCTGAACCTACAGAGGGGACTCAGGAGAATACTCCCCCTTCCTCTGATGTTACTCAAAGGGATCCACGAACATTGTTCGCAACAATGAACAAATAGAAAACAGAAGAAATTATGAAAATCTGAATGGGAAAGAACAGACAAAGAACAATATAGCTTTGGATCGAAGCAATCTCCAGATGAGATGGGCTGGCTGCTCTCAATCTTCTCTTCCTCTCATGATGAATCTCTCTTTCTTCTACTTCTGGAGGAGCTCTCTTTAATATCTCAATCTCAACGATGGCAGTAGCTTCAGCAGCCTCTCTTGAATGGAGCGGCTAGTACTTATAACAAAGAGCAGAGCATCGTCTTCCATTCTTTTTCAATTTGAGATTCTGATCAATCGATAGTCTATTGGTCCATGTGGAAAAGGAATATTATGATAATGATATGAACCATCCAGAAATCTGCCATGTGTGACAAAGTTTTTACGCCAAAGGCTCTCGCGGATCCCGACACGTGATACACCTGGGTTCATCACGAGCTCAGGATGATTTTCTAATTGGTAGTGTAGATCTTCTTTAAGTGGCTTCCATTGACACTCTAGTGATCATAATTAATCCTTAAGTGACCGTTAATCACTCTTGTACTGTCAAAATATATTCCTCTCTTAAGTACGCTCCAAAATGAATACAAGACACATGCCTTCAGGTCGAGGTAGAATGTAATGACTCATTTGCTGATGAATGACGCATCGGATCAGTGGCTTACTGCTTCGACTTGCCTTGGTTCTAGCACATACTTCTCCTTCTGATGCTTTGACCTAGTGGTCTTCTAATTTCTAGATTCGTGCTGAGTGTGTCGATGCACTCCTCAGATGCATCAAGGTAGTGTGAAGATAAATCCTTCGGACATCTGACTTCAAGTACTAACTTTTGACTTGATGCATTGATGTAGCTTCTCATTACTTCGATGCAGTTGCATTTAAAATCTGAGCCTTGGCTTGGTGCGTCGGTGCATCACCCTGATGCTTCGACATAGTGCGTCATGATGGCAGATTTGTTCTTGGTGCGTCAGTGCACTAATCAAAACAAGCTTTTAGAAAGCTCCTGTGTGCATGACTGCGTCGATGCACCTCACTTGTTGCTTTGACCTATATATGCTTTTAGTTGTTCTGTTGCGTTGATGCAGCCTACTGATGCCATGATAACTGGCTGAAGAGTATATGCTTTGAAGTTTCCATTTGTTGCGTCGAACCACTCGTGTAGATCAATAGTTAAACTGGCCTTGGAATTCAAATGCTGCGTCGAGGTAGTGGTTGTCCTGCTTCGACGTACTTCTGAGAGACCGAAGGGCTTGTTCTCTTGAAGTTCCATGCTTGCATTGACCTTGATGTTTCTTGACTTATTTTCATTTCCTCTTTCTATTCACTTGGACTCCACTCCACTTCCTATTCACTTGGACTCCACTCCACTGCTCGGATTGCTCAACATACGTGACCCTTTTCATGTGAAACTTCTGTCAAGACAACCATATGAACTTGCATGAACTTATCATCATAACGCTATAATGGTTATATGCACACATGATTCGTTATGCACATGATTCAGGCAAGATTCATCAAGATTCATGAACTACAATCACAACCAAGATTTCACGATTACAGACTCATGATGAGTCATAGTGTTCGACATCATCAAAATCATAAACCATGCCATGAACCATGGGTATACAACAATCTACCACTTTTTGATGATGGCAACACTATGAGTCATTATAACCATTACCACCAAGTTAACACAACAACCATTACCACCAAGTTAACACAACACACTAAAGCAATATCAAGCACTGCTTTCTCCCCCTAGCAGTATCAAGCTTTATACTCCCCCTTTGACAGTCAAACCTTGACAATCAAGGCATACTGACATACTGACTCATCAAACTATTCATACTGACTCATCAAACTGATAATCAAAGTATACTGACATACTGACTCATCAAACTATTTTCCTCCTTTGACATCATCAAAAAGAAAAAGAACTAGTTTGATAGGAGCAGTAGAAATGCCTGACAATCAGCAAGATCATAAAAGTCAAGAGATACCAAGTGTTAAGAGTAGATACCATGCGTTAAGTGGACATAGGAAAAGCAATGGAGAAAGTGAAATTACAATGTAGCTCAGTTAAATCAGGCAATCAAGACAGTTTGCATTGAACCGATGCACGAGATTTTTCCCATCACATCAAGAATAGTTAGTCAGATATGTACATCATATCATATGCATATTCATTCATTTCACATAAGTCATAAGGTAACAGAAGCATACCAGTGAGGGTGGGAAGTCCCTGAATACATTTGGGCCGTTTAAAACTCCCATGGTTTGCTTCTAGTCGTCCTAATAAGCCACTCTTTAGAGGTCAACGGCCCTCATTGGACCGCTCTACCTAGTGGACGGCCTGTTTAGGACCGTTCAGGGTCCCAATTTCCCACCTAGTAATGGCTCTCTGTCAGCCGTTCATTAAGTCCACGGTCCCCACATGACCGTTTCATGTCCCTCATCATTTAGATCCTGAACGGTTCTCCTTAAACCATGTATCTGTGGGCGGTCCGATGTGGACCGTTTTGTTCTCAACGGTTTGAATTCTGAACGGGCCAGAATGGCCCGTCCTAGTTACCAATGGTCTTCCCCAGACCGTGCTACACTCCTCACCAATGTCGGATCAATTGCCATAGAATGGCCACCCATGGGCCATCTTGTTCATAAATGGTTCGGTGAGAATCGTGCTGTTTTTGGAGGCGGTTCCTGTTGAACCGTTCAACGACCGCCATCCCCGATGGCGTGAAACCCTTCCCCACCAGCAGTGAGGGCCCCCATGGCCTCCCAACTAGCCCTAAAGGGGTTAAGTGCCCCTATTCTCCCCTCCTAAGCTACATGCATGATGTGAAATAGAAATGGGGGAGGGTTTTTAAGGCCACCTACCTCAGAGCTCCATGGTGGTTTGGCCGCCTCCACCATGGGTGCGTCCGGCTGCGCTTGGACGCCTTCTTCCTCGGGGATGATCGCCCCTACTTCCTCCTTAGTTGTGGGTGGTGGGGCTGCTCCTTCCTCAGCCACAGGCGGTGGCACCGGCTCCTCCTCCGCGATCGCCATCACCGACGGCGCTTGGTCACCTTCTCCAGCCATTTGACGAGCGTGGCGGGCTAAGGCCTGGCGCTTGAATCACATACGAGGGAGAGAAGGGAGTGAGAGAGTCAGGGAATGAGGGAGATTGAGAGGGGGAGAGACGGAGAGAATGGGAGAGTGGGGGTGGCCTTCTCTCCTCCTCCTCTGTCGGTTACGGTGGAGAGGGAGGAGGAAGATGGAAGGGTTTATTTTTTTCAAACTGCCAGTGATGGCACGGTCCAATGATAGACCGTTCCTCATGTGGACGGTCTACACGATGACCGTGGTATCTCTAATGGTGCACTCCCATTAAACGGCTAAGGACTAGCCGTTCAGTTTTCTAGACGGTCCCGTAGAGGGCCGTTCATTTTCACGATCAATGGCTTTCTCAGAAAAGTGGCTTGTGTAACTCCACGTGTCGGATTATGAAGATAAGGTGAGACCACGTGGCTGAGTGTTCTTGGAGAGCTGGCCGCCTTGGATCATGTGTTAGTTTAACTTGATTCTTAGATCACATGATCACTTAAGTCTCTGCTACTCTCAGTTCTTTAAGTGTTTGACTGAATCCCTGTCAATAAGAAATAAGTTATTTCGTCAAACACATTTTTCATCATTATTACTCAAGAGAATGTAAACTTAGCCAATTTTACCAAGATCAAATGCTCAGATCAAAAGTAAGTATGATAATGCAAATGTCTTAGAGTATAGACTTGATGCACAGACTTGATGACCTGGCTTCTACATGTGCACCGACCCTGGACTCTACATGTGCACAGACCTAGACTCTTCATGTGCATTGACTCTACATGTGCATAGACCCTAGACTCTACATGTGCACAGACCTTGTAAGGCATGTTAAAGAATGTGCAATGACCTGATGTGCATAATACTTGCATGAGCATTGGCCTTCTAGAATGAGTGTAAGGATATGCATCGACCTTGCTTTACACAAGGCAGAACGTGCATCGACCTTGCTTCACACAAGGTACAATGTGCATCGACCTTGCTTTACACAAGGTGTAATGTTCATTGACCTTGCTTTCCACAAGGTATAATATGCATCGACCTTGCTAAGCATAAAGTCACTCATGCACCGACCTGTGTGACTTCATGCGAGTACATGCATCGACCTTATGTTCAACATAGTACCAAGATGCATCGACCTGACAAGATTAAGACATGCATGTGCACCAACCTAACAGACATAAAATGAGAATGTGTACCAACCTGTCAGACTTAAAATGAGAATGTGTATTGACCTAACAGACTTAATGCAAAAAAGTGCACTGACTAGATGTGATGAAGACGTGAATGTGCACCGACCTTATCTAACTAAGACCTGAACATGCATTGACCTTATATGACAAAGACTAAACATGCATCGACCTTAATGACTAAGCACCTATATGATGTGACGCGACCTTGGACTTAGACAACAAGCACAATTCGCAATCGAATGGGCCGATAACGACGGCCAACTCACCCGACACTCACCCAAAACCCGGGGTGACTCGGCGATGCCGAGTGGAGGATGTGGGGGCTGGTCCCTTGCTGGTAGAGGGCCAGCAAGATCCGGCTTGACTAGAGAGGAGTTCAGTTCTGAACTCGTCCCTCTCATTTCCCAGTCGATATAACGCGCCTGTCAGAGGCCGTTATATGCTTAACGGACCCTAGGGGGTGCATTATGCAATGCATGGAAGACCTCTCTTGTGCCGTTATGTGACCGTGGTTTTTGGTAGGTCAGTAGGTTATGGGGCATGACAGACTAGCTCTAGTCTGCCATGTCCAGTATAACGCCCTACTCCTAGTGCGTTATAAGTCGTGGTAAACAGTAGATTTTTCTGAGTTTCATGCGTTCAGGTGACTTTAACGGACCAATCCCGGTGCGTTATAGTCTCATGGCACACCTGTCATGGCACGTTATGGTCTGTGTGATTTTGGATGGTCTTCTGGTGAGTATAGCGCGCGGGTTGAGGCGCGTCATATAATGCATAACGCCCCAGAGGTGGCGCATTATGGTCTGCATGTCTGAGTTTTAATATGTGCATGGGTGAACATAACGGCCTGGGGGAGGTGCGTTATAGTCGCATAACGCCCCGTCCCTAGTCCGTTACACTCTGCTGTTTTGGTAAGTTAGGGAAAGCATGTTTAGTTCCCATCTATTGCATTCTATGCTACGCCCATGATATATTTGTGTTATTTTGCGGTGATTGGCTTGCTCCTAGAATCTCAATGGAGTGCTTGGACTTTTCATGTGATGAAATCACTAGACGTAGCCCTAGACTTCATGGATGGTTGACCCACTTGGGAGAGGTGGAGGGGCAGACTTGTCAAATGGTTTAAGCTAGTACCGTGGGCCCTCGGCTCGATCATAGCGCTCTACGAGGAGGGAAATCTAGCTAGAGGCCTGGCCCTAGGCAGGGGTCGGTGTGTGCACACATGGTCAGAGGTGAGAGCTGACACTAACGAGTGTTACTCTGACTAGTTCTCGGTTGATACGGTTCGATTATGCCTCTCGCTTGACGCGGCACAGACTCGCGAGTTGCCCGAGATGTAATGTAAGTCATCAGGGGGCGCATCTGGTCTCTCTCTTCTAGTGAAGTTTTCCCTGTTCTTTCTCCTGTCACTGGAATGATTGAGTTTATTCTGTTGGTAGATCTGATACGGGACGGACACGGGAGCTGACTCTATATGATGCGGACCTCAGACTCTACATGTGGACACGACCAGCAACGTGCCGATATGAGGGGCGTGAGGCCCTTGGAGACCTCGGTAAGAAAGATTGTTTTTAGATTGATTTTAAATAGTGCAATTGTTTATCAATCTGACTTGTTTTCGTTTGTGATGTTGCAGAGGCGAGAGCTCCAGGAGGTGGTGACCCGGGCTGCACTGGCGGGGACTGAGCTTACGATCCGCGACCAGCGACTCGCGGAGGTGGACAGGGAGTGCCAGCGGGCTGTCGAGGAGCTGACCGTCGTGAGGCGATCGACTACTGAGGAGCTGGCCGAGGAGAGGCACTGTGAGGTGCGAGAGCTAGAGCGGGGGACAGTAGAGGAGCGGCGTAGAGCCGCACTGGAGCTGGCAGAGGAGAGGCACCAGGCTACAGTGGAGCTAGAGCGGGCGACAGTAGAGCTACCCAGTGAGGGAGAGGCGCTTCCCCGGGACGTAGTAGAGTTGTAGCTGCTTCTACAAATAGAGTAGCAGGAGCGCAAGCGGGAGCGGGCAGAGCGGGACCGGGAGAGGGCGGAGCGCGATGAGCTGAGGCTTCGCCTCAGTGTGACAGAGGAGTGAGCGCAGATCACCGAGGAGCACTACAGGAGGGGCCGCGAGAGGGCACGAGCTGAGGGGTGCCCGAGTGCCTACTCTGGCTCAAGCTTCTTCGCGAGTTCCTCTACCGTTGAGAGGAGAGAAGAGGCAGACCAGGCCCGAGCTGAGGCGTCAGTAGCCAGCCAGGGGTCGATGAGGCCCCCATGGAGTCACCCCGTAGATCGAGATGCTGGAGAGAGCAGTCAGAGGAGAGAGGAGGGAGGTGGAGAGAGCTAGAGAGTGTTACCTTTGTACTCTTCCCTTCTCACTTTTGTACTTACATATGATAGTTATAGCTTTGTACTTATGCATGACAGTTATAGAAATGAAACGCATACTTTGTTACCTAAGTTTGGTTGTCCTTTATACGTGTGTGCGTGTACTTTTGTTTCTTTCCTCCCTGTGTACACTTAGAACAAACAGGTTAGTTAATCTGTTCGGCTTGGCCCCTTGCTCTATAAGGAAGGGGTTGATCTTCTTTGACCTTGATAAAGGGTCAAGGGGCCAAGTCTTTAATCAATTAAGGCAAAATAAATCAAGGATAAGGGGAAAAATGTAACATGCATGCAAGCGAATGAGTACTGGAAAATAAAAATGATCAAGCATCATGTAATCAAGTAAATGGCATTTTTTTATTTTTTTTATGTTTAATTCTACATTAAGAACTAAGAGAGGAGGAAAAACATGAATATTACAGTCTACGTAAGAATTGTGAGAGAGCTATCTATGTCAGAGAGAGAGAGAGAGCCCGAAAGTCTTTCCCGTGCCCTCTTTTTATAGGGCCCCAAGCCATCCCTGTTACTCCATGTGAATGAGACTGCCCATCATTTAAATTTTTCTTCTCTTTCTCTTCTTTTCTCCACGTTGCTCAGCATTCACCCGCAATCTTGCCTGAGTTCAATGACCTTTGCGCCATCTATTCTTTCTTCCCTCTGTCGACGAAGACTGCTTGAGGGAGATGGCCGTTGGCCATTTTTGTTGAAGACACCCCGCCGCGTGTGTAGAGCCCGGCCGCATTCGCTGCGCGAAGGCTGGCCGACGAAGCTGGCCGCGTGCCTTTCTTCCCGCGAAGCACGCGTGGAGCACGCCTTCGCCATGGCCGCCGCGTCTGTTGCTGACCTGCCGATGTTGACTGCCGCGAAGCCGCCCATGTGGAGAAGCCTCTACTGGCCGCACGAAGCCCGCTCCGCCGCATGCCTTTCTCTCCCTTTTTTTTCTGCCATGACCCATGTGAGAACGTCGCGCGAAGCGTCCCATGCTGACCCCCATCTTGTGAGAAGGCCGCTCGCGAACTCTCTTCTCTCTCTCTCTTCCCGCGTGAGCCACTGCCTGCCTCTCTCTCTTTTTCCTGCGTGAGCCACCGCCTGCCTCGTTTGACCCCTGCCGTTCGCGTGAAGCCCGCCAGCCATGCATGCAGCGTGTTTGCCCGTGAAGAGGACCGTCCGCCCGCCTGCCATGCAACCCGTTCCTTGTGCCGACGCCACCAGCCGTTCCCGCTGACCATCGCCGTGTGAAGGGCCTCCCTCATCGACCGTGTGTGAAGAGAGGGCTACGGCTGGGTTGCATGGTGAAGGGGCTTGCATCAGTGTCTTTTGGCCGCGTGAGGTGGCTGGGAAGGTTTGAAGGGGGCCCTCGCCCACGTGAAGAAACTGCATGGGGGCGGTTGGACTGTTTGCATGAAGTCCCACGTACATGAGGAAGATGTCGCGTGAAGGAGGGCCGCCTTGGCCTTCTTGCTTCTTCTCCATCACCAGTTCACCATCGTCATAATGTACCAAGGGCCAGATGCCTTGGACACTTCGTAACAATATTGAGAACTAAACAATGGCATATTGAGTGAGGGCGCCTTAGGCAAAAATAGGTACCCCTCAATGTGAAAACCCGAAATGGCGCACTGGAAAAAGCTAAAGGGGGCCAGTCCTGGAGAAAACCCGAAAGGGCTGTAGGGCTAGTAAGGTGAAAAAAAAAAAATACACACAAGATAATGGAAGCTAAGTCAACGAGCTCTGTTCTCTATTTTTCAACATCAAGCAGAAGAACCCCGAGACAAACCCTCGGGGAAGCTATACAAGGCCAGGCTTAGCAAATAGCCCCATAAAAAAAAAATCAAAGCTAAATCAAAGGCCAGGCTCAGCACTCAGGTCATCTAGAAGAGCCTCCCGCTGCAATACCACATCTTGAAGCCCACTGAGCTCGCGTCGAAATCCCTCCACTTCAGCCCGTACAAGGTCTCGAGCCTCCTTGGCCTCTCGTGCCCGCTACAGAAGGATTTCTATCTCTCGCGCCAGCTCATCCATGCGGTGGGAAGCAACCTGAAGGCACCCATGTGCAGTCTCCACCTGTGCAGACATATAGTCTTGATGGGTACGAAGCTCAGAAAGCTCCTATTCCTCTGGAGCCCCTCAAGCCTATGGCGGAGAGTCTACATCGGCACGCGCAAGACTGCGCTTCTCTTCGGTCTCTCGGACCTCTCGCAAAAGCTCCTCTACTCTACGGGAGGCCGCCTGCACGCACTCGTGAGCATCCTCGACCTGGGCGCCCACCTTAGCCTAGGCCGCCCGAAGTCTGCAAAGTTGCTCCTCCTCTTGTTGAGTCGTCAGCTGAGTCCTCCGCCTCTACTCCTGAATAGCGTGAAGGCGGGCGAACTCCTCCCATAAAGACGCAAGCTCAGTCATCCAGGCGTCCCGAGGGAGACCAAATGTCAACATATACCAACGCTACACCAAGTTGAGGACTATTCGGCTACTCCATCCCAAGAGTCGGGAAACTCTGAGGCAACTATGAAACCTCACCAGCTAAAGTTAAAACGAAGAAAGGAGATAGAATCTAGTGGGTGCCCTTTCCAAGCAAAGTGAAATGTACAGAATCTTGATGTACAAGCTACGACGCCCTTGCCTAGGGCGGTGCGGTGCTCAAGTTTGTGCTAGATGGTATCTGCCTCAGCTCGTGTACGGCCGACATCAACTCAGACCAACACGGCACCGGTTTCGATTTCGACCGAAACCGGTTGAAACCAATCAAACCATCGGGGTTCACGGGGAGGGGAAAACAATTACATACACTACCCTCGCGCAGGAGGGGGGATCGCGGGGAGGGGAAAACAAATGTCGACCGTATGTCGAGCATGGGTGTCCGATCGAGGTGCAGCCAACTCCTGGATGAAGCCCGAGGGATTTAGAAGGACGCCTGATGGTCTGGCGTCGAGCGGATGTCGCTGGATAGAGATGGCGGACGCGGCTGTGGGCCTGTGCAGTTCTGTCGCGCAGGACTAGTTGGCGCGATCGTGGTGCGTTGGCCGGTACGGGTGCTGTCGAAGTCCAAACACGACGGGACCAAGCTGTGGACATTTCTGACAGGAAGATCTACGAACCCTCAGAAGATTGCGGCCGTCTGAACACCTTGCTGGACGTGGTCACAGGAATGGCCGGCGTCAGGTTTCTGGGCATACAGTAGGACAGGACACCGATGGTTATGGTGGAAATTCTAGTGCTGACCTCGGATCGATACGAAACCACTTGCATTGGTTTTGTATCATTGAAAGCCGCAACTTTTCTGAAGACAGCATGACTTGAAACAGAGAGGAGAAGGGGGTGTCGGGGCCGACTTGACAGCAGCTTGTCCTGGATGAATAGAGGACTCCAGGTCTGGTGCGACTGAGGGAGAATGGATGCCTTGGACGGAGACATTATTGAAAGCAGGTGGGACCACCTCTGGTGCATCAGTGCTTCGGAGAGGAAGAACTCTCGTGAAGAGAGCTCTGATTGATTCGCACAGGGACGGGCGGTGGAGCTGCTACCAAAAGGTGCTCAGGATCTGACCTGAATCTGGCGCAATCGCACGAGAATGGACGACGCGAACAGTGCCGAGGTCGGATCGCAGTGGGGCCACTTCAAGAGCGAAGCTAGCTTGACGATGAATGACTCCACAGAAGACAACTTAGGCTGGTTCATGCAGTGGATGCCGGGATAGCCTCTGCAAACTCGTTCTCTGCAGTAGGCTGGATGCAGAGAGCAGCAGGCAGGACTTCTCGAACCACGGGAGGTCGTAGCAGCGACGGGCGACTCCGAGAATGTCGTGGACGCACAGAGCAGGGGAGGGCAAACCTGGGTTGCAAAGGGAGAGAGGGCTGGGGCATGGGATGCTAGTGGCTAGGGTTAGGGTTAATGGGGGGCACACTGGTTTGTGGAGGAGGGAGATGGGAGGGGGCGGCCTAAGTGGCCTCCGGGGTGTCCGGGACACTCACGAGACCGAAAGTCGACCACTGGGTCACAACCGGGTCGACCGGAGTCCAACACAACACTCAAACGGTCACGGGACAAGCCACTAAGGCAAATCGACAACACACAGGGATGAGCGGCTCTGGGAGGACCGCACAAGGGCATGCGCGGTCAGGGACAGCCCGCTCAAAGGGGGGATGGGCGGTCAAGGGCAGGACCGCCTAAGGCATGAACGATTCGGGATTGGCCGCTCAAGGGTCAGATCCTAAGGGGGATAGGCGGTCAGGGCAGAACGGCCCAAGGGGATGAGCGGTCAAGTCTTGGCCGCTCAAGCCCACAACCCAGAACAGTTCCTGGTCAAAATGGTCTTGACCGGACCGCTGAACGGAACCGACCTACTATAGTGTCAGTCAAAACGGTCTTGACCAAACCGCTTAATGCGACCGACACTCTACAGTTGACCAAGTGTCAACAGGGATAAACGGTCAGACCTTGGCCGCTCAACCCAGACGGAAGATAGGTGGCTAGAACCTGGCTGCCCAAGGGGGGAATGGGCGGACCCTACCGGGCCGGACAACCATGTGCGGTCTATCGTGCGACTGCACAAGCCCTAAAACCCAGTGGGGATGAACGGTTCAGAGCCAGCCGCCCATACCTTGGACGGGCCCTGGTTCGACTGTCCAACCGTCACGGCGAACAAGCCCAAGGGTTCGTCCGATCGTGGCCTTTCCATGCCTCGTTCGTGTCGAGACGAAGGGGACACAGCCATAATCACCCTGGCAATCATATGGACTCCGACCGGAGTCGAAACGACGCACGAATCGCGAGAAACAGACGCTTCTAACGAAATCACCCAAATGGAGTTAACGAGATTCCCGTCCTCCTATCGGCCCCAATAGACCACCATTCGACACGAAATCAGTGACTATGGAATGCTGACGTTTCAGGGAGTCCATTGACACCGACCGATCGTAAAACTGTCACCATTTTTCGACAAAGCCTACAAAACCCATAAAACCCCGACGAGCCTAAACTCGCCCGTTCTCACACCATAGAATACAAAACTGCGGGAAAATGGAATACACGAGCTAGGGAACCGTCTCCCTACCTCCACCGAAGATCTCGCGCGCCGAAGTGACTAAACCACGCTGAAATTGCCAAAACACGAATCATGCCAATTCTCTGAATCCACAACCCCCCACCCACTAATCTCTCACTCTCTCTCTCGTAATCTCTCTCTCTCTCTCTCCCAACGTCTCTCTCTTTCTCTCTCCTTCTCGGTTTGTCGATTTCAGGGCCCGACCGAGACGCGGGGGATGTCGTTGGAACCAGTGAGACGAGGGAAACGCAATGACGCACTCCATCACAAAGTTCGAGGGACAGTTGGACGAGACAGGGCGAGAGGGGCGCGGCCTCCACCTCGCCTGCATGCGGCCGGAACGGTTGTTTCGGTGCGAACGACGCAGGGGGATGGAACCGCCTCTGCGCTAGGATCGTTTTGACGCCACATCATGCCCATCCATGCCCGTTTAGCCTAGTTAATGTCCATTTTTGATTTTTCCCTAAAATGTGATAATTAGTATTTTTAATTATCCATGGGCATTGTATTTACGATTTCTAGCTGTTATTGAGTGGTATGGATGCAGTAAATGGTTGGTTACAGGTTTTTGTAGCAAACCCCGTTGATTTCGGTTGACCGGGGGGTGGTTCGGTTTCAAACCAAACCCGTTCGCTACCCAGCTCATATGGCGGTCACACCAGTGGCCGTTATGCATTTAACACACCACCTATGGCGCGTCATACCCATTTGGCAGACCACACTCAGTCCGTTATGCTCATGCATGCTTTAGATAGGTCATTAGTATAACGCCCCCATCCATGACCATTATAGTTGTGGGAAAACTGTGGATTTTTCACGTTCGGGTGGCCTTAATGGACCGCCCTTGGTCCGTTATAGTTTCTGGGTCATTGAGCTTAACAAAAATCACTCGGGTAGCCATAACGGACCAGTGGTGACGCGTTATGCCATATAATGCACCATCACTGATCCGTCATGACCGCTGTGTCCGGAACTAGAGCAGATGAGAATGATGGACCAAAGGAGGTGCGCCATGTTACTTTAACGCACCCCACCTGATCCGTTATGCTATATGACTGGGTAGATCTGATCCGCTATGTTCTGTAACGGGGCAGCACTTGTCACGCCCCGAACCGATAGCAGCGGAACGTGTAGTTCGGAACGCGGCAGGGTAACAGTCGTGAACAATCAGAGCAAACATAAGACATCAGACTTTAGGGCCCATTAGCATGGCAAAACACAACCTTTATTGATATTTCAAATATTCAAATTACAAACTGGACTCCTCTTACATATTGAGAGAAAGGAAGCGTGGGGCTTACCCACGCCGCGGCGAGGAAGCTTCAACCTGCTCAAGTGATTACACCACTACGCCTCACACAAGAGGGGGATCTTGGGGTGGGGGTTAATTGATTACAACCAAAACTACCTCAGCACAGGGAGGGGCCTTCAGCTGGCCAAGCGGGGAGGGGAAAGATGAAGATAAGAGCTTCACGCAATGTCGGAGTCAATTTTGTCCCCTCTCAGAAACAGAGGACAGACGGTCGATGCAGGAATTCTTGTGGGTGCTCCCGGACTCCTTTGTCATCAAGACCAGTGCCAAAACTTCGTGGATTGGCCCAGGAGGTGCTGGAATTTTGGTAGGAGCTGGGGAAGCCATCACCGGTCGTGGTGGATCTGGAAGCAGGGGCTCTGTTCTCTGGCTCGGACTGACTTAGCACCGCAGCTTCTGGAAGATGAAGCCACCACGAACAGTCCCGAACTCCAAATTGAGCACGATCGGTAGCGTTGGAACCATTGACGAGCTGCCTTCGAAACAAGACCCACGGGGGTCCCAGATGATGTCAGAGCAGATCGCAGCAGCCCGAACACTGACAGGGTGTCAGTTCAGTCCTAGGGAGGACAGAACTGTGCACTCTGGGGAGAAAAGGGAGAAGAAATAGCTCTGGTGGCTGAATGGAGCTCCGCTTCTTGGAGGAGGAAGAAGACTCGTCATAGAAGGCCTCGGCTAAGCCCCATCTTCAGATCATCACGTGACTGATCGTGGCAGCTTCTGCAAGCGGCCTCAGGTTGCTAGCCAGACCTCTTCTGTGTAGTTGGAGTAGATCGTTTGCCCCGGACAGCCACGAATTCAGAAGAGGACGAGACGACCACCGATGCGAAGAAGACTCGGAGACACTTCCATTGGTACCACTTGAGCCTTTAGGAATGCAGGGATGAAGACGTAGTGACCTCTGAGAGTTACTGGTCTTCTGGACTGCGAACATGCAGACTATATGCTCCCCTCAATAATACAAGAAAGGGGTGGGGATGGGGTTAGTGGTGGAGGGAGGGGATGGAATGACTAGAAGGGGTTGTAAAGGAGGTGTGGAGAGGGCTGGAACAATGGTGGAGGATGGGGAGAAGGGGGATGGGATGAAGGAGAGAGAGGGGAGTGGGCTGGTTTTCCCTAGAGGGTGAGAGGTGGAGGAAGAAGGAAGAGGGGGGTGGAGGAGAACCGCTTGATCAACTCTAGAACTGAAATCTTGGCGGGCATCCTGTCCAGATGATGTAGCAGATCATATTGAGTACCCGACAGTGGATCTACCTCCTCCTGATCAACAGCCTGTTGTGAGGACTGGAGATTGGGTGGAGATGCACTAGCGGTAGGGTAGTTCCGATGGAACAAGCGCCCACTCCATAGGGCAAGGTTCTAGGCCGGCACGGCATTGGATGGGCTCGTGGTGGGCGGCTTAATGGGCCTGATGGGGTGGATGATAGGTGTAGGGGTAGGTGTAGCGATGGTAGCGGGGGCAATGGGGGTAGTGGCAGTGTGGACGGGTCCAGTTGGGAGGATGACGGGAGGAGGATTGGAAGGCAGTGTGGCAATAACAGGCGCAGTGTGTACTTGTGGGGGAGCGAGGACGGGTGGTATAATGGGAGTGGCAGGTGGTAGGATGAGGGGTTTGAAGGGAACAATAGGCGTGGTTGGTGGAGTGGTGGTGGCTTGATGGTTTGGCAGGAGGATAACAAGGGTAGAGGGTGGAGGAGAGTTGCGGTAGGTATGGTGGAGGGCCATGAGCTGCTAAACCAAAGATTCATCATCATAAGACCACCCGACATTGGGGGTTGGGCAGTGGACCATGTTAACCTGAGTCGGTGCCTATGGCTGAGGCTGCGGAGTGGGTGGATGGTTCAGCATGGGGTTTTGGTGGATCCCTAGATCCTGCGTAGGCTGCTACTGCTGTGGCGGCTATGGCTGTGGCTACGTTGCTTGTTGCTACACTTGCTATCTCGACGCTTGCCTTCTCTTCTCTTTAATCTCAGTAATGACCTTGTGCATCTCGGCCCAATCGATGCGCTACCCTTCATGTAAATCATACACAAAATCTCTGAATTGGAAACACTTCTCTATGGTATGCCCGGGCTACCGGTGGAACATACAATATCTGGACTAGTCAACGACTGAGTTCCAATTGGGCTGTTCCGGAGGAAGTTGTAGTGCACCAATTGACAAAAGGGCTGAGAAAATGTCTGGGAGGGTCACAGGCAAAGGAGGATATTGGGCCCTCTTTGGAGCCGGGTGTTTGGGTGCATAGCCATTGGGAGGTGGAACATTGTGGTATTGTGGGGGTTTTTACGATCCGACGTCGGGGCAGAGAGGGAGGAGCCAGAAACCAGATGGGGGTCGGACAGATTTTCTGAGCTACTTACAACAGCACCGGACCAACTCTTGCCAGAAGATAACTTCTCACAAACCCCAGATCCAATCTGGGAAAAGCACACCTCACAATCAGCCACCCAAGGCCCCGCTGGCATACGGCTCACGCCATTCTCGAGCCCCAACAATCAGTATCTTCTATCTGTGAAAGACCATCCACGAGTCACCAGATACGCGTCAACGGGAAGCCTTCACCGACCCAACAGGCACGCTCCAAATCACAACAGGCCATCCGCTGACTCTCCTACAGATCAATACTACATCTCAAGTCAAATCTTACTCGGACATCGCAACCGATCTCGAACTTCACGCCAACTCCACCCTCTCAGGGGAGCACGTCGAACTCAAATAACAGGATTCCACAATCCTCGATCCTCACGCCACTCGACTCAGACTTACAGGGAATCCTCCTCTACTGGTCGCAGACCGGGGATCACCACATCCAACGTCAACGTCTCTTCAGAGACCTCCGCACATGGGCATCGCCCTTCGTCCTGTCTCATCAAATCCTTCGTCTCAAAACAATCCAAAAGGACGCCTGCCAATCCCAAATTCACCCTTACCACAGAGCCTCGGGACACAACCTCTTACAATCCACAGCACACTTCTCCAAAACTGACAAGTGCCACCTGCTACCATAGTAAGCTGGTCGAAAATGCCATGACCAATGCATGTGGGTCCCCAGATAATACACTTCTTACCATGGTCGATCACTCGATCAACCTCACTAGCCGCTCACGGCAACCAACTGGGACTCACAATCTTGTCAGAGATCACTTCTCCAAAAGCACGATCTCACCCAAGGACACAGCTTCCAACACAGAAACATGGTACTCATGCGACAACCTTGCCAGCACGTTTCTCCCAATTCTCCATCCAGCCAGTGCCACGGATCACAATACCTCAAGCAACGGCACGGCAACAACACGTCTCACGCAACCTGAGATAAACACACACCGAGAAACCAATCCTTCAACGCTCAACACATCCTCAAAAATTCGCCCGTAGCATCCAACCCTACGACCTTCTGCTGTGCACTCAGATACATGTGCACAGCCACCACAACGACAACTCGAGATCCTCCATCCCGATAATCCTCTGCAACTCTGCAGGCTCCGATCCTCAACGCATCGAAAAACACAACACCAACCACAAGTTCTCATGAACACTGACCAATTACTGAACATGTGAAAGGCAGCATGCCTTACACTTTGTAAGGTCACGTGGCTCGAGGCTTTCATCTATATGTCTCACGACACTCTCCATCAAAATGATCTGGCACGTGATCCCAGATAGTTAGTGGCACGTGATCCAAGGCACTCCTTTGATACAATTATTCTACCACATGGACAACGCACCTTCATCTCCTGACACGTGGACTTCAGCGGAGCACTTCGTTTCACTTTTCCCTGGGCAGGAATGTGTTTCCCACGCGCCACCTCTCTCGAGTCTATAAATAAAGGCCCGATCACTCAAATGGAAGTAATGAAATAGAAGAAGAGGAAGAGCATCCGGAGAGCAGAAGAGCCAGAGTTCGAGAGAGAGAAAAATCAGAGAGAAGATCAAGGGGAAGAGTCTGCAAGGTTCTTAGAGAAAAACAGAGTGTCGTAAGTTGCATGGCTGGTCTGAGTGAAAAGAGAGTTTATGAGAATTGATCTCTGTAAGTGACTCCTGGATCAGATCCAGAGTCAATCTGCTCCTAGAGAGCTACATTGTTTCTTCGATTGTCATCTCCTTTTTGGTTTGATTTCTGATTTCTCTTTTAAGCTGTGTATCAGTGGGTGAGGTTGAATCCTTGGATAGCAAGCTATGAGGCTTAACAGAGCAAGCTGTGATGATGTGGCACAACCCAAGGGTGATAAAGGATGACTTATTGAACCTGGGACCTAGACCCGTAAGCATACAAGGAATAACACGGACCCACGCTAGCGGCTCACTCGCATGGCGCACACGATCTCCCGATAGTGACCTAGGGATCATGGCGAGGGTCTGAGGTGGGACCCAAACATTTCTAAAAGACCTAGCGGGCTTAGGCTAACCCCCTAAGGGCCTGGGATTCCCAACTTCGTGGGTGCTCACGGTTCGCGATGGCACACTTAAAGTGGTGCGCAAGTCCGGGCTCTCGTCTCACCGTCTGACGAGCATTCAAGACAATACTAAACCAATAAAGAAAGTAACCAGCCAAGGGGGTACCAGATGCTCACCTGACCGGTGTGAAAACACCAATCTCGATCAGAGACATGGGCGAGTCAGGAAGCGTGGGCACACGCCGGCATACGCCGACACGCTGCGCCGATGATGCTTCACCCGAAATTAAAACGGTTACAGCACTACCCCTCGCACAGGAGGGGGGGGGGTTCTCAGGGTGGGAATGAATGAGTTGCTCCGGTATCAAATAAAACTTGAGCAGTTTTTGAACAAATAGTGAGAGTACCTTCCACAATTCTGCCTTCAGAGGGTTCCGACTCTCGGAGAGCTTGCAGACGACCTTGTTTCTTTACCGGACGCTTCTCATCTTTGGTGTCTTGCTCCTTCATCAGTGGGCAGTCTGGTATTCGATGCTCTCAGCTCCCGCATCAAAGACAAGCTCCTAACTTCCTCCAGCTTTCCTTGGTCTTAATTACATCTCTAATCGCAGAGATGGGAAGTGGCTACCAGAGTCGCTTCTAATCATCCACACTCCAAATCTAAGGGTAAGGGTGACATTCTTCCAGAGCTTTTCAATGCCGTCCGTGAGAACGTGCAGTAATGCCGTGGCATGTGTGTCACGGAGCTTTCTCTATGCTTTCTCCTTCTCTCCCGTCGCAGCATAGGCTCGCAGCCGCTCTCTCCGTTTTCACTCTTTTCTTTACTGCCGCTTTCACCTTTTTACATCCACCGGTTGTATTCATTTCTTCACTACAGTAGTGCTTTTATACAGGTGAAAGCACACATGGGATAAAGTCTTCTAATGGGATGAGGACAACTGGGAGAAGATAAGATGAGAAGGGTGAGGTCGACGCGGAGCACGCCGCGTGGCCCCCCCCCGCGCATCCCACACGCATGCGCCTTCGCGCGTGTCCGCCTCTGGCGCGGATGGGCCGCTCGGCCCAATGGGCAGACCCATTCAACAGCTCCCACTTGCCCATTAGGGCCGACAACGCAAATTCAGACATACTGATTACATCCAAGCTCAACGGTCATATTGGAAATGAAGTGTGCGCCCTCTACGAGATTTTTCAAATAGTAGAAGGGTGATCTGTTAAGTTGTCACCTAACGGAACACACAGAACATCTCAGTGTGTATCTCAGACATTTAATATTCACCTGATTTGGCACTCCGGATCTCTCAAAAACAGGTAGTGTTAAACCCCCAAATGCTAAGTGCCTATGACTTTATCACCACACAGACAATAAAGCCTCCCGGGATATGAACAACAAAGCATGGTGAAAATTAAAATGTCTTCCTTATGCTGCTTATGTCAATCCAATTCATCTTGACCACTTTCCTAGACATGTTTCGCTGGACGGTATTAATCATCGCCCTAAGTAACATGTTAAAGTAGTGACATCAAGTGTTCCCCCCACCGCCCCTGGACTGCCGACCCAAAACGTGACAACGGCCGTAGCGAATTTACGGACAAACCGGCTATCCAGGTGGCACGCTCGGGACACCGCCCGCTGACACCTGTACAAAGGGCCCCATCTCCAGCTTCCCCACCGTAGCGTCCGTTAAAGACGTTAAACCAGACCATCACAAACTGCCGTTTCCTTAGTCATTTGTTTGTGCTCTCTGTTCCCCGGGGTGATCTGATGGCTCGAGGAATGGCCGTGCCGTCTCGCCGTCTCCAGCTGCTGGAGAAGGTGACGGGAGTGCCGCCGGACGGGGTGGCGGCGGCGGCGGCGGTGGAGGAGGTGAGGAGGAGGAACAGGGAGCTGGAAGAGGAGCTACGGCGGAGCCAGGACAGGGAGGAGGCGGCACGGAGGGAGCTGGAGCGGACGCGGGAGCGGCTGCGGGTGGCGGAGGAGGCGGAGGAGCGACTGTGCACGCAGCTTGGGGACCTGGAGGCGGAGACCGTGGTGGAGGCCCGTGCCTACCGGCTCCAGATCCAGTCCCTCATGGACCAGCTCTCCCGCGCCCAGCAGCTCACCCGCCAGGCCGTCGCCGTCCCCCTCCGCTACCGCTGATAGATACGAGGGGCTTCACGTTTAACTGAGAAATAAATGCGTATAATTATGAGATATTTTAAATATAAACTACAAAGAATAAAGGGCGCCGGTGGAAGCTTTTGACGAGGATATTGAAATGTGAGGAAATTAAGGAGCGGGTGCAGCATCTATAAAAATATATATATACATATTATATTTGTTCTTCTCTTCTCAATTTTTTTTTCGTTCAAAACCTTGAATTCTTGATAATGGTCAGAAGAAACGAAGTTGGCTTTTAATGGTTGCAACGCGTGATGACTTGCTCTTTTTTTTCTTTAAAGTAAAGCAAAGGGTACGTGTGGATCGGAACAAGTTTTGCGATTTCTCTTATAACGTTCTTGTTGTGAGAGCCACAAAACTGTAATTCTCATCCTCTAATATTTAAAACTAAATTTAAAATTCTAATAACGAGATAAGGGTGTGACGACGACTAAAGTGACAACTTTTTCTATCGTGACAAAAAAAATATTAAACGATGGAGATGAGATTGACAATTATAAAATGATAAATAGTTTTTATTAAATAAATGAATATTATCGTACTTGGCCTCAAAATCATAGGGCAAGTTAGGACTAGAATGCTCAGACTTAAGACCATTCATAGACTTAATCTGGGTGCAGAGCTGAGAGATGCACATGCTTAATATGGCATTTGAACAGAAGTGCTCAAAGTTCGTGTGAGCAAAATGCAAGGAATGCACAGACTTAGGCAAGTCATGTGTCAGACCATGCACAGACCTTATGTGCATGTGAACAAGAAATGCACGGACCTTGTGACAGGCAACCATCGACTTCATACGGTATTGCACTGACTTGCTATAGAGACATTCACGGACCTTATCGTGCACAACACAAGACTTGTACCGACCTTGCACAGACCTGATATGCCATATGCACTGATCTATGTGAGACCTGCACAGACCTTGAATTTCGCAGGGCCAAGTTTGCACTGAGCTTGTCATGCGGATGTCCGAAACATGCACAGACTTCAAGTAACGTGCAACGACTTGACTTGCACTCAGCGAAGGATGTATGGACCTTATGACAGCTAGCATGTAAATGTGCACAAACTATATGGAGCATTGAAGCACAGACCTTATGTATAAGGTAGAACGTGCGCCGACCATATTTTACACAAGGCAAAACTTGCACAGACTTCGTATGCACAATACAAAACTTGCACAGACATAGAAGTGTACTGATCTTGTATTAGTGCAGCAATAGGGATTGCATGTCCCTTGCAAGGCAAATGCACAGACTTGTATATGAAGTAAACTCTGCACAGACCTTCTACATGCACGGGCCTGATATATGCTAAGGCTTAAAACGAGCACTGACTTGGATCGACATTATGCATGACTATGCACAGACCTCATAGTCAACCTAAACCAACTAGCACAGACCTTCATAGGCTTATGTGCAGACATGCACTAACCTTCAATATGTGCAGGAGAAATATGCACTGACTTCCTTTATGCACAATAGAAAGAATCTGCACAGACTTTAACAATGAACAAATCACAATGTGCATTGACTTCTATAGTGTATGCACACAGCATGTTCTATGAAATCTCAATGAAATGACATGCACACAGGATTTATGTAGATGCATTGACTCTATGTTCATAGAGTTGACTTTATGGAGATGCATTGACTTTATGTGTAGAGTGTTGACTTTTTGTTGACTATATGCATGCATGAGACTGACCTTTATGCAATGAATAAAGATATGATCAAATACACAAGACAATCATGAAAGATCCAGCGAGGGAATGATCCCGCACTTGAGGCAGAGGAAGTAGAAAGAATAAACAAAGAGATAAGAGTTGGCGACCAGCTAGATGGGAGCCAGTCGGAAGAAGCAAAGGAGTTCGACAACGATGGGATGAAGAGGGAGGCGAAACCCACTCTTCTAGGATAGAAGAAAGGAACAGAAGTACCCGGAGTGAGAGCCCAGGCTCATCTCTTGAGGGGCAGAAGCCACGAAATGGTACTCCCAAGGGAGACCGTACTGGTACTCCAGCCGCTTCACCTCTGCCTCATCCAACTCATTGCGGTTCGGAGCCGGTGGCACCAACAAGGTCCTCGATGCCCGCCCACTTCCTTGCTCCTCAACCTCCATACGCTGGTCCACCATGGAAAGGGTAGGAGAGCTGGAGGTAGACGATTTCGACGACTCCGGAGGAAGAGGAAGCTGCCAAATCACCGCCGTAGTAATCTCTACCTACTCCGCGAAGGCTGCTATAATTTTCTGCTCCTCCGAGTTACCCTCGCGGCGCATGAGAGAACCCCAAAGGCAGAAGCGATGGATAGCACAACCCTAAACCATGGGAGTATAGAACGCAAACATCGCACAATGCTTATAACCCCCAGCGGGAGGCGGCACGACATTCCGATCTCCAAGAAGAGGGGCCTCCTTGCCTTAATCCGTCAGGATTACCATCATTACGGGCACACTTTCAGGACAACCACTTCACGTGACCCCTGCCAAAGTTGGATCTCCACCCGCATGAGCCACAAAAGTCCAGCCCAAACAGCTACTCGACCGAGCCTAATTTGGCTCGAGAGTAGGAGGGGGACAAGTGGAGAGGGGTATTTCCACAACCCATATACGAGCGGCTGAACAAGGTCCTGTCAGACCGAACGAGGCCCAGCTCACTCAAGTGACAGCCCTGTCGGGCCCACTTGCCCTGAGATAAGCCCGATAAAGTCACTCGGAACCAAGCACTTCCTAGGTGGCCTCTTAGCTTGGAAGCCCAAGCATCAGTCTAAAACGGGGAAGGTTGCCCACCGTTGCCTCATACCCCCTCGCCTGAGCTACGCTTCCATCACTCAGGTAAGAGCTAACGCCCCATGCTCGGGCCGACCGATGGATGCTTATCCCCATAGCCGGTGAGAGTCCTTTAATAGCCAGGAGTTTATAAGGATAAGGGAGACCAAGAGTCCCACATTGTCAAAGAGGTCCACTATCATACCCCTTCCACACATGCCCGTCAACATCTCACCCTGCATGCATCCACACCGCAGAGCTTGGAAGGAAGGGAACATCGGTCTCTCTCTTATGCTTCACCATGTGCACCATCATATAGGGGATGGTATCACATAGGGAATGATATGAGTGAGTTTGGACACACTGGTCCCCTAGAGTCTACCACATTTAGTAGGACACCTGTGAATGATAGGTACAACTCTGGATGTCTAGTTCTCCCCATGTTGTCCAGTCAGGTAGGCGTCATAGACATGCCAGGTCCATGTTTGGATGTCCATGACCACCCCTGCATTTGCATAGGTATGAGTCCACACAGCTATCTCAGAGTCTGCATCATCATCACCACCTTGCGTCCAGCAACGCGCGATATACTGAATTGGCTGACGCTTATAGACACCTCCACGAGTTTTAGGAGGGAGATTATGTCATCATCCGAGTTAGACCAGAATGGTTTCCTTCTAGAGCCGTGAAGAAACTTCAGGCTCATGGTGCCGGCCCCTTTAGAGTGTTGAGATGAGTTGGGTCCAAAGCATATGTTGTTGACTTACCAGAGGACTATGGTATCAGTTCCACATTTAGTGTCTTAGATCTAGTCACATATAGGGACTCGGCAGTGATTCCTAGTAAGTTGTTTGGGCCTTCTCCACTCCTTGAGAGCGACCGCTCCTGTGAGAGCCCACTTCTAGCCCTGTCACCTCAGCAACGCGAGCGTATAGTGTATACTAGATGAGCAGGTGACGACCACTAGGAGTGGAGCATATCAGCGCTACTTGGTGCATTGGAGAGGACGGCCTGCATCCGATGATGCATGGATCACCCGGACAGAGCTAGAGAGGTTAGATCCGGACCTGCTGGAGCGGTACTTGAGCAACATGGACCCTTACTGGACGGGGTCGAGTTCTTCCCGCCCGGGGACAATTGGTGAGGACACCCGAGCTAGAGATCGACGCGATGTAACAGAGCGACACCACAAGTCACATAGCACTGTTCGGGACTCGCAGGCTTCTTTATGGCTTGGAGATTGTGTGGAGGACTAGACTGGAGCCTAGAGACCTTTATTCTTTTTATTTAAGACATTTGTAGGCCATTTAGAGGCCAATTGGACTTCATTTGGGTCACATTTGTGCATAAGAGGCTTAATTAGGGGTACCAGATCTGTCACGCCCCAAGCTTTTAATACAGCGGAAGGAAATACGGGAACATGAACAGCCGGTGTAACAACCCAGAGTTCAGGGTACCGATAACCTGATATAAATATCAGACTATCACTACCAAGAACTAGGGATGCCACCCAAGAGACTGATGAGGCCTCCGAAGGGTTAGTGGGGTTTGTCGAGGGATTGCATTAAAAATTAGAATTCGTAGGCACGCAGTGTTAATTTTAGCAACAATTAATAGAATAATACGGAAGTAATTAAAATATCAGAGTGGTATTTATATACACTAGTCCAGATTTACAACAGTAACCAAGAATGCACAAGTCCCACAACAGAAAGGAGAGACAAGACTACAACTACACGGGGCATACCCCAGACAAAAATACAAAAGATAGCCCAACGGCTGGCACTCTATGCACGGTCTACAAAATCACGAGAACCGTTGGCGGACGACTGGGATTGATCACCTGAAAAGGAGCGGGAATGAGTCACAGCCAGACTCAGTAGGGGTCACGTGGATCCCTACCTCGCACTAAACAAGCAAGCATGTGAATTAAAATGTAATTAGAGCATGCATTTAGGTAATTAAATAGGCATATGCACTAAATCAACATGTCACTAGACTAGAACTGAAAGGTCTATCTAGGCAAGTAAAATGGTTAACAAGATGCCAACATAAATACATAAATAACAGGAGCAGTAGCTTGCAACAGGAACTAGCGGTTAAAACTAAATCTACCAACAAAATAAACTCAACTTTTTCAGTGACAGGAGAAAGGACTAGCAAACCCACTAGAAGAGAGAGACCAGATGTATCCCCTGACAGCTTACACTGCATCTCAAGCAACTCGCGAGTCTGGGACATGACAAGCAAGAGGCATAATTGAACCGTACCAACCGAGAACTAGTCAGAGTGACACTCGTCAGTGTCAGCCCTCGTCTCTGACCACATGTGCACACACTGACTTTTATCTAGAGCCAGGCATCCAGCTAGATTTCCCCCTAGTAGAGCGCTACGGTACACCTGGGGACCCACGACAGTAGCTTAAAACCGTTTGATGGGACTGCCCCTCCACCTCTCCTTGGTGGGTCGACGATTCGGGAAGTCTAGGGCTACGACTAGTGGTTCCATCACATGGGAAGTCCAAGCACTCCATTGGGATTCTAGGAGCGAGCCATTGAACATTACTAATTGCAGCACCAAAGGTAATTTAAACCGATGACTAGGAGTCATTGTTCCTTCTCCTCTTGCTAAGAACTACCCAAAGCAGAGCGTGCATTAAAGGCGGCCCCCTATAGTCGGTTGCCCTTGGTTAACGGTGCCCCTACTAAGGCCATACCTGAAAAACACTCAGTCTTGGAGAGAGAAGAGAAGAAAATTGGGGATAAGCTTGATATGAGTTAAGAAGATATCGGGTTTAACTTTCGTCCAAAGCACAACTCCTACAGATTCGGTCTGTTGCATCGGGACTTTTTGTCATATCATCGAACCTTAATTCTCTTTTAGGCATGCATATGACCGGGCTCGTGACGTCCCGTGGGGAAACTATAGTGCCCTCTTGCCATGCCATATTCTTGATTTTTCTTTTGATTTTTGATTATCATCATTTTTTGTTATCCTTTAGAGTTGAAAGATATTGCAATTGAGATTGAAATTTGAGAACAAGGTCTTAATAGACTGTCCCTATTTAAGACTTCCTCTTGTCGGGGTGTGCTAAGGTTAGTTATCTCGCCCAGACTACCTCTACCCTCATATTTTGACCGAGTAAGGAAGAGAAAAGACCTCATGCCCTCGAGCATGGCCCAACTAACAATGGTGTTCACCAAGAGAGACGGCTAAGGATGTCATGAAGTGTGTGTAGTGCCCAGCTAAGGGTTGCCCTTAATGAGCAGGGAGAGAATGCCGAACTCGCACTGTGGAGTTCTCATAACCAACAGTGCTACAAAAGCCAGCCTAAAGACTCTATTTTGAGACATTAAAAACTTAGGACTAGGCTTAGACTACCACTCTTAATCATGTTAAGAAACACTTCATTTTGAAAAATGTGCGTGAAGATGAATTATAAAAATGCATACTTACACGAATAGATTACCTTAGTGACCTTTGTTGTAGAAGCAGTTGTCGGTGGCGATATTGATAAACACGGGATTTGCAGTCCTTATTTAGAAGCAAGGATTAGAAACGGTTTAACAAGATTGAGTGGTGCCTAGACTAGACTCAGATGAATAAAAAGAAAAGGAAGAGAGGTGAGGGCTAAAACTCCCTCACTAAGGTGTAGAGACCCTGATCACATTGAAAGGTCTATGAAATGAAAAGGGAAATTAAGAGAGGGAGTGAGGGTTAAAGCCTCAAAAGCAGTGGGAGAATAGGCAAATGCCCAGATCAGTTGAGGTGGGAGAAGTCAGGTCAGACCCGGGATCGAGAGGAATCAGGGGAAGGAATTGATAAATTGAAAGAGGAGGATCCTGAGGGTCTGAAGGCAAAGGAGGAGAACTAGGATGGAGAAAATTCAGAGGTTCCAGAGGAAGAAAGTGATGAGGGACGTGATGCCCTTGGAACAGGAGGTATGGAAAAAGGCAATTTAAAAGGAGGAAAAGAACAAAGGATGTGATATCCTAGAGGAGTAAAAGGACAAATCGGAGGAAAGGAAGGAGGTTCGGGGGTTCCAGAGGAGAAAATGGGAAGAGGCGTGATGCCCTTGGAGAGGAGGAAAATTCAGAGGTTCCGGAGGAAGAGAATAAGTAGGGGCGCAATACCCTAGGGAAAGAGATAGAAAATCTGGAGATAAGGATAAATTAGAAGCAATGTGGACGAGATCCAGAGGTTTCGGAGGAAGAGAATAGAAAGGGACGCGATGTCCTAAGAGAAAAGGTAGTGGATCCGTAGGTTCCGGAAGGAAACGAAAAGGGAGGGCATGATGCCCTAGGAGAATTGATAAGAGGAGGGAGAAATTTGGAGGTTCTAGAAGGAAAGAATTGGAAGGGGCACAATGCCCAAGGAAGCTAGGAGAGGATTTTGGAGATTCCAAAGAGAGAAGATAGGAGGGGGCATGATGCCCTGAGAGGAGAGAAAGAGAATCCGAAGGTTCCGGAGGGAGAAGATAGGAAGGGGTGCGATGCCCTAGGAAAATGGAAAATTCTAGAGGTTGAGAAAGAGAAGGATAAGAAGGGGCGCAGTGCCCCGGGAGGAGGGATGGAGAATGAGATGAGAAATCCGAAGGTTCCGGAGGGAAAGGATACAGAGGATGAGAATCATAGTGAGAAGAATCTGGAGGTTCCGGAGGAAGAGAATAAGGAGGGGCGCGACGCCCCAGGATAAGAGATAGAAAATTTGAAAATTTTGGTGAGAAAGGTGAATCGAAAGAAATGAGATAGGGAGGATCCAAAGGTTCCAGAGGAATAAGATGTGGAGGGGCGCAATGCCCTAGGGAAAGAGAGAAAGAATCCTAAAATTTTAGAGATAAAGGTGAATTAGAAACAGTTCGAGAAGGGTCTAGAGGTTCCGGAAGGCGGGGAAGATGCGGGTTCAGAAACCCGGGAAAGAGGGAATGCAAATGAATGAAATATAATGAATGCAAGGGATGCAAGGAGATGATCCTCCTCCTCGCCCAATGAGTGGCCCATGGGAAGAGATTGACGATTAGTAAAAATGTCGATGGACCGGAATAAGAGGTGAGTGGATTGGTGGAAGACCCCTCGTCATAAGAATACCCGCCCTTCCATGGCAAACAAAGTGCTCGACTAGATGTCTCAATAAATTGAATTAATGCCCAAGTGCTCTCATTTGATAAACCTTTAACAATTGTGTGGTCCAAAGTGAGTGGTAACTCCCTTGGTGAGTAGTCATGATGAAAGTTAGGGAGTTCCACTTGTAGTGTGAGAATCTTGATAAGAAAAGGCTTCTTTAAAGGTAATTCCCTTGAAAGGCAAGGAATATCAAAATGAGGGAGTCAGAACTCAGGCATGGGAAGCTTTGTAGTGCCCAAGGATTGTGAAATATTTTCATGAAAAGCATTTGATAAAACAGGCGCTTGCCCCTTGCAAGTGGGAACAAAATAGACTTGATGTCGAAAACTTCGAGCAAGGGATGTCCTGTCCTGCCCTTGAGCATAGACTTCATCATCTCCTTAGCAAAAGAATGTGTTATCACGATTTTGGAGGAGAACCACTTCTTAGGAATTTGTACAATGACGGAACAAGGGGTAATGAGAGCATCAAAAATATCTTTACCAATGAGCAAAGTAACTTGGACAATCTTGGCCTTAGGCTGACATGGCATCAACTCATAAGAATCCTTCTTGGTGAGTACTGGTGGAGATTTTTCAATAATGCCTGGCACAAGAACACGGATCGGCATCTGACTAATAAAATCTTGATTCTTGAATAACATAGCAGTGAGCAAATTCTTCTTGCCCGGCTCTTGAGCATCCTTTTCAGCACATGCACTTATAGGGAGACACTTACTTCGAGAGGTGGTGGAAGAAGGTGAGATGGAGGTAGATGGCTTAATAGATGTTGGAGGTTTAATGGAAAGAGTTGAAAAAAGGGTAGGTAAAAGTGGACGTTGAAACACGGTGAGCTTCTCCCCTTGCTCGAAAGCAGACAAGGTTAAAAGAAGGGAAAGAAAGGAAAAGAGAATGAAAAAAAAGAGAAGAAAGAAGGAAAAGGGGAGGGGCAAAAGAAAGGAGAAAGGAGCTAGGGGACAGCACCCCCCCCGATGTCAAACCTTTGCCATACATTGACGAATACCTCAAGAGACCAATAAACCCTATCGGTCCTACCCCTCTGGTGGCACCGACGAACAAACACCTTACTCGGACCCTACGTCTGGGCTAAGGGAATGAACCCTTCTTTGCGTCAGCACCGATCCGGTGCTAACGAACATCCCAAGAGACAAACAGACCCTGTCGGCCTCGCCACCTCGGTGACGCCGATGAACAGACATCTGGCCCAGACCTTACGTCTGCACGGGAGAATAAATCTTTCTTTGTGTCAGCGCCAGCCCAGTGTTGATGAACATTCTAAGAGACAAATAAACCTTGTCGGCCTCGCCACCTCGGTGACGCCGATGAATAGACACCCTGCCCGGACCTTATGTCTGGACAGGGGAATAAACATTTCCTTGTGTCAGCACCGACCCAGTACTGACGAATATTGCAAAGAAACAGACAAGTCATGATGGGGTCGTCATCTCGACGAAATCGATGAATAGACATCTCACTTGGAGCTTACGTCTGGGTGGGGAAATAGACCCCTCTTTGCGTCAACATCAGTCCAGTGTTGACGAATGCCCTAAGAGACGAACAAACTACGTCAGACTCCGCCACCCTGGTGGTGCCGATGAGCGAACATCTCGCCCGCAATCCTTTGACTTGGACCTTCTGCCCAGGTCATTTGGATCAATAAACTCTTCTCTCCGTCCCCACGGGTGACGGATACTCCTTTGACTTGGGCCTTCCGTCCAGGTCATTTGAGCCAATAAACTCTTTTCCCCGTCCCTCCGGGCGACGAATATTCCTTTGGCTTGAACCTTCCATCCAGGCCGTTTGAGCCAATAAACTCTTCTCCCCACCCTTTCAGGTAATGAGTACCCCTCTGGCTTGGACCTCCCGTCTAGGTCATTTTGATCAACAAAGTCTTTTCCCTGTCCCTCCAGGCGACACACGCACCCCTTGACCCAGGCCCCTTTGTCCTGGTCAACCTACCTCACGGAGTTGCTCGGCAAGGCCACGAGGCTCGCATGGTGGAGTGGTCCCCTCGTCTCTCCCCTGGGGAGGCGAGCACTCTCCTGTGCCCCTCTGCCTTCCACCACCATACCCTGTGGAGTTCGCAGGCAGCAGGCTAGGGTCTTGAAGGCAGCATCTTCTCTAGCCCTTCAATGACTCTTCTGGTGGAAAATCATATATCTCTGGAAAGGTCATCTAGAGAGCTTTCCAGGAGAGGTGGTTTCATCATCATCCGAGCTCCAAGCTACCCGTGAGAGTGAATCTCCCTCGACTGCGTAGTTTTGCCCAGGCAGACAACCAGAGGAGGATTCCAGGAGCTTCCACGGCCATATCCCACGGCTTCTGGTGGTGCCACTTGGCCGAGAGCTTCTTCCACCTGTTGACCGTCATCAGCAAAAAGTGGCGCCCTGATCGACATCCGAAGGAGTGATTTCTAAATTTTCTCCCCCAGGTGCGCAGAATAGTCCAGTCAGAGCCTGAATCGACCCCCTTTCACTCAACGGGTTCTATCTCTCTGCCCCGACCTCCTCTAGTGTTCTTCCTGGTTTATGCTCGAAGAGGACTTGACTACGGACGCACTTGTCTTGGTCCCGCACCGTTTCGACTACGGGAATGCTCGTGACGGTGTCATCTACCTGCTATTGTGACCTGAGAGCAGTCCAAGTCCGAACTGAGTGACCCGGTTCCTGAGCTAGCCACGACCAGTGACGACATCGAACAATCCCATGAAAATTCAGGAGCTTTCATGGGTTAGTCAGCAAAGGATTGGCACTGGTTTTAGCATCTTCCGAGTCCGGTATAGCTCGTGGCAACGTCTACAGTGACTCCCTATCCTGCTGCTCCAGACCTAGACAGAACTGAAGAAGCGCCCACCCGGCAACGTCTTAGCTTCACTCCCCTCCCCACCTGGCTGGCTTACCGCCCCTCCCTGTGTGGAGGTAGTGTTTGTTTGTACTCCACTTCTCCCCACCCCGATGTCCCCCTCCTGTGCAAGGCGTGGTGCTTGTATATTATCTAGTAGGGTGAAGCTCCGATCAACGCAGTGTGTGGGGAACCCACACTTCCCCGCCCGCCCTCGTCTCCGAACGGGAACGATGTCTTCACGCTGATTAGGTGAGCTCCTGATCACTCTCCTCTGCTGGTAGCATTATCTTTGCTAGCTTAGTATTACTTTCAACTGCCCGTCTGATGGTGAGCGAGTGCCCGGTCTGGAATCCACCAAATCGAGTGCCACCGTGGAGTGAGTTGTGAGAGTGGCCCTTCACCCCAAGATCCCCCTCATGCGAGAGGCGTAGTATTGGAAACTTTTGGGGTAGGTCAAAGCTACACCGGCACGGTGAGCGGGTGCATACCCTTGCCTCCTCGCTCGCCCACATCTCCGACCGGAGTCAGTTTCTTCAAACCGGCTAGGTAAGCTCTCGGCCCTTGCACCCATTTGTGCTTGTTCATTTAACATTCCTCAATTGCCCCATCGGTTAAGGGAGAGAGTGCTCGGTCCCAAGGCTCAATCGCCATTGTGTGACCACCGTGGATGTGAGAGAGTGAATCATCACCCGTCGGCCATTTCCGATTCATTGAATTGGGCATCCGTACCTAAAGGGAGGTTAGCCTTGAGTCTTGCTGGCCCTCTACCAGCAAGGGTCTTGTCCCACACCCTCAACTTGACATCCCCGAGTCACCCCCGGATCGAGTATGCGCGTCGACGATTGCCCGCTTGTGTAGGCCTCTTGGCCTTGTGAATGTGCTTGCACTCCTTGGTCCAAGGATCATTTGGTCGGTCCCAACTCACCCCTAGGTTGTGTTACATCATGGTGTCCTAGCGAGATAAGGTATCCATCCCCCTACCTAGAATTCGACGAAAATGAAGATACGATAGCGAACCGGCGAGAGGGAGAAACGGCGCCTCCCGGCCCGGATCGATTCCACGCTCCGCGAATCGATGAACGGTGGGCATCAACGCGATCCTCACGACGCGACCAACGCAACGGTACCTCTCCGGCTTCGATCAGTAGCCATCTGGACCAAGAAATGAGAGAGGCACATAAATCGAGAATCAACCTCAAAATCACCCAAAAAGAGATTTGCACAGAAAATAGGGAAAAGGGTGACGGATGGCGACGCAGAGGGTGTCAACAGATTCTTGGCGAGATGAGGAGTCTGATCCCCTACATTTTGTACGGCGAAGACCGTGAATCGGTTCCCATCGGGCGACGGGGGTCACGTCATCTTCTAGCTCGCACGCATCTCCACGCTCCACGATCCGAGGGAAGAAGGGTACTGGCGCGATCCTCGCGTCGAGGCCGTCCCGTCGGTACCTCCCACGCGTCGACCGGAGTCCGTTTGGACAGCGAACCGAGTGAATGGGGGTGTGGAGGAGAGAGAACGTGGGGTAGAGAGAGAGAGCGTCGAGATGGAGAGAGAGAGAGTGGGTTGATATTTTTATAAAAAATCATATTTATGCCAAAACACTATACTCTTGTATTAAATTCCTATTTCACATGATAAATGGACTTATTTTACTAATGTTTGATCGCTGTTTTACATGATCCCTCCTCATCTATGAGTCTTTTCTTAAGTACATGACGCGTATTTCGGTATGGAGTCATTAGATACACGTGGCACTTATAGGCACATATTCTTGGAGTATTGATCCTCTCTGTTGGATATTCCTTCCACCGGATTAGGTGATCTTGTTTCAAGGCCTCCATAAGTCTCCGTGAGCCTAGGATTCCCACTAGGACGCTGAACTGGTTGTACCCTCAAAACCCAATTATCTAGAAATCACATAGACTACCAGTGTTTTTTGGAAGTTCTGTTTAGAAACGATCCTCTAATGGCCGCTAAGCCCCATTTAGCGGTTGGCTCGTGACCATCTATATCCGTAAACAGTCAGACCATGACCGCATCCATACTCTGTGTCGAACCCTCTTGTTCTGGCTTCGACCCTCATAGAAACAGTCCTGACCAGACTGCATGCATCGATTAGCGGTTCTATCTTGACCGCTTGAGTCCCTAAACGATCCAGGAAATGACCGCATGACCCCTGACCCTGTCTAACCTGAGGTTTGACCTTTGGGTTGGTTTTCCTAAGTTCCAAGATGGTCTAAATGAGTGTCTGGAACCTAACACTTGTCAACAAGAGATTAATGACTTTTGAAAATCTAAGAATGTGTCGTTATGCTGTCGGATTCCTTCCGTGGCATGACCTTGATTTAAATCTTTCTTGAACTCTCATGGTCATACTTCGATACGTTGTTTACCTTGGTTACTTTACATTGGAATTGTTTGTTGAAATGCAGATTATTGGTCGAAATGTTATTTTATTCTCATGAAAGTAGCTTGATCTATAACTTGAAGATGCAAGAGCGGGCACAGATAGTGTCTAAGGGCTCCACGCTAGCCCCCTCGGCAGAGAGTCAGAAACGTGCTGAAAATCATGGGGTATGATGAATACTGACGTCGCATTGTGCCGGTGTTGATAGGCAAAATATGAACAAAAGTCAGATGAGACCAAAGAGAAGATCAAGCTAGAAATGGAGATTCAGAGGACTCTTACGAAGTCAGAACTGACGAAGAGCTATTGTTACCAACACCATATCCAGCTAAAGCCCTTTTTGTGGCCAGGCTGCTGTCCGACGTTGTCGTCATGCACGCGCCCCAGGTACACACGGAAGCCGAACGAACGACCACCACCTGTAAAGCAGGGGTGAGTCTCGTGTCACTGGCTCAATAGGGGTCACGCGGATCCCCACTGAGGAAAACACGCAGTAACATGCTAAAACAATAGGCAACAGCAGGTAAGCAACAGGTAGTAGTAAAGCAGGAAAGCTAAACTACAAAGCTGTAAAGAAGAGGAAGCAGGAGTAGGGAGTAAGCTAAGAGCTAGGGGAGGTAATAGGAAAAAAGGAAGAAGTTGTACCAGACGAGCACGACTGCTGAACTAACCTTGGCTCCCGATGCTACACTGAACAGACACTACAGCAAGCAAAGACATAAGGGTGAACTCTGAACTAAAGAAGTCAGAAGCTTACCGAACTGTCAACACGACGCCAGGCTACAAATGAAGACCTGCAAAGACAACAAGAAAGCCTAGGAAACCCTAGACAGACGACCGACACAGATGATGGACAACACGACAAGGACGTCGTGCACTCTGCCACACACATAATCGGAACGTCGTGCAAGTGACATACACTGACCCCGAGTACAGCCACAAAGGGCTAACCCAGAAGGTCACGACGCATGAGAAACGCAAAGTGAACCGCGAAGGGTCACGCGTCACGTGACTGGAGTGCCCCACACTAGAAGAACAGCCAGCTGCGTCCACTAACGTCTCATGCTGTGCCTATTAGCGTCTCGTCTATGATGCCTACAGACGGGCAGAGACTAAGACACTGTCAGAACCAGAACAGTAACCAAATCGCAAGTGACTAGACAGGGTAACACCTGTTGACGTCAGTCCAAAGCCCCTGACCACGTGTGCACACACTACCTTTTACCTAAGCCAGGCCTCTAGCTAGTTTTCTCCCCCCGTAGGACGCAACGGTAACTACGGGAGCCGACGAAAACTAGCTTAAAAATGGTAAGTCGGAAGTGTCCCGCTGTAAAAGCCGTCACGCCGAAGCATGCCGTAGGGCTACGACTAGTGAAGGCTCACAAGACACGGACTCCAAAACATGAGTGCCGAAGTACATGCAGGCAAGAGTACCCGATAACACGTACTTCGAAGCACCAAAGGCAGCATAGGAGACTACCGACCGAGTCAGGACAAGACAACTAGACCTACAACTACAATGGTCCCTGAGTCCTACGACTCTGAGTCAGGATCATCGCACATAGAGCAAGGGTCAGACCTATACCTTGCTGAGTCTGAAGAGACCGGCACCGATCGGAGACGAGGGCGCGCTGGGGAGCGTACGCACCCAGCGGACACGCTACGTCGAGGAAGCTTGGCGACGATCCCTGCTAGTACATTGACTACACTCCACACAGGGAGGGGTTCACGAGGAGGGGAAAACAGTTACATGCACTACCCTCGCGCAGGAGGGGGGATCGCGGGGAGGGGGAAAACAACTGTCGACCGTACGCCAAGCCTGGGGGTCCGATCGAGGTGCAGCCAACTCCTGGACGAAGCCCAAGGGACGCCGAAGGATGTCTGATGGTCTGGCGTCGAGCGGATGTCACTGGATGGAGGCGACGGCCGCGGCTGTGGGCCTGTGCAGTTCTGCCGTGCAGGACTGGTTGGCACGGTCGTGGTGCGTCGACTGGTACGGGCGCTGTCGAACTCCAAATGCAACGAGACCAAGCCGTGGACATTGCTGACAGGAAGATCTACGAACCCCCAGAAGATGGCAGCCGTCTGAACACCTTGCTGGACGTGGTCACAGGAATGGCTAGCATCAGGCTTCTGAGCATACAGTAGGATAGGACACCGATGGTCATGGTGGAACTTCCAGTGCCAATGTCAGATGGAGACAAAACCACTTGCGTTAGTTTTGTATCGTCGAAAGCCACAACTTTTCTGAAGATAGAATGACCTGAAACAGATAGGAGGAGGGGGAGTTAGGGCCGACTTGACAGCAGCTTGTCTTGGGCGAACAGAGGAGTCAGGGTCTAGCGCGACTGAGGGAGAATGGATGCCCTAGACGGAGACGTTATCTAAAGTAGGCAGGACCACCTCTGGTGCGTCGGTGCTTCGGAGAGGAAGAACTCTCATGAAGAGAGCTCTGACTGATTCACACAGGGGTGGGTGGTGGAGCAGCTACCAAATGGTGCTCAGGTTCAGACCTAAATCTGGCGCAGTCACACGAGAACGGACGATGCGAACGGAGTCGAGGTCGGATGACGGTGGGACCACTTCTGGAACGAAGCTGGCTTGACGACGTACGACTCCACAGAAGACAATGACAGCTGGTTCACATAGTGGATGCCAGGGTAGTCTCTGCAAATGTGACTTTGGCTACAGGTTGGTTGTAGAGGGCAGCAGAGAGGTCTTCCTGATCCACGGAGGGGGGGGTTGTAGCAGCGACGCACTTCACCACTTGGTGGAGAGGAATCTCGCGCCCTCATCTCCTTCCCTTTCTCCCTTGCACCAGAGCTCTACTACAGTCACTGACTTAAGCATCGGAGGGTTTACCCTGGGCATCTCTGACTCGTTTCCCTCTTTGCAGTTCTAGCATCCGTGGTCATCATCCTCAACTCAGGCACCGCATGAGATAACCTCTCTTCATCTGGCACCGTCTGTGGGAAACGAACAAAGAGCCAACATGGTGCGAAGGAGTTCTAGCAAGAAAGCCACCAGCGACAAAGGGAAAAACATTGCAACAGAGGAGGGTGCACCTTCCCACCCTACGGGAAACACCCCCTCACTCGCCAGCGATCGGACGGGTGATGACCCCCCGCCCACCGTGGAGGGGGAACCCCCTACTGGAAGCACGGACCCCCTCCAAACCCTCAACACAAAACTAGATAGCCTCATTGATCTAATGAGGACCTAGGCGACCAGGGAGGAGCGTTCGCGAATTCCTAGGGAAAGCCCCCCTCGTGGAGATGCTTCCCTGCAAACTGCAAGAGGCCGTTTCATCCTTTGGGGACGACAGATAATTCACAACCGGTCAGGAGGGCCATCGTAAGCCCCTCCCCTAGAGCAAGAAGCCTCATCCACCCTGAGGAGAGAGAAGTCCAGAGCGCGCAGGCCACCTTTAGAGACCGAGGCCTTCGAGGGGCGTCGAGGTAGCGTGCAGGAGCGCCCCCACAGCCCCTTGACCCACCGACGATCGGAGCTGTCCCTCCGGCTGTGAGACTTTGAGAGGCATTTTACAGAGCAAGAGCGCGCCCTCTGTGCCCTACAAAAGACCTTTGCTGCGGAGGACGAGGAGCAATCCCCATTCTCTGACCTCATCTTGAAGGCCGAGATCTCCCCCAGGATCTCGCTCCTGACCTTCAAAGCATACGACGGCCAGGGAGACCAGGCCGACCATTACGACAGTTATGACGCCCTCATGACCTTGCATGGGGCGTCCGATGCCATCAAGTGCCGAGCGTTCGTGACCACCCTGGTCCAGGGCACTCAGACATGGTTCCGAGCACTCGCCCCGGGCAGCATTCGTGATTTTCGACAGTTCAGGCCAGTATTCAAGGAGAGCTTCTTCGATAGTGATCCTCCACCGTCAGTAGCGGGGCTGTTGCCCCTCAAATAGGAATAGGGGGAAAGGCTCCAGGCGAGATAGTGGTTCTAGACGCCTGGAGGCATTGTCTTACCTTAGTTTGTGTGTCCAGGTGTGCTGAGGCTTCTTGGTGTTCCCTCAGGTCTCTATGAGTCATTTCCTGCGATTGTGTCATTTCCTCTGGCTTAGTATTAGACCAATTGGTGGCTCGTTCTGCTTTGTGCAACGATCTTGACTTCGAGTCATGAGACTCAAGGATCATTGTAGTTTCAGTTCTAGTCACCTTATCTTGAGTCTATCGTCGGTTGGTGTACTGCCTTGGTGTTTCGTAGTATGTGTAATAGTGCTTTCTTGCCTATCTGTACTCTAGCACTCATGTTTTGGAGTCTGTGCCTTATGAGCCTCCACTAGTCATAGCCTGACGGCATGTTATGGCATGTCGGCCGACCTGGGAGTGGTGGCGTGGCAGTTCCCGAGATACGATTTTTAAGCTAGTTCTGTGGGCCCCGGTCCAGCAGTAGCATCTTACGGAAGGGAATACTAGCTAGAGGCCTGGCTCTATGCAACGAGCTAGTGTGTGCACACGTGGTCAGAGGCGTTAGGACTTGCGCCAATGGGCGTGACCCTAACTAATCACTCGTTACTGTAGTTCATGTTCTGGTTCAGAGCGTACCTCGATCTCTATCATTCCAGGCATCTGTAGAGAGGTACTTGAGGCACAGTGTAAGATGTCAGTGGACATAGGTGGTTGTTCTTCTAGTGTGGAGGTGCTTCCGTCACGTGACGCGTGACTCTCATGTTTCTCGGAGTCTGTATCCCCTTCCGAGTTAGCCTGTTCTTGGTTCTGTCCAAGATCAGCTTCCCCTACTGAGTTGGCCAGTGTCTGGATTTTCCCAGGGCCAGCTTGTTGTGGCATGTACGACGCTCCAGTCGTGTATGCATGTAACACCCCAGATCCTTGGCGGATCTTTATTGGGTCCTGCTAGATATTTATTAGATTTTTGGATCCTTTTAGAAGAATTTCGGACTACTTTTGCAGCTCCCAAGTTGAGAACACTTTGACCCATTCACTCTTCAGTTCCTTGACTCGTGGTTGCTGCAGTTGCATTGTACTCTTCGCCAGGATCATTTCAGTTATTTTTACAGATTTTTAGGCCTTGGTTAGGCATTTATTTCAATTTGTTAAAGAATTATTAAAATTTAATGGGCATATTTATAATTTTGAATCTTGAGGGGTTAAAATGTATTGTTCGGCTTGCTTCTTGAGCCGCCTTTTGAGATTCTTCCATCTATTCCTTTCCTGTTTCTTGGCAATGGTCGTCTCCAGGGGAGTAGGAAGAGGAGGCACTGGAACCAGAGTTGACAGGTCCGCACGGGGATACCGTCAAGCCGATGAGCTAGCCGGGCGAGGTCGGTGACTCCTCTTTGCTCGAATCTCAATCCAGGCACCTTCTGATTGTTGTAGTTTGAAGGTAGCGTTGATTGCCTGCTCGATGACTTCGAGTGGTAGTTCTTGGTGAGCAAGGATGCTGGGACTGTCGGCCGAAGACATGGACGCGACTTGTTGCCTTTACTGCGATTGGTGTGGGAGTTTACCGAAAATCGATTGACTGATACTAGCGTCTTAGGACGTATGAGTGGTTTGATGCCTTAGCCGCGGTGGCGGGGAAGGCTTCCCCTGTTGAGTTGGTGTACTGGTGCCGGTGTCCGAAGGCATGTGCGTGGTTTGATGTCTTAGCCACAATGGCTGGGATTTCTGCTGAGGAGGGGCCTGAGGAGCATGACCAACATCTTGCTCCACGACTAGACCCCTGTGATCTGGCTGAGAACAGGGTCGGACGACACCTGATGACATCTGGGGGCCTTTTTGCCCCCGATAGCTGTCTTGATCTCATACGTCGGATGGCCTTTGTGATGGTGGACTGGACCTGTGAGCTGTAGGGAGAATTTGGTTCGACGGAGCCGAGGTCTCGTTCAACTTTTGCTTCCCCTTTCTATCCTTGAGTGTCAAAGATAGAGGTAGAATAGGGGGAGGACGAGAAGGGCTGGAAGAGTCCATCCTGGTCTGGCCTACCAGGACATCTTCTCTACCGAGAAGGACTCGAAGGAGTCTTGTAGTGTCTTCCTTGGAAAAGGGTAGAGACTCTAGCTCCTGCCAAGGTCGCCATTGTGCCGTTGGAGTGGTAGGGGCTAGTTGACCAGCCTGTGGTGTTGCAGCCTCGGGAGAGGCCGGGGGAGCGGGAGAGTGGATGACATTGGCCGAGAAGGTACTCGGTCTTGCCTCTCGGCTGGCATCCTGTTCCCTGCGTCTCCGCAGTCATTCGAGAGCCTCCTGATTATCGGTCTGAAATTCGAGCCATTCTGGTGTATGCTGGTAAGGCGACCCGTGCCCATTTTCCTGGGGAGGCTCACGCCACTCTGGTGCATTTCTGGCGATATTGCAGGTTATACCTTGATGACTACAATGGCTATTTCATTCGGACCACTAGTCGTTGCAAGCCACGTCAAGGAAGGCTCCCTAGTGGTTCCATTGTAGTTTGGGAGCTTCCCTCCCGTGGTGGGCTTCCCCAACTCCTTGGGAGTAGCCTTCGTCAACCTGCTGAAGATCGAGGGTCCCAAGCTTGTCGAAGTCCACATTCCCATCATGGGAACCTCTGCTGTTAAACCTGCCGCTGTTGGATCGTCAGCGACTACTGCTGGCCGCGGGGCGGTGAAGACCCTGGGCTGCTTTATCCACCATGTCCGTTTCAACGTGGACCCTACCAACAAGGAACCGGCATCCCATCATAGAAGGAACTAGAGGAATGCTGCTGTTGCTACCGCCACAGGTGGGATCTCCAACACCGGCAAGTCGGTCCTAATCAAAGGCATCCGGGTCACCTTAATGGCCATAAAGCCAACGTGATTCCCAACCGAACTGTGCCAAATGTCCCGGTGCGCAACTCTTTCCAAGCGCTATGGAGAATGGAAAAGAAGAATGATAGAGTGGCCCGTCGGCCGAAGAATGAGCCGACCCTCAGGCCATTCAAGACAAAGCAAATTTGGGTACCCAAGCCCACTCAGGTCCCGATGTCAACTCGGTCGGGACCTGTTGAGGCTAACAAGCCTAGGAAGGAAAGAATGAATAAAAATGAGATGCCTTGCAAGCCACCTGTCCAAGTCTATGTATGATAGGAGAATACTTCTTTACATGTTCAGAATCATGGCAAGATTGCCAAGAGGGATCGGCTCGCCTATGGGCCACCAGCACAAGTAAGGGTGCCGCCACCCATGGATTACCCTAACTATGAAGAAGAAGACATCACCCAGGCTGTGCACGGGTATCTCCGTGGCCTCCGGAACACCACCCTTGGGAGGTAGCGGTTGCTATAGGCCATCACCGATACCGAAGAGGGCCAAGAATATCTAGTCAACCTGGTTGAAATAGAAGATGCAGAATCGGGGTGCTATGGGCTCTCACGCCACGATAAAGATCCACCAAGAGTTTCGGTGTTTAAAAGATTGACCGTCCCTAGTCAGCAGGCTAGACATGCAAGAAGAAGAAACAGAAATATCCAAGTCTATACTTGTCACATTGCCGGAGAGGCCAACTGTTATGGGGCTTTGCCCGAGGATCCCAAAGAGGGAGAGCTGCTACCGAGGTGTTATGGACCCTCACCGAGACAATAAATCCAGGAGAGACAACAGCGCTCCTGACCGCTAATGTTATTACAACTGAAGATGACGGTGGGGTGCCATCCACATCATCTGAAGAAACACCTACTGAGGACAGGGGTAGCCTCCCCAATCCCTCTATCAATGGCCCAGATTTGCTGACATTGCTACATAGATACCAACAAGAAATTGAGGCACTGAAGAAGCAGCTGAGCGAAAGGGATGCACATGCCCCTGCCCCTGGGGCAATTGGAGGTCAACCCGGAGCGTCAATCAGCAGAGGCCAAACGTTTGAAGCCTCGCCACAGGCAACACCATCCCAACCAGTGCCCAGCTACATTGGGGGCATTCCTCCCCTACAACAATAGCTTACGGCTATGCCGTAACCCTCAGTCTTCAAATTCCAACGGGCCCCCTCTACTCCCCACGCGGCCATGTTAACAACGCTGCATATGCAACAAGCTCACTTCTACCCGAGCCCGGTTGATCCGGCAGCGATGAATAAGCTCATGGTCAGACAAATGATAGAAATGAAGATGGTGGAGAGGAGCGATGGTGACTCCGCCTCATTTGATGTATACAGGGTACCATACCCATCCCATCATGCTGTCAAGAGGTTGTCCCTTGGCATTACTAAGCCTCTGAAGTTTGAGAAGTTCAACGGGCAAGGGTCTCCGCACAAGCACATTGCCTACTACAATAATGTGATGGGCGACTTGGTGGCCAACAAGTCGTACCTACTAAATTCTTTGGGTCCACATTAACAGGGATCGCCTTTGAGTGGTACTCGAGCTTACAGCCCTGGTCTATCACTAATTGGCCTGATATGTAGAGAAAGTTCAAAGAAAGGTTCCAGATTACCGAGAGGGAGGTGACCGTGGCCGAACTATATGAAACCAGGCAATGGAACGACGAGTCCGCCCTAGAATACATCAAAACGTGGAGGAACCTCAGCATGAGGTGCAGTCGCCCACCGCACCAGGAGGATGCCGTCCAAATATGTAAGCAGAACCTATGAAGAGAAGTGCTGGAAAGAATGATCGGCACTAAAATCAAGTCATTTGATCTAATGAACAATGTGGTAGCGGAGGTCGAGGCATTCCTCTCAAAATACTCCGCCGCTACTGCTACTTCAAGCCAGAAGGCCAGGTCGGCGAACAAACGATCGACATCTCAAGAAGTGCACACGGTCGACTTTGGGACCTTCGAACAGCAAAAGGAAAAAGATGAAGGGGTAGCAGAATCTTCCCCGTCCAAACCCACTGATCGGCGAGTAGGTCCATCCCTACGGGATAAAATGAAGAAGCTATATTCATTCCCTCGAGATAAGACTTGGCACTTGTTCGAATGGGCTGTGAAATTCGATAAGATCACTCTCCCAGAGCCAAAGATGTCAGGTGATCTTAGAAGAAAGGATGATCCTCGCTTCTGCCCATGTCATCAAATGATCGGGCACCCTATCGAGGACTATTATATCTTCAAGGACATTATTGAGTCCTTAATCAAGAAGGGAGAATTGCAAATGGGGGAGCACAAAGTCGATCCCCTGCGCCCGCATGAAATGCCCACTCTGGGGGTAACAATTAACATGATATCTCTTTATCAGCAGTTACCTGAAGAAGTGGCAGAGGCTTGCACTCAACATACCTATGAGGCCTATATCCTGACGCTAGTAGAAAATCAAGGGAATTGGAACACCGTGCTGTCAAAATCAAGGAGAAGGGCAGCACCTCGTCGTGGCCCAAGAATTCATATACGGGGTGTCACACCTCAACCGGAACCCCCGGTCGTGACACCCGTCTGGCATGAGACTGCTCCTCAGCTGGTCATTAGAAGATTCACCAGCAATAAGAAGAAACACATCCTTATGCGGTTGCACAAAGAGGCCAATCCGACTGTGAGACAGCTTCAAGAAATCATCAATGAGCAAGATGAATATGAACAACCTGAAATTCAACCTATCCAGCTGAAAGAATATGTCCCGTGGGAGCAGCTTGAATCCCTGAAATTAACGGAAGAGGCTGAAGCTGAAGCTGAAGAGCCTGGCATATGGGACGAGCCTCCCCAAGTGCAGTCGCCGACTGTGAAGAAAAAGAAGAAGAGATCCAAGAACAGAGGAAAAGGCCTGGCCGTATCTTGCAACACCCTTGCAGCCCTATTTGAAATGGTCTGAATCTTTGAAGAAGAGGATGAAGAGATATGCCTCGCGCCGCCTCGGGTTGGCCCGAGTGCTAAGGTTAAATGGCTTGTTGCCATGTGTCTGAGTGTCGGGGTCGACCCTGACTTGTTGGGGGGTCATTGTAGGACCCAGTTAAGGTGCTGGAACCATGGTTCGGCCAGTGGTTTGGTGTAGAAGGGTTGGAATATATGCGCCCACGAGGTGTTCGACGGAATGCCGAACACACCCGTGTGAGCCATATATGTGTGCGGCGGGCCTCCAAAGCCTATGGTTGACTTAGTTAGGTCTCCCTTTGACCAAGGAGGGTTGACAGACGTGTCTCTGGGTGGGCCCTTGGCCCCTTTTGCTGAGTGCCACATGGCCTGACTCACCATTAGGGCGCCCCTAGGTTGGCCTGGGTGGCGATGCAGGATACGGGCAGGGCCCTTATGTGAGTGGCCAGAGTTGATCCCAGACGGTTGCTGGTGTCGCCGCGTGTCATGGCAAGCTGGTTAGGGCCCTTGTAGGGACCCGCTGGGCTGTAGGGAGGGCCAGATGGCCCATGCCTGGAAGCTGTTCGGTAAAATGCCCGAACCCTAATTTCTCGTGATTTTGTCGGGGAATAGCCTACGTAGAACAAATGTCCCCCACGGGTCATACATCGGAGGTGGAGATGAGGGCGTACGGCCCGTGAGACTCCTATTCCCAGCTATTGTAGTTCTATTTTGACACTTCATATGCTTTTACTGTTATTGTGCCTGCTGATTTGCTGGTGTTCTCACCATTTTTCTATGCCTTGTCTTGCAGCTATGGCGCACTTTGGCAGAGATGGACGGGTCCCAAGGCGGATGGCCCAAGAGGAGGATCATTGGGTGCGAAGGACTGATCGACAGCTCCCTCCTCTAGGCCCGCCAGTGGTTACCGTGGCTATCATAGAGCAGCTGGACAGTGGACATATAGTAGTGGCTGAGGGTCCCCTTGGCGAGAGAGCCACTGGAGTCGAGACCGTAGAGGTGGCTAGGATTCAGGAGGCTGACGGTATGTACACCTATGATAGGAGCGGAGGGTATCTGTTGGAGTTCCCCCTAGATCGGCACTTGTTCGAGTTTCTCCGGAGCTATGTTTCGCCTAGCATGGAGGAGGATGACTCACAGATTCCAGGAGCCTGTCGTCGGCTTGAGCGGGCCATCTTGATCGGCAGGGATAGCCTGCATGGCGTAGCCTTCTACAGCTACCCTAGCTTCAACGACGCCGGACCGGATCGTGGGAGGCGCCGTTGGAACGGGCTCGACGAGTAGGTCGAGGTGGTACCCTCTATTCCGCAGTTCGGGGAGCGTGGAGACGAGACGGGTCGAGAAGAGCTGCGACGCCCCGTCATCCTATCCACACCGTTTTGTGAACTTCATCGCAATCGAGGTAGGGCAATGTGTTCCTCGTCTTGCCAGGAGCATTTTGATGCCTCATGCGTCGCCGATGGTGGAGGTTTTTCTCGTTTTTCATGTAAAACTCTTTTTGGAGAATTTTAGGCCTAATTTTGGGGTTTTTCTTCTCCTCACTCGGTTTTGATCGAAACAGTCGCTGATCGAGGCACGGGAGGTACCGTTGGGAAGGTCGTGTCGCGAGGATTGCGTGGACGTTCTTCTTCCCTCGATCCGCGGAGCGTGGAGGCGCGTGGAGTCGAAAGGTCGCTGTTACCCTCATCGTCTGTTCGGCATCGGATCGGCTTCCTCGTGGTGTCAGAGGTAGGGGGATGGACTCTCTTCCTCGCTAGGATCATTTCCATACCACTTGCACGTCCATGCTCGGCCGTTTGGCCTAGTTATCGTCCATGTTTAGTTTTTCCCTAAAATGTGATAAAAATGTGTTAATTATTGTTAATTAGTGTTTTTGTTTATTTATGGGCATGTTAATCGCATTTCCTAGTTTCTGTGGGCTTGTATGGATGCATGGCATGGTTTGCTTCCCCGTTTTTACAGGATTTGTAACGAACCCGTCGATTTCCATCGACCGGGGCGTGGTTCGGTTTCAAACCATTCACGCTCGTCGCCCAGATCGCATGGCGGTCACCCCGTGACCATTATGTGTTTAACGCACCTTGCCTGGCGTGTTATGCCCACATAGCGGACCACTCCAGGTCCGTTATGTTCGTGAACAGCTTAGATAGGTGGTTAGTGTAGCGCACCCATCCCTGACCGTTATGGTCATGGGTTTTATGTGGATTTTTCACGTTCGGGTGGCTTTAACGCACCCCTGGTGGACCGCCATTTGACCATTGACTGACCGTTGACCATTGACTACTAAGGCGGTTAGCATGGCGGTGTAGGGTAGACCCGTTATGGTGATATAACGCCCCTCACCCAGTGCGTTATATCATACATTAAAACGTAGTTTTCTGTGGATTCTTGGTGTTCAGGTGACCTTAACGGACTCGGAGCACACAAGGAAACATAGTCCTCTCAGCTGACAGCCTGACGACATCATCGGCTCCAGTGCCAAAGGAGACAGGGAACACTAGGCACACAGGACGCCAATGATGATTACTCGGAGGAACGACAACAAAATCAACAACACTGGACCACACACAGTATTAAGTCAGTCCTCACTCAGATATCGCATCTGATCTAGTCGCGAGCTACTCCACCGGGAAAAAGGAGCACAGCAAGCAACTGATGAGACAATGGTCTAGCACATAAACGCAGAATCATACGAAAATAGCACTTGTAAAAACAACCGCCAACGGTAACAGCACCTGCAGGATCCAGGCTCCGTACAGCACACAGAACCACAGAACACACTGCAAGTAGGGCCGTATCAAGACACGCGGCAGTTGAGCACACGACTACAGGGAGAGAGTCATGCATCAGGCCGTTCTCCAAGGAAAGACCCACAACAATTGAAATCGATCACAAAACGACAAGAGATACCACAATCTCTGGGAACGCATCTCAAGGACTACGAACACGCCTCAAGAGCACAACACCCACGAGAAGGAATGTAGAGTAGAGGGTACTTTATCAGCAGGAAAGCTGAGGATTTTCCCATTGCTCGCAAATGCCAACACTAAAACCAGAGAAATGACCGACAACAGCACGGTCACGACAACATCTAGACACATGCAACTAAGACAGAGTCACATCGGAAAGGAGCAATTCTCTCGACCAGTCAGAATTGTATGAAAAGAATCCTCGGCTCGTGGGTCATCAGCCCACATGCTTCCGCTGTGCACTCAACAATGCACGAAGGCATCAGAAAGATCCTCGGTCTTTGCATCTCAGTACACACTAGGCGTCATCGCAATCCTAAAAAATCACAATGTAACATGCCTCGAGCACTGATCTAGCGAGCAATCGAGTAGAAAAAGTCTAAGCGCAACAGAGAAGAGCACCATCTTCAGCACAAAGCCTAAGGAAAAGCACTAATCTCGGCCTACCTTTGCATCCTGTAAATGGCAATTGAGCTTCTCAACACGTCGGCCATTGGGCACGGCACGACGAGACACGGTACGCAACAGCTCTCGACACAGAAATTAGGTCCAAAGCCATGCAACCATAAAATAAGGAGATGATCAGGCTCAAATTAAGTTGTCCACACTTGAGCAGACACAGGACAAGGCGGTACTGAAATGGACTAAGCAAGCAGGTGGAGTGGCGAACGCACGTACCCAGCCGTCCGAAGGATCGGCTCCGGTCGGAGACGATGGCGAGCCGGGGAGCGTGTGCACCCGGCGGACACGCTGCATCGGGGAGGCTTGATGTCGTTCTTGCTATTACATGCACTATGCTCCACGTAGGGAGGGGGGCTCACAGGGAGGGGAACAAACGTTACATTCACTACCCTCGCGCAGGAGGGGGGATCACGGGGAGGGGTAAGCAACGGTTGCCCGTAAGCCTGGCTTGGGAGTCCACTCACGACGCAGCTAACTCCTGGATGAAGACCGAAGGATGCTGACGGACGCTTGGAAGTCGGGCGTCGAGCTGACGGTGATGGATGGGGGCGGCGGCTGCTGCAGCAGGTCGGTGCAGTTCTGCTCGGCTGGACTAGTCGACGCAGATGTGGTGCGATGGCCGGTATGGGCGCTGCAGAACTCCAATCATGGCGGGACCAGATTGGGGACGTTGCTGACTGGGATGTCTACGAGCCCTCCGAAGGGGGTGTCCGTCCGATCACCTCACTGGGCGTGGTCGCAGGGACAGCCGACGCCGGGTTTCTGGGTGAACAGTAGGATAGGACATCAAAGAATGGGGTAGAACTCCTGGTGCCGATGTTGGAACGTGACGAAACCACATGCGTTGGTTTATTTACATCGAGGGCTGCAACTTTGATGAAGACGTGATGAACTGAAACTGACAGGAAGAATGGGTGTCGGGGCCGACATGACAGTAGTTCATCCTGGGTGAACAGGGACTCCAAGTCTGGCGCGCCTGTGGGAGTTTGGACGCCACAGACAGAGACGATGTCAAATGCAGGTGGGACCACCTCTGGTGCATCGGTGCTTCGGAGAAGTAGAACTCTCATGAAGAGAGCTCTGGCTGAATCATGTAGGGGTGGGCTGGGGAGTTGCTACCAACTGGGACTCAGGTTCAGACCTGAGCTGGGCGCAGTTTCACGAGAACGGGCAGTGCCTGCAGTGCCGAGGTCGGATCGCCACGAGATCACTTCTGGAACGAATCTAACTGGAGGATGTTCGACTCCAAAGAAGAAAGCTTCAGCTGGTTTGCATAGTGGATGCCAGCTCTCTGCAAACTCAACCTCTGCTGCAGGTGGGTTGCAGAGGACAGCAGCAAGGCCTTCTCGATCCACGGGACGGCGTAGCGATGAGCATCTACGGATGTCCGGGTCCCCTGGCATTTACCACACCCATGCATGATAGATTCACCTACGGGTGCCCCGGCCCTCCTAGGTCCATAAAGGTTTATATAGCCGCATTGCATGATAGGTCCACTTATGGTTGCCCCGGTCTCCCGTTGCATACCACACACTTTCCACCCACAACGCATCGTAACTCATGGCATACTCATTCAAGCAAGCATTTAGCAACGAGTGGTGAGGTTCATAATGAGCGGGCAAAAACTCGCGAGTGCCACTTGGGACTCCAAGTACGTAACCTTATGATGGTGACTTTGGAATGGCTCTACATTAGGGTCACCTCCAACTTGAGGGCACGAGGACTTGGACCTTGTCAAGTTTCGAGTGACTTTGACAACCCACCTTACGGGTTGGACTTTCTGATAGGTTTTGAGACTCATCTCACTTCCCGCGTAGCGGACCCCGCACCCTATACGGGCACCGTGGTGGAACCTAGTGAGTGTCTCGAGCCTCTACCATCCTTTGAGAGATACACCCTCGGAGAGCCACCACAAATCAACCTGAGAGTCCGACGTGTGGACACAGAGGCAATACTAGGCAAGCAAGATACCATCGCTAGTAAGAGGGTGTGCCCGAGCCACCTTGAGAGGCTGAAGAGCTATCCCCCGGCTAAGGATGCAGGATCTAGTTTGGAGGTCATGGCTCGCCCGGAGCTGCTCTGGTGTACTGCTACCCCGGTGGACCCACACTCGACGGGGTCGAGTTCTGCCCACCCCGGGGGTATGATGGGGACATCCATTTCTCCTCCACATTTTTTGAGGCTCAGATTGATCGTCGGCATGCGCCATCACGTTTGTCTCATTTTCTTGAGTCTATTCATGTAACTTTTATATTTTTTTTGAGTCATGTACCATGTAATTTTTTTTATTTGAGTCTAGTACCTAGGTATAAGGGTTATTTACCTAAGTCTGGAGTCATGTGGTAAATTAAGTAGGTTAATGGGCTGAACTAATGGGCTAGGCCCATGGGCACCCTCTTAGGTAGTTTAGGTCACTAGCTCATTTGTTCAGGGTTATTTTGAAAATTGTCAGTGCCTATAAATAGGCCACCTCTCTCCCTCATTTGTAACTTTTGATGATCAATGCATTTAAGAATTCCTTATGGAATCATATCTCCCCCTCCCTCTCTTGATATCTCTCTCTAACCTCTAAATCTGTGGAGGCACCGCTCGGATTGACCAAGGGTCTTCCACCATTCCAGCCTCCCAAGCTGCTGGTGCTATTTTCTGAGGAGGAATCACACGAGGAGTTTGCTGGTATCGACACAGAGGTGAATATAACTCCTCCTTTCATCGCCCCAACCACAGAGCTTTCATCTCCCCTACAGTCCTTCGAGGACATAGACCTCGCCCTGAGAGTGAGTCTCCTTTATTACAGCTTTATAAAATTTTCCTTATATGCCACTCAGTGCTGACTCAATTCTAGTCCAGGACTCTGCGGGCACTGATCAAGTGCTACCCTCGGCCCCTAAAACTATTTCATCTGAAGCCCTGACTGTCGTGTCTGCTCTGACGGTAACCTCTGCAGGGATAGCCAGAGTAATTCAGCCTGTGCCGGTAAGAGTGTAATCTGCCACTGATATGGCATCATTAGAACTGGGGGCCCTAAGGGAAGGTTCTGCTCCAACTGAGGCCTCGGAGCTAAGAGCGGAGGTTGACCCAACCAGGGGATCTACATTTATCCCTACTGCGGTAATGACCATTGCGACTGAAATAGCATCCCCTGTAATAGCATCATTGGAGATTGAGCCCTCAACCTCACCGGTGGCCTCTCAAGTTGTAGCCCCAGCCAACTTATCAATGGAAGAAGCAACCGTTGTAGTGCTACAAGAGGCAGCTACTACAAAGGCAGGCCCTTCATCGTCATCCGTTCTGAAGGTAGCTCTTATGGGTTCAGCATTAGAAGAGATGGTGCCCCAGGAGGCAAGTGTTGAAGACACAGGTCTCATGCTGAAAATTGACAAGGAAGTAGCTCCATTCCCCGCAAGCTCCCCCTCTTTGAGTATTCGGGCAGCAGTCCATGAAGAGGTGGCAGCGGAGGAGGCATCAGCCCTGCAGGAAATTGTAGAAGGGATCCAGTCAGTTCCCCCAGTAGCTCTCCCGTCCTCTTCCTCCAGGCCAGATGTTGCGCTATGGGCGGATATTGACAATGAGGTGACCTTCAAAGTAGCCTCATCTGCTTCTCTTGGCTTTGCCTCATCCGAGAGCTTTGTGTGGCAAAATCTGGACATGTTGTGCCAGCTAGTGGAGTCTCAGCCAGGAATAACTTATCTGCAACTGAAGGAAATAGCTAATCGCTTCACGACTGGGTTACAAGCGATGGGCTGCCCTTTAGACTTATATTCTGCTTGATGAGAGATATAATTCCTACTGAGCTTTTTGCTCATCAGCCTATTTTAACATTTTTCAGGTGATGACATCGAAGATAATCTATCTGATGGGGAGGGGCAAGCGTGATGAGAGCTTGATACATTTGAGTCTATGTTTCCTATTTTCTTGAGTCTCGTCCTATTATTGAGTTTTCTATTTTCAATAGAGTATAATAGTGAGTCCTTTTCTTTCTATGTGTAAGAAAAGCCCAGTCATGTAAATCGGATATTGGAATAGCAATAAAGATAGTGCTTTGCCATATTCATGGGCCCAATAATCTTGTGTCTTATGGTTGCTCTGATTGTTCACGACTGTTACACTGGCACGTTCCGAACTATACGTTCTGCTGCTGTCAGTTCAGGGCGTGACACATGTCATCCCGCATGATGACTACTACACGCTATCTATTGTCTATTTAATTCTCTAGATCTACCTCTACCTACTGAGCCTGCCACCTCCGAACAACATTTTGAACTTTGAGCCAATAAAAGAAAAGCCCGAGCCCTAAGAGGTAGGTGCTACCGCTGCCGCCTTCCCTCTGCCATTGAGTGACCATTGGATAAAACCCTACATGCCCTCTCTTTGCTGCTACAACTGTTGTGCCTCCAACACTACTACCCTCTGTACTGTTGAATCAAGATCTGTACAACATGAATAGCCAACCCGTCTTTTAACTTATACCTCAGCCCATCCATGAACTTCTCCATCTTCATCTTCTCGTCCGCCACCATGTGATGTGTGAAGTTGCTCAACTTCACGAACCTCATCTGATATTCTAACACTGTCATGATCCTCTATACTAGGTCCATGAACTGCTTCCTCTTCTCCTTCATCACATGCTTGAGGAAGCAATTTAAGTTGAACACCTTTAAGAAACCCACCCAAGCAATCTCTCTCAAAGATAAGCCTACAAAAGATATCTGCCTCTGTCCTCTCCACTAGTCATGTGCATAGTCCTTTAAAACGAAGACAAAGTTAGAAAACCACATTCAACAACCTAACTAAACCAGCAGCCTAGGCTTGTACCGGACTCTTAGGACCACTATAATTACTTTAGTTTCTTATATGCCCCTCTAAACTTAAGCTCTGATACCAACTCCACATTTCGATAAGAAATTGACTCTACATGAATCTCGACTTGTCACCCATGAGCCAAACTCACTCCACAAGGCTCCCAGCTTCGCGGCCCACGTGTCCTGGGGGAGACCCATCATGTGATAGCCCCGGGTGAAAGTCTCCAAGCTGCTCCTCAAAGCCTCTGCCGTCGGCAAAGGCTCGACCTGGACCAACTGGTCAAGACTCTGGAGAAGTTGGTCAGCCATGGGCATTCAACGCCACTCCAAGTGTAGGAGTGCCAGGCCACTCAACTTCGAGAGCAGGGAAGTCCATGGGCACTGCGGCTGCCCCTTTTGCTGATCCTGAATTGGGAAAAAGAAGAGAAAACAAAAGTTTGTGAGTGTGCCACCACAATAAAATCACCATGGTAAAGGTCCAAAGGTGCAAATCGCAATGGCTTTTACATGAGGCAGTCGTGTCCGTCGGGTCAGGCCTGCGAGAAAACCCCTCCTCTGGGACTAGAGAAGAGCTATCGACAAGTGTCGACCCTTGCCCTATGGGCGATATAGGTGTAGCCGATCTCTCTGCAAATGAGGCAAGGCATGGAAAAGTCTTAGTACTTCATCAACCCCAATAGTCAGCACGACCACTTCATGGTGACAAAGACATACCAGTCTCTACAAGTGGCTCCTCCTCAGCCACAGCAGTGTCGACCTCCATCGTGGGCCCCATGGGAGGAGAGATAGCTGAAAGAAGACACCAACATATAGAATGGTGATCAATATCACAGAGAAAAGAAGTTTTTTCGAATGGATGGCATAAGATCCTAATTCGATAACAATATACCTGGACCTGGTGGCTCAATGGAGGTCACCGCCTGGTCAGCGGTGTCCCGCTCCTCTGAAGGCACTTGGGATGAGCCTTCCACCATGTCAACCCCCGTGGGCTGAGGGGAATGTCTCTCCTCCGGGTGATTATCAGCTGTTTAAGGCAGAGGCATCACACAATGTTGATATGCAAAATTATATATGACAGAAAGAATGTACAGAATATTTTTGTGCATACCTGAAGCCGGCATCTCACTGGACTCTGCAACATCGGCAGTACCTGTCGATAGCCCCACGGCTATGGAGGCTACTCCCCCATCAGGGACTCTGACCTCGATGATTGGAGCTCTCACATCCTCGTCATAAGCTGGCAAGTCAGCGGAGGACCCTGTCTCCATGAGCTTGGAAAGCTCATCCGGGGAGGAGGCCGTCTGGGCGGCTGCATAGTGAGCAATAAAATAAGTATGATGGTGGTCTTTGGGCTTAAGTTCTCCGCCTCGTACCAGGGTTCAGGTTTAATAAATTATGCTTGCTCTGCATGATTAAGAAAGTAACCAATAAAACCCCTTATGTGGTCTCCTAAATATTATCTCCGCATGCATTCTCATCCATTTTATCTTAACCCCAGATGGCTCAGTATCTCGGTAATTAATCAAAAGTTTTCCTCCTTCTCGGAGGATGTAATTAACATCATAACCTTTACGGTATGATAGACTTTCGGTCCTGACGCGGATCTCACTCTCTCCTGACTTGGGTCAGGTCGAGCGCATAATAAAACTTGTCACTTATTGACTGGTACACCCTTTCTTTCTTCCCCCTTCTTTAAGAAATAAAGACCGGCGGGTGGGGAAGCATATCTTCACCCTCACAAAGCTTGGCACGCCCAATGGGACCTAAGTCTCCTTTCATCTTCTTGCCGAGATAAACAGGTTCGGGGCCCTCCCAAAGAATGCTGATCATTTGCTTGTTTCTGTCCTCATAGAAATCAACGATGGTTGCTGGGTTTGCCGCACTAACTTTCGGCCCTAAGATTGTGGCCAATCATGCTGCTGCTGGGTACCTGGCAGTACTAACTGTCTTTGGCTCTTTCCCACTGGGGGTCGGCTTCCCCAACTTTTTGGGGGTGGCCTTTGCTGATATATTGGAAGTAGATGCCCTGGAGTTGGCCGAAGGAAGGATCAAAAAGAAGCCTAGGGCCCACAACGCCCGAAGCCGCAAGGGCCTGACAACAGGTCAGCCTCAGCTGACTAGCTGCATGGTCCACCATGTAGCTCAGGGAGTTCGCCCCACCTACTACAACAAGCCCAGGGGTCGTCGCTAAGGGTACTCCCGAAGAAGAGCTACTGTCCCTGCTGTCGGATGACTATCAATGTTTGAGAAGTCTATTTTGATCGGTGGTGTCCGCATCTTTCTAGACGGACGCGACGCCCAGGCAATCCCAGATTGGGTGGTTGCTGTCGTACCAATCCGTAACTCTTTTCAGGCTCTGTCCGGAAGAAGGGCCGAGAAGGAAGGAATCGGCCGCCAAGGCCGGAAAGAGCTGGCCCCAAGGCCAAGGAAGTTCAAGCAGGTATGGGTCCACAAGAAGGTCCAGCCTGCCTGCCAAGAGGTGCCTGTCCGTCACCGCCCCGAGCCTGCCCAGACAAGGAAGAAGAATGAGAGGGGCCTGTCCCCAAGAAGAGAAGAAACTGTCATGGATCCTCCATGCCACGTAAGCTTTAGGGCATGCGCCCGACAAGACGACATCCCCAAAGCGGGGAGAAGATTTGAGCAACTTGCCGGATGAGCCCGACTAGCTTACATCCCTCCAGTGGGAGGCCGACAACTATCTCCAGTCTTGCATCAGGGACTAGGGTAGGAAGAAATGACCAGCATGGTCAGAAATTATTTTAGGGGTATGGGCAACCCCTCACTGGGCCAACAATGGCTATTGCAAGCAACCACAGCCGAAGAAGATGACTGCCCGCCAATGGCAGTTGAAGAAGAAGAGGAAAGAAGAATGACGTCGTCGGTTGACGACAATGAATATGAAGATGGCTTGCCGTTCGAAGTCGATGAAGCTGCTCCATAGCACATGGAGAGAAGAAGAGTCTCCATATTTGAGAGACTAACCTTCCCTAGTCATGCAAGGAGGAAGGTTCATCGACAACGGAAGTGCATGCGGGTTTTCACCTGCAATATGGCCGGAGTGGCCAGTAAATATGGAGGTCTGCCTGAGCACCCCCAAGAATTGGCTCAATTAGTCGAAAGGCCACGGCCAAACACTAGGAGAACTGAAGCCGCAAGGGAAATGCTAAAAGCGGCGAAAGGAAAATAAGTATTATCTAAAGAAGTCACCACCCTCACTGCAAACGTGGTGACAGCTGAAGAGGAGGAGGTGTTGCTAAACATCTCATCTGAAGGAGCTTCAAGGGAGACAGCAGAAGCCATCCCCAGCACAGTGACCATAGACCCATCAGTACTGATGCTGCTCTAGAAGTACCAGTAGGAGATAGAACTTCTGAAGAAATAGTTGATGGAGAAGACGGAGCAAGCCTCGGCCTCCAAGCAGCCTGAAATGCAAGCTGACTCGCCCAGGGAGGCATCAACCTTGTGACTTCCCACCACTATACACCCTGCCCCAGTCGGCAGAGCCTAGCCTGGCGACCACCCAGCAGCGCCCACCTCAGCCACTGATGCCGCCAATTCTGCCACAAGTGCACAAGCCACATCCATTAGTGCGGCCTCCTCCGTAAGCGACCACTTTGGTCACTCCTTACCTATAGTCGGCACACTTCTACCTGGAGCCGGTCGATCTAACCGTTGTCAACAAGCTGAGGGTGGAAAGAATGATTGAGCTGAAGCTCGCCGAGCGAAGTGAAGGCGACTATCTCGCATTTGATGGCTATCGGGTGCCATACCCACCCCATCATGCAGCCAAGCAGCTCCCTCCAGGGATCAGCAAGCCGCCCACGTTTGACAAGTTCAATGGGAAGGGATCCCCAAAGGAACACGTTGCATATTACATGACCATCATGAGTGACCTAGCCACAGATGAGTCATATTTGCTAATATTTTTTTGGTCCTCACTGATAGGGCTCGCATTTAAATAGTATTCCAGCCTCCCGATCGGGTCAATCAGCGACTGGCCGGATATGCAAAAGAAATTTAGAGAAAGATTTCACGTCACCGAGAGGGAAGTCACGGTGGCTGAGCTCTACTCGACAAGGTAAAGGGCAGATGAAACAGCCCTTGAATACATTAAGAGGTGGAGAAACCTCAGAATGAGATGCAAGCGGCCCCCGCATCAGGAGGACACTGTGCAAATTTGTAAACAGAACCTTCTTGGCGATACGGTCATTCGACTGCTTGAATAATGTGGTGGCCGAAGTAGAAACCTCAGAAAAAGATGATTGGTATGGAGATACGGTCATTCGACTGCTTGAACAATGTGGTGGCCGAAGTAGAAGCCTTCTTGGCGAGACCTGCCCCTACATCAATTGCTGCCACCGCACAGAATTTGAAGGCAGTCGAGCGGCGCCAAGTGCCTAAAGAAGCAAACACCCTTAATATCAAGGCGTTTGAATAGCAGAAAGATAAAGGCAAGACAGTTGCTCCTCAGCCTGCTAAAGCCAGAGACAATAAAGAGGGCCCCTCTCTAAGGGACAAAATGTAGAAAGCCTATTCTTTTCCAAAGGAGAAGACCAAGATTCTATTTGACTGGGTTACCCAGTATAATAAGGTCACCATGCCTGAGCCAAAAAGGCCGAAAGACCTGAAGAGAAGAGACAGTCTGAGATTCTGCCCTTATCATCAGATGCTGGGGCACCCGATCGAGGACTACTATGTATTCAAAGACATCATCGAGGCCATGGTGAAGAAAGAAGAAATAGAGTTGGGGGAGAACAAGGTTCTCTGTTCGGCAGGGAAGCACACAAGCCTGGGGAAAAGAGGTGCGTACGAATGGGCACTTGGCTTCAATATTTGTTCAGTGGGGAGCAAAAGTATGAGGACTTTCCCACAGTAGCACCAACTGCCTTGAAGCAGATGAAGAGAGTATGGAGACAAGCTACTTTCCTGCCTGCTCTGAACGAAGGGCAACAAGGAGGCCCAAACCCTGCTAGTGTTGATGCAGTCACGCACTGTGCTGCATACCTGACTTATTGGATTTGTTCCTTCGCTCTCCTGCAAGACGACGAGAGCATGATCAGAGCTAAAGCCATCTACCCTGCTTGTTTGATGGCTTGGGGCATGAAGCTCTCTCTCTGCCCTGTGGCTTTATGCCTCATCTACAAGATGTTGGGAGACTTGCACCGGACTCTTCTCCCCAGGAATTTGTGGATGGTTGGTCCGCTACATTTCTTCAATGCCTGGGTATGCATATTATTCCCAAAAGTTGCTCCTCAGCGGCTACAACCATCACGGCTCATCCTGAGGATGATAGAATTTGCTAGTGCCAAGCCGTCGCAGCCAGCGGAGTAGCTCTTTGCCATCAGGGGAAAACTGACCAAGGTTCCGATCGATGCGCCTGGAGTTCTGCACTTCTGGAGCTTGGCATCCCACTCTAGCCCACTCCTGAACAAGATGCAGGGATGCCGTCTCTCTGAGACAGAAGAATATGTTCACCCCATTTCTGGTGCCAGGTGTACGAGACCTATCCTGGAACCGGAGTTGGTTGATTGGCTGCTGGCGATCAGACCGAGCGTCCTAGTTTTCCAAAAGAGTGGCATCTTGTGGTTGGAGTCATCCTATCCCTTCCGATTCAGTTGCAATTTTGGCTATGATTAGCACATTCCTCCCTCTTCCATGCCGTTTGCGCTGCCAAATAGGCATAGAGCCAGCCAGGTGGCCAATGACGAGGATCGTGCATGATAGGATTTCTTTCACCGTCGAGAGGAGGGTTCATTCAGGGTTCTGGCTCCCGCTCATTTCCCTCACGTTACTATGGAATATATCAAATGGTGGAATGTGCGAATAGGGTTTTATAGAAACTTCCGCCAGGAATGCTGGGGCATTGCAGAGCGCATGTTCCTGGATTCTCAGCCAGAGCCAGCTTTAGACATTGATCCTGCTTACTTGAAGAAGCTGAAATCTTGGACCAACGATTGTATTCTAACTTGTGGTTAAATAGATTTCAACTTCCTAGTTAGTGTTCTATCACATATTTTAAAAAGGGTAAAAATTTTCTTAAAATTGGCCCCCTCTTGGGTGTCATTGATCGCGGGACTTCAGAGACGCCTGCTCCTACTGGACCTCAAGTGTCCGGGAGTTCTTCCCATGCCCGGGACAAGGGCAAGCAGCTTGCTCGGGATGGATCTTCCGAGCGTCGTGGGGCCAAGCGTAAGGACCCCATGGAAAAGATGTTGCGGTCTTCGATGAAGGTCGAGATTGCTGAGAGGAAGAAGGAGAGAAAGGCGGCGGCTGCTCGCCTCGTCGAAGAGGGTGCGCAGTTGGCTCTCTCAACTATCAAATCAGAGGGGGCCGTCATGGCTGGAGGAGTCACGACCAAGGTGGATGCATTCCAGGCAGGGGTGGCCAACGATGGGGCGCTCACTGAGGCTGATGGGGTGTAGGACGGCAGAGGTCAATCCTAGCCGATCGAGGCCGAGGGGTCACGAGGTGTGGCGATCCCATCCCAGCCGACCGAGGCTGTGGATGCATAAGGCGAGGCAGTCCACTCTGAGCCAATCGGTGGGGCCCCAGAAGTGTGGGTCCTCGGGGAGGATGTCCCAATCCCGGCTGTCCTAGAGAGGACCTTCCCTCCTGCAGCGGGAGCCTTCGCCATCCGGGCCTCCCTGTATCGTAGATGCCATTCTGCGACGTCGGAGGTGATTCGAGGAGACCTCGGACGTAGCTCCCCTTCTGTGGTTCTCGAACGAGTCATAGAGGGTGGCTTGATCGTGGTCCAGCTGGGGGATGAGATGGCTGATTTGTACACTCAGTTAGAGTCAGTGAGGGAATCTCTATCTTGGGCCCACGACGTGTCAGACTGGAAGACTGAATGCTTAACTGTCGACCTTGAGGACCTCCGATGGGAGGCGGCTTCACTCAAGGCGCAAATAGAGTTGAGCCGAAAAGAGGCGTGGGAGGCGACCGAGTAGCTGACTCACACCTGCTATATGGTGGGGCTGAAAGATAGTCTTTTGGACGCAGATCGCAAAGTTCAGGCCGAGCGTAATGAGCAATGGAAGGTCGAGCGTGAAGTGTTAGAATCAGAATTACTCTGATACCACGTGTTGTGACACGGTGCTATGGATTCAGAGGGGGGGTGAATGAATTGCCCCTTTAAAAATTTCAAAACAAACGAGAAGGCGGGTGGTCGAAAGTCTCGGCCATCCCCCCTTCCCAGCACCCCCAGTTAATCTTGCCACCATCATTCTCATTCTGTTCGTTCTATTAGAGTGGATACTACACCTCTTGTTTTACTAATGGCCTCTCTTTCATTTCTTCTTTGAGCTACGTTGCAGGATTTCAGCATAAGGGACATAGCAGGGCTCCTTGCCCTTGGCCGTCCGAGGATGAGGAAGAGGAAACCCACCATCTCCCTATTTGGATTATCTCCCCACGATCATCATCCCTGTGAGGTTCAGGTAAATACCTCTGTCGATCACGACGTTCTAATGTTTCTTTTTGTTACTCTGTAGGTACTCGTGTAGGAAGGTCAAAGAGGCGAACACCCCTTTCTTTCCTTTCCCCGAATGGAGACACATCCATTCCACAACTAACGTCTCCTCCGGGCACCTACAAGTGAAGTGGCGATCACGGTGGGACCCTCTGGTGCCTACTGTAAGTCCCTAATGCCTGAAGTCCAAGACTTGTTGATCCATGCGTTCATATTAGTCAAGTTTACGTAGCTCTATTTTACATTTCTCTGAAAGTTAGACAGAATGAGGCCAAGCTCTTGGCCGCCTAGGCCCCTGGGCGACCAACCCAGTGGCCGCCTAGGTCATTTCCTAGGCGACCAGGACTCTAGCCGCCCTGGGCCCCAGGTGACCATTGACCTGGCCGCCCTCTCCCTTGGTAGGAGGCCACCACTCTAGCCTCATTCCCCCTGTGAGCGACCAAAGACATGGACGCCCAGGTCTGTGGGTGTCTAGGGACCAGGCCGCCCTCTATCCCCTTCCTGTGTTTTCCCCGTAACAGTGTCCTGTCTTTGTTAGTTTGCTTGTGTATTGTGTGATTAATCTCTGTAGGTTAAGCAATGTGGTTGGGTTTAGGAAGAGCCGACATCACCCTTGTTAGGAAACCCTCCCGTTGGAATTGAACCCTTCACCTGAGGATTCCCACTCGGGTGCAATTGGTTCAGTCCATTCGGGAACCTCCGTGAGTCCTCGCGAACCGTGGATTCCCACACGGTCGCCAAGCAGGTTGTACCATCGAAAGTCCCATAGATTACCCTGGGTTTTTGAGTGAGGTTTCTGCTAGGCTCCCGGAGCTCATCCCACACCCTTAGTTCCCTTCTTCCCTTCGAGTGAACCACAAAAAATAGCAACCAATATGGGCCCAAACAAAGATGTTATGGCCCATCAATACAAAACAATGAAAATTGGACTCATGACCACATAACTCAATAAAGAAAAATACATAAATAAGACTCAAAACAAAGATAACATGTGATGATGGAAGTTGAGCTATCCTCAGAAATACACAGATGACTCGAGCCATAAGGAGTAGTGTGTGATGTCCTCATCATATCCTCGGGGTGGGAGGAACTCGACCCCGTTGAGTATGGGTCCACCAGAGTAGTGATCCAGCGCGTTCGAGCCTAGGCATGGCAGGTCCTCCGGATCACCCACGTGTCCTCAGTTGGGGAATTGTTCGTCCACCTCACAAGATAGCGTTGGGGCACCTTGTTCCTGGTGACAATGCTCTGCTTGTCTAGTATCATCTCCGCTTGCTCACGTCAGTCTCTCTAGCTGATAAATGGACTCTCATGGGTAGTGTCTCTCACAAGGGCAGGGGTAGGCTGAAAATCCTTACTAGGTTCCACCGCGGGGCCCTTATGGGGTGCTAGATCCGCCACATTGAAAGTAGGATGTGCCCCATAGCCCTCCGGTAGGTATAGCGCATAGGCATTGTTGCCAACTCATGTCACAGCTCGGAAAGGTCCAGACCCTCGTGCTGTCAGCTTGGAGGTGGCCCCGGGGAAGAGCTGCTCCATCCTCACCATCACAGAGTTGCCTACGTGGAATTCTAAGTGGCACCTGTGAGCATCTGCCCACTTCTTGTAAGCCTTGTTACTCTTCCCTATATGCTTGCTTGGATGCTCATGCCATGCCTTATCATGTTGTGTAGATGTGAAAATTTTAGTATGCAAAGGTGGACTTGGACACCCAAATGTGGTCCTATTATGCACAAGATCAAGTTTGTTGGTGATGATGAATGGGGGTGGACCTGTACATCCAAATGTGGGTCAATCATGCATCTCTATTCAAATGTTGAGCTTTACACTCCCAAGTGTGGTTGTATGCACAGAGGGAACTTGTTCAACTCTAGTGCAATAGGCTTGGGAAGGGGTGAGGTATAGGACTTCTATGGAGGAGTAGAACAAGGATGATGGGTTTGGGGGTTCCCATGTGGAGGGATCAATAGGATCAAGTGTGGTTAGGCTCTTGGTGAAGTTGGTTTCATCAATTCCTTGACTCAAGAAAGCCCATTCCACAAGTTCCCCAATGTACAATTGCCACTCTTTATACTCCTCTATCAATATCAATATTGATATGCCAAGCTTCAAAATATTAACATCAAAACTAATACTAAATCAAAATTTATACCCCAATCAAACAGGATGAAAAATAATCCCATATGAAGATTAATAAACCAAGCAAAGGGGGCATGAACAAAGCGAGGTGTCCAAGAACAGAAGGGCTCGCAGTACGCCAGATTAGTTGACTGTTGAGAGCTTCGCCATCTTGCAACCTGTAATGGAGGCTTCCCCCAGCACTGGCCTCGGTTTGCTCCGCTGCTTCCGCACCATTCGCGTCCGCCGGCGAGTGCTCCGTCGCCCTACGACCTGTCGCTGCTGCCATCTTCACGTGCCGCCGTACGTCCTGGGGGAGCCATGCATGCCCAGGGCGAGGAGGGTAGCGCGCTCTCATCGGGATCACCCACCCCCCGTGCATCCCGCCATGGGCGGTCCTCTCGTGGCGAACCCGTCACTCCGTACCCGTGGAAGGACGCCCCTTCGCCCCTGCCAGGAGAAAACCCTCCCGCATCCCATCTCTCATCCTTGAATTCCCCCGAACGACGAACGGATTCTTCTGCTGCTGCCTGGGAGGATGCCTCGCCGGAAGTAGATGCCTCGTGTGCGACGTCGGTGGCTTTGTGCGCCACCTTACCGTTCGACATCGCGCAGTGGTCTATGTTGCCGGAGTCTCCCACATGCGGCGTCTTCACCGGGCACTTGCTGCGACATCCCTCGTCTGCTTCGGTGGCCTTGCCCATCTCCGTGCCACCGATCATCTGCTGCTGCTCTGTGCAATCCGCGTCGTCATTTGAGCTTCCACCGTTCGGGAAGCAGGGACCGGAACATTTTGGTTCACGGGGCGTCTGGAAGGAGCACTGTGGTGGGGGGCTATTCGAAGCCACCCGCGTCTTCTTCCGCCGAGGGAGATGCTCCAGTTTCGACGATTGGTGGGCTGAAGCATCGTCCCCCTCCAGAGCTTTGTTACACACACAGGATAAAAGGTTTAGGCACATGATCTCTTCTGTGTCTACGGCCTCCCCTGCCCAGTACTGTTCTTCTTCTTCTTCCCCTCCACCTCTTCTCTCCTCTCCCCACCCCAAACCTCTGCATCGCTTTCCTCAGGTCCGCAAATTCCTGCTTGTTCCATGCAGACGCGAGATTCCTCTGCATATATGTTGGCGTTTACACAAGAAAACATAGTCCTCTCAGCTGACAGCCTGACGACATCATCGGCTCCAGTGCCAAAGGAGACAGGGAACTCCAGGCACACAGGGTGCCAATCGACAAATACACGGAGGAACGATAGTAAAATCAACAACACTAGACCACACATAGCATTTAGTCAGTCCTCACTCAGATATCGTATCTGATCGAGTCGTGAGCTACTCCACTGGGAAAAGGAGCACAACAAGCTACTGACGAGACAATGGTCCAGTACATAAACGTAGAATCATATGAAAATAGCACTTGTAAAAACAACAACCAACGACAACAGCACCTGCAGGATTCTGACTCCGTACAGCACACAGAACCATGGAACACACTGCAAGTAGGGCCGTATCAAGGCACGCGGTAGCTGAGCACACGACTACAGGGAGCGAGTCATGCACCAGGCCATCCACCAAGGAAAGACCCACAACAATTGAAATCGATCGCAAAACGATAACAGAAACCACAATCTCAGGGAATGCATCCCAAGGACTACGAACACACCTCGAGAGCACAACACCCACGAGAAGGAATGTAGAGTAGAGGGTACTTTATCAGCAGGAAAGCTGACGATTTCCCCAACACTCGTAAATGCCACGCCAAAACTAGAGAAATGACTGACAACAGCATGGTCACGACAGCGTCTAGGCACATGCAGCTAAGATGGAGTCACATTGAGAAGAAGTAATTCTCTCGACCTGTCAGAATCGTACGAAAAGATCCTCGGCTCGTGGGTCATCAGCCCATACGCTTCCACTGCGCACTCAACAATGCATGAAGGCATCAGAAAGAACCTCGACCTTCACATCTCAGTACACACTAGGCATCATCGCAATCCTAGAAAATCACAATGTAACACGTCTTGAGCACTGATCTAGCGAGCAATCGAGTAAAAAAAGCCTAAGTGCAACAGAGAAGGGCACCAGCTTCAGCACAAAGCCCAAGGAAAAGCACTAATCTCAGCCTACCTTTGCATCCTGTAAACGACAATTGAGCCCCTCAACACATCAGCTGTTGGGCACGGCACGACGAGACATGGTACGCAATAGCTCTCGACACAGAAATTAGGTCCAAAGTCACACAGTCGTAAAATAAGGAGATGATCAGGCTCAAATTAAGTTGTCCACACTTGAGCAGACACAGGACAAGGCGGTACTGAAATGGTGAACAGCTAGAGGAGTGGACGGAGCAACCTTTTCCAAACTTTGTCGCAGATCGGCAACATCAAACACTGACAGTAATGGCTTATCAGCCGGCCATATGGAGGGAACAGAAGTAGCCGAATGTATATCTTCAACTAGCAAAATCGGCATGCTAGTCACTTTAATGATGCGCCCTTTGTGCGAAAATTTGATGCATTGATGATTTGTGGAAGGCACAGCATCTAGCTCTTGTATGTAAGGGCATCCTAGAATACCATTGAAGGTTGGGTCCATGTCAAGAATATGGAAATCTACTGTAATGGTAACAGGACCGAATCCCACCTTTAAAGTTATCATGCCCAGAGACGGCTTCTTAGTGTTATCGTAGGTAGTGACTGTGATGGTGGATGGCCGTATCTGATTCTCGGGAATGCCACACATCTTCAAAGTGCTCGGAGGTAGAACATTAATTGAAGCGCCAGTGTCTACCATGCATTGTTTTACTGGAACTTTAATGATATCCACTGTAATACATAAAGCATACTTTCTGGCCGGTTGCGGAGCCAGTTCATGTTCATAAAAAGTGATCGCCGGCTGACTGCTGACAGGAGCTAGGACTGTAGTGATTTGTTCCGCTGCTATGTCTTCGTTCACCATTACGCTCTCAAGATATTGCTTTAAAGCTCTCTGATGTACAGTGGATCTTTTAATAAGCTCCAAAATTAAAATCTGAGCCGGCGTTCTATCGAGGTGCTTCAACAAATCATACTCTGTGCCCGGCACAGACTCTGGTTCCTGCTCTTGCTGGTCTTGTGCGGGCTCCTGCTCCAGCTGGGGAAATATTCTGTGAAACATGCGCCCACTCCAGAGCACCATAGTTTCAGACGCCTCTGTCGGGGCTGGTGGAGATGGTGAAGAAGTGGAGGCCGGTGTACCGACGGGTAGTGGAGAATTGGTAGTGGGAGGGGTGATGGCGGTAGGCCTTGTAGTCGAGGGTGGAGGGTGAGGTTGGGTGAGTGGCGTGCGGAGTAGGAGGGATCGCGGAGGCATGGCGGTAGAAGGAGGAGTGGGTTGTTGTGGAATCGATTGTGGCGGGGTTGTGGATTGTGGAGAATTGGGTTGTGGAGGAACGGTTACCGGCAAGGGGCGAATAAGGAGAGGCCTGTTTGGCGTAGGGTTGGTAGGGGGAGGTGTATGTGTTGGTGGGCGAATGCGTCCTCGGTGGCAGGGGCTAGCTCGCGTGCCCCCACCTCTGAATGACACCTCAGCAAGCCCTGCCGGATCCTCATTACGCGCCGAAGATCATAGGGTATGGGCGTCACGTTTGTCTACCGGATGCGCCGGGTAAAGGGGTTCAGGGCGTGCCGCTGGAAGACTCAGGGAGCGTCCCGCTGGGGTGCCGCCATGGTGTGTCGCTGAAGGGCTAGCAAGTTGTGCCATTGGAGAGCCCTGGAGGAAGCGTGCCACTGGAGGAAGCCCACTGGGGGTGTGCCGGCGAAGGGGCCATTGGAAGCGTGCCGCTGAAGGGCATATTGTGAGCGTGCCGCTGAAAGGGCACAAGGGTGCGTGCCGGCGAAGGACCCAGGGGGTGTGCCGGCGAAGGCCTTGGATGGAGTGTGCTGCTGGAGGGCTTGAACGAGTGTGCCGCTGGAGGCAGCAGACAGGCGTGCCACTAGAGGGGGCAGCCAGGTGTGCTGCTAGAGCGCCCGGGTTGTGTGTCGTTGAAGGGGCACAGGAGTGTGCCGGTGAACGGGCTCTGCAGGGTGTACCGCTGAGCGCCATGGGGTGTGTGCCAGCGAAGGAGGGCCACGGGGAGCTTTGGATGGGTGTGCTGTTGGAGGCGTCCACGAGTGTACCGCTGAGGACACTCAGGAGGGGGGGCGCGTCGGCGAAGACCTTCACCAAGCGTGCCGTTGAACGGGGTAGAAACTTGTGCCGCTGGGAGGCACATCAAGTGTGCGGCGGAGGGGCCGACAGGGCGTGCCATTGAAGGCCTTCAGGGTGTGCCGCACGGGGAGTGTGCTGCTGAAGGGCTTGAGGGGCACGCCGGGTAGAACCCATAGGGAGTGTGCCAATTGGAGCTACCCTGGAGTGTGCCACTGAAGGGCTTCACGAGAGTGTGCCGTTGAAGAGCACTTCAGGGACTTCCTTTCCTCCTCTTCTTCTCTTCTTTTTCTCCTCTTTTCTTCTCTTTTTTTATCCCCTTGCACCTGCACATGGGGTGGGAAATTTTTAGTGTCCACAATGGGTCACAGAACATGGACTCAGAAAATCACGCACGCACCCATTGCGAGTAACATAGAGTAACAAGTGGCTCGAAGCCACCAGACTCTGGACAGCCCACTTACCTGCTGAACTCAACGGTCCTTGAGTCACGAGACTGGGGGTCAAGATCGTTGCACATGCCAGCAGGGCTATGGTTTCCCTCCCAAAGGTACGGTGCCCACAATCAAGGGGCTGGCTAGGTGCCTAGGGGGCACTAGGTCACTCTCTCTCCCTACAGACCACGATAACTGCACATATGCCGGATGCTTCGGGGTCAAGCACTCTCTCACTGACCAGCAGAATAGTTTTGTGAATATTAAAGGAACAAACACTGAGGGGAGCGAGGGCAAGAGCTTACCTGGTTGGTTTGAAGAAACCAACCCCGTTCGGAGACGAGGGCGAGCGGGGAAGTGGGGGTTCCCCGCACACTGTGTTGATCGGAGCTTCACCCATCTAGATAATGTACAAGCACTACGTCTCGCATAGGAGGGGGACCTCGGGGTGGGGAGAAGTGGAGTAAAAATAAACACTACCTCCACACAGGGAGGGGCGGTAAGTCGGCCAGGCGGAGAGGGGAGTGAAGCTAAGACAACACCGAGTGGGCGCTTCTTCAGTTCTATCCAGGTCTGGAATAGCTAGACAGGGAGTCGCTGTTGATGCCGCCACGGGCTGTACCGGGCTCGAAAGACGTCGAAAATAGTGCCAATCCTTTGCTGACTGATCCAGGAAAGCTTTTGAATTTTCGTGGGATCGTCCGGCGTCGTCGCTGGTCATGACAGACTCTGGACCTAGACCTCTATGCTATGGCTCGAGCTGGACCCAGGGTACTACAGTAGATGGAAGAAGTTGCCACAGCCACTCCTGAAGTCCAAACGAGATGGGATCAAGTCAAGGATGACCGTGGACGAGTCCTCTTCGAGCAGCAACTAGGAAGAACACCAGAGGAGGTCGGGGCAGAGGGGTATGTCCAGAAGAGTGGGAGGGGATCTGGACGGATCCTGACTGACCTGATCTGCTACCTTGGGGTAGAAAAATCGGAACGGGCTGCTCCGAGCTTCAATCGGCGCCCCGCTTGTTGCGTTGGACAGGTGACGGGTGGGACTTCACTCCGGCTACGTGGCGCGCCAAGGGGAGATGTGGTGTGGTCGCAGGAGCTTCTGTAAGTCGCCTCTGGTTGCAAGCCAGACTGGTTCTGCGCAGTCTGTGGAGAACGGCTCTCCCGGGCAGCTCCGAACTCGGATTGGGGCGGGACTACCTCGCCTGCGAAGCAGCTTCAAAGATCTTTCCGGCAATATAGGATAGGCCACCAGAAAATACGTGATGAAGTCGTTGGGGAATGAAGCTGTCGCTTTGTCCGGTGGCCCTGTGCCTGATATACAAGATGTTGGGGGATCTGCACAAGTCACGTATCCCCTGGAATTCGCGGACAGCTAGCCCGCTCCACTTCTTCAACGCGTGGGTCTGCACCTTATTTTTGAAGGCAGCTCCACGCTCTCTTGAATCTGATCGTCTGGTGCCAAGGATGGTCGAGCTTGCCAGCGCTGAACCTTCTTCATTAGCAGACCAGCTATTTGCTATTCGAGGGAAGCTGACCTCGGTTCTGATGGACTCGCCAGGAGTCCTACATTTCTGGAGCCTGGCAACTAGCTCTAGCCCCCTTGTGAATAGAATGCGGCAATGCCGTTTGTATGAGACCGATGAGTTTATTCACTCCTTCACCGGTGCCAAAAGTACGAGGCCAATATTAGAGCCGGAGCTGGTCGATTAGGCTCTGGCTATTCACCCCAGCGTTCTGGTTTTTCGGAAGAGCGGTCTGCTGTGGCTGGAGCCGTACTATCCCTTCCGGTTCAGCCGGAACTTCGGATACGATCAGCAGATCCCGCCTTCCTCGGCCCGCTTCAGCATCCCCAGTCGACATCGGGCTGGCCAGACGACTGCGGACGAAGCCCGGTTGTGGTGGGACTACTTCCATCATCGCGAAGACGTATCTTTCAAGGTGCCGTCCCCTGCGCATTTGCCCCGGGTGACTTCAGAATTTATCAAGTGGTGGAATGCGCGGACCGGCTTCTACTACGCTTCTCGGAAGGACTGCTGGCGAGCTGTTGAGTGTCGCTTCCTAGACACCCAGCCGGAGCCAGTGTTGGACATTGACCCCGCCTACCTAAAGAAGTTGAAGGGGTGGTCTAGCTCTGAAGTCACGACTTATTTGGAGGCGCGGAAGACCACAAAGCGTGGCTCCTCGAAGGCCGACCCGAAGATGCCGCTGGTCCAGAAGGATGATTACGTCAAGACCCTTCAGGGACTATGTCGGGTCAGCAGCGAGCGGGTGGTTCTCTAAGCAATTCCCATCCCGGCTGAGGAGCCTCTCCTGACCGTGGCGGATTGGCGTCCGGAGTCTGACCGTCTTCATCCATACCGAACCTTTATCAGTAGGAAGGATAGGCGAGAAGGCATGTATGCCAACACCCCCTGGATATTCGCCCTGCTTCAATCACATGGGCTTTCCGTGGCTGGCTCTTTGCAATAAATTCATCAACTTCTTACAAGACACTATACATGGGTTTATATAGAGGAAAGGAGGGGGGAGGGGGTTGGCAAATGCCATGGGGAGAGGGAGGAGAGAGGGGGTGCGCCCCTTGACTCATGGGGAGAGGTTTTTTTAATTTTTCCATGTGGTTAATACAAAATACTACAAAAATAAAAGTCCTACCTAAGGGGGGAAAGAATCTTAGACTTTTTTCACCATTTGTCCCCTTGAATGGTCAAGCCCTTCTAGAAGTCCACCTTGGACATTTAACCAGCCCCACATGGGCCCTAGGGCTTAGGTGGACCAATGGGGAAGAAGGTGGGGGCCCCTTGCTAGACCTACTGGACTTTTACACATAAACCTATAAAATCCTAATGACTACCCATTTGGCTTATGAAGCCTTACAATTGCAAACCCAATTATCCAAAGGTATAAATACAAACCAAATGGATACAAATGTAAAAATAAAATGTTAGTGCCCAATGTCGATTCCCATCAATTCTCTCCGGGTGGGAAGAACTCGACCCCGTCGAGTATGGGGTGCAGCTGCTCGCATGTCGTTCCGATGGATCCGTCACCGCACCAGAAAGCGTGGAGTACGCTCCACTCCTAGAGATCGGCACCTTCTCATCCCGTATACATTCTATATGCTACACTGCGGGAAAATAAGGCTAGTGGTGGACACTCTGGGGTGGGGTCACTCTCAAAAAAAGTAGATAGCTCAATGACTCACTAGGAATCACCGCTTTGTCCCATTGGTGACTAGATCCGATACGCTAAGAAGAGCTGAAGGTGACAATTTGGAGTTGGGACTTCTACCCAATGTACATCCAAACTCTCATCCATAAACACGGCTGTACCACCTATCTCCCATCCATTAGATTTCATCCATTCCCACTTCTCAGGTGCTTTATGCATATCCATGATGGTGTTATCCACTGTGTTAATAGAGAATACACCACCAAAGTTACGATGTGTCATGTATTTCCATTTACACATCACTTCACCCCTTTCAGATGGCGAAAGCACCACTCCCACCGCTTAGCATTGCGGAAAGAGTAGTGCATCACAGTGAGCAACACCTTATTCCTAAGGGGCTGCCCCGACTTGAACCAAAGATAGTACATGATTGTACCTCCATTGATATAAAGAAACCCTCCATCCCGAAAGATGAAGGGCTCTGTTTATATCAATATAAATTAACACTTTTCTCTATCTAATGTTTAACGTCAGCCCGCTTTCAAGCGCCATGTCTGACCGCCGCCTAGTTAGCCCATTTTAACCTCTCAGTTAGCCACCTATTCTATACGTCACCCTATCACCGTTAGGGATTTGCCTCACATATAGGTGGCCGGGGGAAACAGCAGAAATTGATTAGGCAAAGACGACAGTCGCCCCTTCACACATCTTGCGAGCCTTCTCCAACGTGCCGACGAAAGAGGGGCCGTCGCCGTCAGTGTTAGCCTTGTCATAGTCCGACTGGACAGGTTCCCGCTTGTTGTCGAGGAGGATGTTCAGCCACTGGCGATTGGTCACCGGGGTGAGGTCGAGCGAGAACACGTTGGTCTTGCCGAAAGCTACGTTAAAACGCATGTTCATTCTCCTGTTGTTGGCACAATTGCCATGAGACTAGCCTCAATATTCAACGTCCAATCTCTCACATTGAATGTTAATTTGGCGTGATATTAGGCTAGTCACAAAGCAATTGGTCAGAGGTTTAGGACTCACACCTAAACTTTCCCCACTCCACGCAGGGCGCTCTCCTAGACGATCAACTCTAGTCTTTAATTAAGCTAACCTCTGAACTCGTTAGGCGTTAAGGAAATCCTTAACACCAAAGTCAGAATACCCCAGCTTGGCAGCGAGGATGCCTCCCAGCATCCCCATCTCGAAGTGATGCCCGTTGCTAGGGACACGGCCCATAGTCAGCGCAAGCTTACGCTCACCCGATCCCTGCCCCTGATGGGGACGCCGCTCACTGTCCGGGAACTGACTCGGACGATCCTTCATGTATGCCGCCATAGCAGCATCATGCGTACGCTTTTCAGCGAGACCCATAGTTATTCTCCATGTTGGCGAAATTGCCGTGAGATTAGATAAGAGCGCCGGAAAGCATGTGCCTTGTCCATATAAAATGGTTTACAAGGAAGTTTCCCCTTATCTAACCACAGAGCAATTTCACGGCTCAAAGAAATAGTGAGCCAATGGGATGCCCCAACGTACCTGCAAGAGATACCAAGTGTATGCTTTCACATGTTCGTCATACATAGATAGGCTCCACATCATTAACAGAAAACCACCATTGGCTTCTCTGTTGGTTATACATGAGAACTTGGATGTGCCCCCTGCCATCGCAGTTGGTGATAACACCGTTGTAGTAGCACTTATCCACAAAGTGCCACACTTTCACTCTTTGCCATATCCGCATTTCAGCCTCACAATTTTGACAAGAAAATACGCCCGCCCGCACTCCATATTGCTACAGAGCACGGGCAGGTTTCCCCACTATACCGGCCTAGCCTAAGCCTCGACCGTCAGGGATTTTGGGTAGGATTAGCCGTTGGCCACGTTGCTGCGAAGCTGGGCCTTCTCGTCGTCGTTTGCCGCCGCGAGCTTGGCTTCATCCGTCACCTTGCCGATGCTCTTGAGCAGGTCGCGAACATTGTCGGGCAGGGTGATGTCATTGTCCGTTGCCCGCTTGTCGGTTGCCTTGGCCACCTTAGCCAACGCTTCCAAGAGCTTGAACAGATCGATAGCCGACGCCTTAGCCACTGGCGCCGAATAGAACGGGTCGGTAGCGAGCAGGTCGTCAAGCGTGAACACATCGACGGACTTGAGGCCCTTCCGGACAAAGAAACCCTTATCCTTCTTGAACCCGACAAGCGTCGCCGGTTCGTTGCCGGGATTGGCTTCCGTGTTGGCCGGAGCCAACGTGAGGGTGCTGATCCAACGCTTAAGAGCCGTTTGATCGTTGATCCGCAAGCCATTGTACAACGCATTAAGCGCCGCACAATCGTCGCGATACTGGCACGCATGGAAGAGTGCCATTGCCGCCGACTGATGAAGGCTGATAGCAACCGACTGGTAAGACTTCACAGTCTCACCAATGAAAGCGATCAGCTTGCCATTGTCATTGGCAGTGATATGCAAGTCAGTCATTTGTTTCTCCAAAGAAGAAAGCCCGACATTACGGGCGTTACACGACTAGCGTCATGTGCATATGGGCGTAACAATCACAAGGCTTTGTCATGCCAAACGAGACCGGTAACAAGAGGCAAAGCCCCTCGCTATCCAGCCTAGTCAATACTGACTGTTACATTACTCCAAGTCTTACGCTCCCATCCCCAGCGCTGGCTAGGTTGTCTCAACACGTGGCTTTGCCTTAGTCATCCGCCCCTCTCAGGGCAGGGCATGTCACGCCTGGCCACTCAATTGATGGGAAATTTGGATCGGGCGCTCACTCACCGTCCGACGGAGCTAAAAGGTAATACTAAATAAGTAATAGTAAACCAGCAAGGGATGTGGCTCGGAGCTCACCTGATCGGCGTGAATACACTGATCCCGGCCAGAGACGAGGGCGAGCGAGGAAGCGTGGGCTTGCCCGCACGCTGCGTCGATGAAGCATCAACCTAAAAATTCAAGTACATGCACTATGCCCCATGCAAGGGGGTTGAAATTGGGGTAGTGAAGTCAAAGTTACATTCAAACACTACCTCCCACAGGGAGAGGCGGTAAGCCGGCCAGGCGGGGGAGGGGAGAGGCGAACTAGGAGCTAAACGGACGGCCGATGTCGGTTCTGCCTGCTCTCTAGAACAAGAGACAGACAGGTGATATTATCACTTCTACGGTCTCTCCCGAACTCCAGTTTCGACGATACCAGCGGCAAATCTTCCCTAACTGACCCAGGAAGACGTCTAATTTTTGGCGGGAGCTCTGGTGGCCGGCGTTGGTCGGGGTGAGGCTGTGAACAGAGACTCTATTTCCTACTCTTGACTGTCTCAGAACTGCTGTAGTAGGAAGATGAAGCTGCCACGAGCTGTCCCGAAGTTCAAATTGAGCACGGTCGATGGAGTTGGAACTGTTGACGTGTTTCCTTCGAAACGTGACCCACGGGGGTGCTAGCCGATGTCGGAGTAGGTCACATCAGCCTAAACCATGACAGGGTATCAGCTCAGTCCCAGGGAAGATAGAACTGCACACTCTGGTGAGAAAATAGAGAAGAATTCGGTTAGGTTTCTAAATGGAGTGCCGCTTCTTGGAGGAGGAGAGACACTCGCAGTAGAAGGTCCCGGTCAAACCCCGCCTTTAGTTCTTCAGGTGAACAGGCGTGGCAGCTTCTGCAAGCCGCCTCTGGATGCTAATCAGAACCCTTTTGCGCAGTCGGAGTAGATTGCTTGCCTCGGACAGCCACGAACTCCGAATGAGAAGAGACGACCGCCGTTGCGAAGAAGACTCAGAGGCGCTTCCACCGATACCTCTTGAACCTTCAGAAACGCCCAGATGAAGTCGCAGTTGCCTCTGCAAGCTACTAGTTCACTACTGCCTGTGACCCAGAACTGTAGGTTGAAGAGTGGAGGTGGGGAATGAGGTCAATGGGAGGGGAAAGGGGGTGGCTCCCATCTCCTTCATCCCCAACTAGCGCACCCCCCCTAACCCTAGCCATCCCACCAGCATCCCACGCCCTAGACCTCTCTCCCTCTGCAACCCAGGCTCGCCACCCCCTGCTCTGTGCGTCCACTGCTAGCTCGGAGTCGCGCAATCGCCGCTACGTCTCCCCATGGAGTAAGAAACCTCATTCTGTTGTTCTCTACAACAAGCTTGCAGCAGAGATTGAGTTTGCAGAGGCTACCCCAGCATCCACAGTGTGAACCAGCCAAAGTGTCTTCTTTGGAGTCATTCTTTGTCGAGTCAACTTCGCTCCAGAAGTGGTCCCGCTGCGTTTCGACCTTGGCTCCGATCGCGTCGCCCATTCTCGTGCAACTGCACCAGATTCGGGTCTGAATCTGAGTACTATTTGGTAGCCACTCCACCGCCCACCCCTGTGTGAATCAGTCAGAGCTCTCTTCACGAGAGGTCTTCTTCTCCGAAGCGCAAATGAACCAGAGGTGGTCCTGCCTGCTTTTGACAACGCCTCCGCCTAGGGCGCCCATTCTCCCTCAGTCGCGCCAGACCCGGAGCCCCCTGTTTGTCCAGGATAGACTGCTGCCATGTTGGCCCCGAAAACCCCTCCCCCTTTCAGTTTCAGGTCGATCACTCTTCTAAAAAGTTATGTCTTTTGACGATACAAGACCAACGCAAGTGATTTTGTCTCGTTCTAACATCGACACTGGAAGTTCCACCTTGGCCATCGGCATCCTATCCTGCTATTCGCCCAGGAATCTGATGCCAACTATTCCGGCGACCACGACCAGCGAGGAGATCAGATGGCCACCATATTTTGAGGGTTCGTATATCTCCTTGTCAGCTACGTCCACAACTTGGTCCCGTCACGTTTGGAGTTCCATAGTACCCGTACCGATCGACGCACCACGACCGCGCCATCTTGTCCGATGAGACAGAACTGTGCAGGCCATCGGCTACGACCATCCCCACCCTCCGGTGACCTCAGAACGATGCTAGACTTTCAGAAGCGCATCGACACTTCTCAAGCTTCGTCTGGGCACATGCGACATCCTTGTCAGACCCCGGAGTATAGCGTACCACTCGGATTGCTTCAGTTCTGTCCAGCAGGACAGATATTGGGCATCAGGCCCACCTCCCCTTCCCCATGTTTCCCCCTCCTGTGTGAGGGTAGTGTGTTGTAACCATGTTCAGACTTTAATGAGGGATCATTTGGTCTTCTCATAAGGTCTATAAAAGGGTCTTGTAACCCCACTTTAGGAGATAGAGAATAATGAAGTTGAATCAAAGTTATCGGGGAACCATCCCATGTGAGGTGTGAGGCCTTGTCTGCTTTGTCTTCTCCGAGAGGGAGATGGGGTGAGAGGCCTCATTCTATCCCAACTTTCTGCCCACCTCCATACCACCCCGCCACTGTCATCCACTCCCTATCCCACACCTGCAAACCAACCCCACTCCCCTAGCTAACCCATACGCACGGCCCTTCCACCTGCTACCCTACCCATTCCCCATCCTTCGCAAGCAACCCATCGTGAAGCCCACTAACTGTCCTCTCCATAGCCCGAGCACCACCGTCCCCTCCTTGTATCCCTCGTCAGTGATAACCGCAACTCGCAGTCACTACCGCAACCCGACCGTCCCTACGCCCCCGGTCGCTATCGGCCGCCGCTGCGAGCCTGACTGCCGCTGACCCAAGCGCAGCTGCATCGCTACCACTGCCGCACAAGCCCACATGCACGCCTCATCTTAGCTATAGCCACCTACTGGAGGCACGTTGTCCTTCAAGCATGTCATGACCCCAATGCCAAGCACGTGGAAGCCCCACGAATGCACCAAGGGTCGTTTGCCCCGCTCTTCATTCGACGTTGGCCACTCTCCCGCCAGCAGCCAAACGTGGGAAGGCCCCTCCCGTTAGCACGCCTAGGCATTCCCCTCCATGCGTGATCTTTGGCATCGCAAGGGAGCCCACGCACCCATGCACCCGATGGGAACCCACCTACCCCTCTCACATGCACCCCCCTCAGCTCCAGTATGCCACCCACCTCCGTCGTGCCAGAAACCCATCGGTCGCCACCTCCCATCTTCCAATACTTCTGCAAGCCGTGCCATCCACCCTCCACTGCCACAGCCTTCACCCCCGGCCGTCCATGCATGTCCCACCCTCCCTTGCTTCTCTCTCTCTCCATCGTTTCTCTCTTCTTATCTCCCTCTCTTTGTACCTAGCGTGACACTGTAACAACAAAAAAAAATTGATGAGAAGGTGAACGGGAGAAAACTCCCTCTCCCCACTGTGTTTTCTCATCCCTCCCTTCCTCTCCCTTCTCCATTTCTCTCCCTCGTGTTTGCAGTTTAACTATTGTAGTTGAATAATAATAGAGCCGCAATCCACCAAAGCATGATGTGCCTCGAGCCAATTCATGCCCAAGATGACATCAAAGTCCTGAAGCGGTAATGTGTAGAGCCTGCCTGGCAAGTTCCGCCCTTCCACCCACACAGGTACCTGCTCGAAGCAATACGAAACGTGCACGAAATCACCAGTGAGTAACTCCACCGCCATGTCACAGGACACCTCGGTCACCGAGTCCTCTACGCTCTGAGTAAAATCCTCCGAGATGAACGAATGAGAAGCACCCGAATCAAATAAAACGTGAGCCGCACAACCCAAAATCAAAAGAGTACCTTCCACCAGCTACAACGCCTCAACCTCTGCCCTGCTCATGTGGGTCACTCTGCCTCAGGATCTCTGCCTCCCTACAGTAGCTGACCGGGACAACTGAAGAAACTGCTCCAGTTGCTGGTACTGTGGCGGCTGTGCTGGCACATGCTGGGGCTGAAACTGCTGCTGCGGAATTTTGGACGGCTGACTCGGCCTCTGCGGGTAGTCACGTGCCATGTGCCCTGGCTGGTCGCACCTGAAGCAAATCACGGGCGCTGAACATGGCCTGCCTGGATGAAAGCCACCACACCTGGGACACCCGTCCCGAGCACCACTCACTGAACTCCGGCGCTACAAAGCCACCGACTGCTGAACACTATCAACGACTCCTGCTGCGCTTGCCCCTTCTGACTTCGGTGCTTCCCGCCAAAGCCAGCATCCCTGAATAGCTTCCTGAGCCTCGAGCTAAAGGATGACGACTCTGGCAGGGGAGCAACCGACCGCGTCGCCACGAGACCACCTGTTGAAAGCTGGACAGTACTCTGCTGCTGAACCACTGACAGCTGACCAAACCCGCCTGAGCCTGAACGGCACTGCCCTGCCCTCGAACCCGCTGCAAATCTCTCTCCAACGCTGACACTGCCTTGCACGCTGCATCCAAAGTGGTCAACCCTGACGCAAGAAGATGGTGCCTCAGCTCGACCCTCAAATCGCTGACGAACTGATCAGTCTTCACTTCCTCATCTGCCATGATGTGCGACACATAACGGCCCAACTCGACGAATCTAGCACGGTACTGCATCACTGACATGTCGCCCTGGGTTAACTCCATGAACTCACGCAGCCTCTGGGTCCTGACGAAAGACGGACAGAAGGCGCGCTCAAACGTCGAGACGAACTCCTGCCATGTCCCATCCCCTCCCTCCACCACTAACCCCCATCCCCATACTTTTCTTGTGCTATTGAGAGGAGTCTGCTGTCTGCCTGCTGTAATTTTAGAAGATCAGTAACTCTCAGAAGTCACTGCATCTTCTTCCTTGCATTCCTGAAGGCCCAAGAGGTACCGACAGAAGCGTCTCTGAGTCTTCTTCGCATCAGCGGTCGTCTCGTCCTCGTCCGACTTCGTTGCTGTTCGGGGAAAGCGATCTATCCCGACTGCGCAGAAGAGATCCAGTCAGTAACCTGAGACCACTTACAGAAGCTGCCACGACCAGTCGCCTGAAGAACTGAAGACGGGGCTTGGCCGAGGTCTCCTACGACGAGTCTTCTTCCCCCTCCAAGAAGCGGAGCTTCGTTCGGACACCAGAGCAAATTCTTCTTTTTTTTCTCCTCTGAGTGTGCAGTTCATTCCACCCTGGGATAGAGCTGACACATTGTCAGTGTTTTGGTTGCTGTGGCCTGCTCTGACATCGGCTGGCACCCCCGTAGTCTTGTTTCGAAGAGAGCTCGACGATGGTTCCAACGCCACCGATCGTGCCCTAATCGGAGTTCGGGACTATTCGTGGTGATGACATCTTCCAGAAGCTGCGGTGCTGTGATTGTTTGTGGCAGAGAACAGAGCCCCCGCTTCCTGCTACACCGCGCCCGGCAACGGCTTCCCTGGCTCCCCCAAAAATTCCAGTACCCTCCTGAGCCAATCCACGAAGTCTGGGCGCTGGTCTTGCTGTCAACGGAGTTCAGGAGCTTCCGTAATAATTTTGGCATCGACATTCTGTACCCTGTTCCTCAAAAGGGACAGATTCGCCCCTGACGTTGCGAGGAGTTCGAGTAGTCATCTTTCCCCTCCCCGCTTCGCCGGTTGAAGGCCCCTCCCTGCGCGGAGGTAGTTCTGGTTGTAATTCTCTTAACCCCCACCCCAAGATCCCCCCTCCTGCATGAGGCGTAGTGTTGTAGATTGCTTGAACAGGTCGAAGCCCCACACTTCCCCCCGTGCCCACGTCTCCGAGCGGGACCGATTTCTTCAAACTGGTCGAGTAAATGCTCATTTCCCTGCTCTATTATAGTACTTTTCATTCCATATTAGTTCATAGCTCCGCTGGACGGTGAGAAAGAGAGCCCGAACTCGCAAGTCCCGGACTTCGAGTGATCACCGTGGGGAGTGCGTTAAAGTCAACAGGCACACAACACAACTGATAAGGGCTATAACGCACCAAGGGTGGGGCATTATAGGAACATAACGCACCTCCCATGGGCCGTTATGCCCACCAGAACGATCAGAATCCACAGTTAAACATAGGATATAACGCACCTAACCAGGGGCGTCATATGAATGTAACGCGCAGGGACAGGAGCGTTAAAGGCAACATGCCTTCAACTCAACAAGTAGGGGCTATAGCGCACCAGACGAGGCGGGTTAAAGGCACTCGACCTCAAAAATCCACAGAAAACTCACAGTTTACGCACGATATAACGCACCACTAAGGGTGCACCAAATGACTATAACGCATCGGGGCAGGTGCGTTATGTCACCTGGGTTTCGAGACTCCAGAGGTCAGAACCGAAACCCCCTCCCGATCGACCGAAATCGACGGGGGACGCGGGGAGGCACAAAACCAAACCATCCTACCACACCATACCATCATGCCAAGCCTACGCATGCCACTAGAATTAAAAGACGATGCCCATGGAGATGATTTCTAATATTAAAAGATTAAAAATGAACTAAATAGGAACATGCACGAAAAATGAGGCAATCGGTGTTGGACCATAGTGCAAGTGGTACCGGCGGTGTCCTAACGAGGTAAGAAATCCATCCCCCTACTTGGATTACGACGAAAATGGCGATTCGATGCCGATCCGGCGAGAGGGCGATGCGGTGCCTCCCGGCCTGACTCAGCTCCACGCTTTTCGGATCGAGGAATGGTGGGCGTCAACTCAATCCTCGCGATGCGACCAATCCAACTGTACCTCCCTTGCTTCGATCAGTGACTATCTAGACTAGAAATTGAGAGAGGAATGCAAATCAAGAATATAGCCCAAAATCATCCAAAATAGGAATTGCACGAAAAATGATGAAGATGGTGACGGATGGCGATGCATGAGACGTCAACGGATTCCTGGCGAGACGAGGAGTCTGTTCCCCTACCTCTTGCGCAGCGAAGATCACGAATCAGTGCAGATTGGGCAACGGGGGCCACGCCGTCCTTCCACTTACACGCGTCTCCACGCTCCACGATCCAAGGGATGAAGGGTACCGACGTGATCCTCGCGTCGAGCCGGTCCCGTCGGTACCTCCGACGCGTCGACTGGGGTCCGTTTGGACCGCGAACCGAGTGAAAGGGGGAGAGAGGAGTCTTTGCCAAGAGGTGTTTCAATAACTAAATCTATCCACTCCGGTTCATTAGGCAGTGGATCGGTAAACTTCTTAGAAATAAAAGAATGCGATGCGCCAGTATCAAATAAGACATATGCAGTCTTTGAGTAAATAGTGAGTGTACCTTCCACCAGTCCGCCTTCATTGTCTTGTTCTGCCTCCATAATAGCATGGAGATGGGCACTTCTTGTCATTGGGCGTTTTCCTTCTCCAGGTGATTCCTTCATCATCGGGCAATCCGAGATTGGGTGATCTCGACTCCCACAACAAAGACAAGCTCCCAGTTTCCTCCAACACTCTTCGACCTTGTGTCCGGCCTTGTCACAATGTTTACACACCACGTTTGATGGGGTGGTGGTGATGGAGAACGGCTTGGACATCTTCTTTAACTTCTTGTCCTGCGAAGATTCACCTCCACTATCGGGTCTCTTCTTATTATTGAAACTTGACTTGTAATTGCTATAACCAGCAATGTTCTTTTCCTGCCCACGGATCTTATCAGATTGTTCCGTGGCAACTTCCAATAACTGTGCTCGACGCACCATCTCAGAATAAACTTGGATGTCTAGCGGAGCCATCTGGGTGATATATTGGGGCCTGAGCCATTAAGGAACCTTCTTGCTTTCATCTTCTCGGTGCTAACTAAGTGCTTAGCGTATCGAGACAGTCTTGAGAATTGCGCCTCGTAGTCTGCCACCGAGACGGATCTTTACTTGAGTGCGGCAAATTCTGAGGCTTTTCTCTCCTGAACCCTATCAGAAAAATACTTGTTGCTGAAGTGTTCAACAAATTCCTCCCAAGTTACTTGTTCTGGATCTATAGTAGCTTCGACAGACTCCCACCAGCAGCGGGCGTCTCTCTCTAACTGGAATGTAGCCAATAAGACCTTCTCCTAGTCCGTACATTGCATAACCCTAAATATCCGTTCGGTTTCCCTAAGCCAGTGCTCGGCATCGTCTGGGTCCGTGGATCCCGTGAATTTTGGAGGATTCATACTTCTAAAGCTTTGGTGAAGATTCCCTACTCCCCGTTGTGCACCTCCATGTGTGACTTATTGTAATGCTCGGGTGAGACCCTGGACGGTCATCTGCACGTCGCGCCATTGTGCACGTTCGGCGGCCATTGTCCTACAATAATTAAGTAACTATTAGATCGTGGTCATTTTCTAAGCCAAATTTCCTTGAATTTCATTCATTCCCACCCGTTTTGGTTTTTTTGTATTTTATTGTAGAAGAGTGGGCCGCTGAAAGGCCAAGGAAAGGTGTGCCGACGAAGCCTGGATGGGCACTGGGGGATGTACCGGCGAAGGGTGTTGAAGGGTGCACCGGGGAAGGCTTGGGTTGGGTGTGCCGGCGACGGCACTAACGGTGCACCAGAGAAGGCTCAATGAGTGTACCAGCGAAGGATGCTGGGAAGAGCGTACCGGGGAAGGCTGGGATGGGTGTACTCGGGAAGGCTGGGATAGGTGTGCCAGGGAAAGGCTCCAAAGCCTGTGCCGGCGAAGGGCTGAAGTGGTGCACCGGGGAGGATTCAAGGAGCGCACCGGCGAAGGACAAGGACTGTGCAGGTTTCTCAATAAAGGATCAAAGTCCATGCATATTTTCAAAGGTTAAGTCCGTGCACATCTAGGCTGAGTCTATGCAGATGCAGGTTAAGTCCATGCACATAAGGGCCAAGTCCATGCGTGCGTGCAAAGTAGGAATGGGGTCCGTGAATATGCAGGGGATGAAGGTCAAGTCGGTGCATGGGCAGGCAAGGTCCGTGCACATGGGGCTGGGGGCTAACAGAAGGTCAGTGTACATGGGGGTAAGGTCGATGCACATGCTGGCTAGGTCAGTGCACACGCAGGGGAAGTCAATGTACCTATAGAATATGCTAAGGACAAGGCCAGTGTACATGTTGGCGAAGTTAGTGCACGTGCAGGGGAGGTCAGTGCATATGCAAACTAAGGTTAGTGCACAGGGGCTAAAGTCAGTGTACATGCAGGCTAAGGTCAATGCACATGCAGACTAAGGTCAGTGCGCATGGGCTAGAGTCAGTGCACATGCAGACTAAGGTCAGTGTATGTGCAGACTAAGGTCAGTGCACGTGGGCTAAAGTCAGTGCACATGCAGACTAAGGTCAGTGCACATGGGCTAAAGTCCGTGCAAGGCTTATGCATGCGAAGGGGGACAAGGTCTGTGCAGGGTCTGTGCACATGGGGGTAGGGGCTATGCAAGGTCCATGTGGGGCTTGTACAAGACTTATGCATGCAGGAAGATCAAGTCCGTGCAGGTTTGCACGGGGTTGGGGTTGCAAGGGGGACGAAGTCCGTGCATGGGCTGCACGGGGTTGAAGTTGCATGGGGTTGAAGCCATGAGGCCTAAACCCTCCCTCCCTCACTCAGTGAACAAAAAAATGTTATTTTTCATAGGTTTACTTGGACCAAGTTTAGCCCTCAACTTGGTCCGCCTAAACCCTTCTATGACCCTTCACCTTCCCTTATAAAATCCCCCCTTTGGGAAGCTCAAAGAGGAGGCAAGCATCAATGCAAGGAGCTCACCCCCAGACTACAAAGGCGCACTAAGGAGATTTGTGTGTTTGTTTGCTAGGCTCACGCCGAGGGCATGCCGCATGATCATCCCTCATACGGCGTCTAGCCCAAACACCAACTTCCTAAAAGGCGACCCCCTATTTTGATGAACGTATGTCATCTCGATAATCATGCACAACCCCAGATCTTGCTTGATGAAAGCACTCTGCTCGGGTCCTATGTCGATATTCGTGTACGACCCTGATGCCGCTTGATAAAAGCACTCAGCTCGAGCCCTGTCTTAATAGTCATGTGCCCCTAGACGTTGCTCGACAGGGACACTCTACTCGACCTTGTCTCGACATTTGTGCAGGACCCAGATACCGCTTCATGAGAGCGCCCTACCTAGTCCCTACCTCAACGATCGTGCACCATCAAACGTTGCTCGATCGAGGCGTCCTGCCTGATCTCTGCCTCAACGTTCGTGCACGACACAGACGTGGCTTGATGAGAGCACCCTGCTCGATCTCTGCCTTGACCTTCGTGCATGACACAGACGTGGCTTGATGAGAGCACCCTGCCTAGTCTCTGTTTCAACGATCGTGTACCATCAGACATGGCTCAAACGAAGCGCCCAGCCTAGTTCCCCATCTCGATGATCGTGTGTCACTTTGATATCACCTCGATAAGCGTGCCCTTAGTGCTGTTACCCAGACAATGGGCATACTTCACAAGTCCTGGCGCAAGATGAAGCGCCAGGCCCCTGCCTCTGTCAACGGGCCCCGATCACGACTATCAAGGTCTCGCGATGCCCATCTACTTCAGTCACAACGGTTCCCCCGGCACCTGATTACTAGTCACTCCAGTCACATCGGGACCCGTGATGCCCAACCACTCAGCTCACTCAGTCACAACGGTGCCCCCGCCACCCAACTGTCAGTCACTTTAGTCACATCGCAGCCTGCGGCGCCTGACCACTCAGCTCACTCAGTCACAACGGTGCCCCCGGCACCGGACTGCCAGCCACTCCAGTCACATCGAAGTGTCGACCCATGGGGTCGACCTTTTTAACGGGGGTTTCTGTTTTCATTGAAGACAGACCCCAGGATGCTAAGAGTCAACCCCAGGGGTCGACCCTTGCACAGTAAAACCAGAAAGTGAATTAAATCAACCCAAATAAGCCCAAGGCCATGACATATATAATAAGCCCAACTTACCCACATGGAAACACATTCAAAATAGAATTCTTACCATGATCTCAAGGATTTGTGGGTAAATTAAAACCTGTACAATCAAGCAACTCAATTTCATGAATATTAAGCCAAGGTGATTCAATAAGCCATTTTCAACCCAATTGAAGGCATGACTTAGCCAATAGAATTGCATGCAGTGAAGATGTAAACACTATCAAGACCATTTGCAATGAGGTACTTAAAACCACCATTCAAACATGATTTTGATAAAGGACATATAAGGCTAAATGAGCAAAAATAGCCTCATGACAGTTAAGAGGGGCATGCATGAGACACATGCAAACCCAACTATCTCTGAACAAGCAATGAGCATATAACCTGAGGTTCTGTTCAATGCATACCAAGAATCCACCACCAACCAAAGTTCAAGATGCTCATACTTACCATTGGCACTGAGAGCGTGTGAGCATGATTGAACCTGCACTTGATAAAAACACATAAACCATAACTTGGTCTAAGCAAAACTGAATTCAATTAATCCTCCCAATCCTGAGATGGATAATATACAAAAATAGAAACTTACTATGGATCCAAATCAACCAAGTAGAATGCATTACAAGGACTTAACACCAACATTCATATTTCAGTCCAGTGACTCCAAGTTCAGTTTGTTATGATAAAGAGACCATTCTATGCATATTAAGACTAATGGTCAGTGCATGTGACGGACCAAGTCTTAGCACATGAAACCTAAGGTCGATACATGTGAAGCAACATCAGTGCATACAACCCAAGTTCAGGTATACTTTCACCATGTCCAATCAAGAGTTAATGAAATGTGTTGACATGAAGCGCATTCAAGTTCAGTTCTATAATCTCAAGCACACAATGCATTTTATCAACAATGTCTGTGCAAGATGGACAAGGTCCGTGCAATGACATCAATGCATATATACATTTAGGATCATGCTTCATAACAAGGTAAGAACTAAGGCTCAAGGGCCAGGGGTCCACCCATGGGGTCGACCCATAAGTAAGTTCAGTCCAACAACTAAGGCAACTGAAACCAACACAAAGCTAGCCAACTTGTGATCATTAAAGCTCATTTAAGGTGACTTAGAGACATGAATTACCACGACTTAAATTCATCATTTAACTCAGCATTGAGGTCAGTTTCATATTCAAACCAAATTCAGATATAAGCATGAAGGAGCCAAGACTTATTACCATCTAGTCAAACCAAAACAAGAGATAGAAGAGCCCGCTTAAGGGCAGTCCACTTCAACTCAATAGCATCCAAACCTGCAAATCAAGGATATCAACATGTTAGTTTGTTTCCTTAAGACATACGTAAAATACACAGTATATTAGAATCATCAAAACCATTGTCAAAGAAAATGAGGGGGTGCACCGAACTCAATAGTGATTGAGGCGACTAAGCAGTCGGGTGCCGGGGGCACCATTGTGACAGTGGTTACTGAGTAGTCGGGCACCGCCGACCCTGATGTGACTGGAGTAGCTCACAGTCGGGTGCCGAGGGCATCGTTGTAACTGAGGTTGCTGAGCAGTCGGGCATCAGGCCCCCCGATGTAACTAGAGTAGCTGGTAGTTAGGTGCCAAGGGCACTATTGTAACTGAGGTTGCTAAGCAGTCGGGCGTCGGGGGCCCCAATGTAACTGGAGTAACTTGCAGTTGGGTGCCGAGGGCACCGTTGTAACTGAGGTTGCTGAGCAGTCGGGAGCTGGGGCCCCTTATGTGATTGGAGTAGCCAGCAGTCGAGTGCCGAGGGCACCATTGTAACTGAAGGAGCTGAGCGATCGCAAGACCTTGATGGTCATGCTTGGGGCCCACCTGGGACTGGCAATCGGGTGCCGGAGGCACCATTGTGGCTGAAGGAGATGGGCGCCGCGAGACCTTGATGGTCATGCCTGGGGCCTATTGACAAAAACAGGGGCCTGATACTTCATCTTGCGTCGATACTTGTGAAGTATCCCTATTGTTCTGGTAACGACACAGAGGGCACGCTTATCGGGGTGACACCAAGGTGGCGTACGATCAACGAGGCAGGGAGCCAGACAGGATGCTTCGATTGAGCCGTGTCTGATGGTGCATGATCATTGAAACAGAGACTGGGTAGGGTGCTCTCATCAAATAATGTCCGTGTCGTGCACGAACGCCCAGGCAGAGACCAGGTAGGGTGCCTCGATTGAGCAACATTTGATGGTGCACAATCATTGAGGCAGGGACTGGTAGGGACGCTCTTCATGAAGCAGCATCTGGGTCATGCACAAACATCGAGGTAGGGTCGAGTATGGTTCACCCATAAAGTGACATCCAGGGCTGTACACGATTATCAAGTTAGGGGTAGTCAGGGTACTTTCGTCAAGCTACATCTGGGGTCGTGCACGACTATCGAGATAAGGCCTGGCAGGGTGCTTCATTCAAGTGACATCAGGAGTCATGCATGATTGTCGAGACGATATGAGTTCATCAAAGTAGGGGGCCACCTGTCACGTCTCGAGATATGCAGCGAAAATAATCGGGAATGTGAACAGCCGGCATGGTAAGCATCTTGCAATCAAGAATAACCAGAGCGCAAGAACAATCACACCAAAGTAATTGCTCAATAATTTAATCAACCTTCACTTTCATTAATAATCAAAATCTAGGTACATGAAGTATTAAACTCCTTGAATCCACTAGACTCAATAAAAGAAAATTACATAGACTCAATCTAGACATGTTTGGACTTCTTAGGTCTTCTCCCAATTCCATAAGACCTTCAATTGCTCTTGGACCCATCACTTGAATGACCTGAATCAGACTCACTGGTGCTTCCTGAAAAGATTGAAAAGTAGGAAATGAGCACACTTGCCCAGTAGGTATCTTCGCATCAACATAAAGGCAATGTTAAAGTGATTAATATTTTAGCTCTAAAGAACAAAGTAAAATCATGTAGATGCGATGAATTATGTGAATAAACCAAAATAACATGATATTATCTAGTTGAGATATGAGAAAATGATTGAGCAAGTATAATCAAGTAAGAATGTAACTGTGACCTTTCATGAACAAGAATGTAACAAGAATGTACTAGAAAGTCATGTAATAAGTAAGTAAGTACATTTCGCTTAATAGAAGGTACTTTGTGCATTCATGTGGATCTATATTCATTTTTCGTGGATTTTCACTTATTTAAAAAGAAAGTACTCCTAGCGTAATACGACGCCAGTAGCATCATATCCCATGGTTTACAGTATGTTTTTGGCAATCAGCCGAGGGGACAAGCATAGAGCCCTTGAACACAATCAGTGCTCGAATTACATCTTCAAGTATAAATCAAGCTACTTTCACGTATATAAAGTTGGGCCAATAATATACAAGTTCAATGAATGCTTCATGATACAATGTCAATAAAAGAATGCACCAATTTGAATATAAGAATTCAAGAATAAGCATTTAATACTAGGTCATTTTATGAAGAAATTTGACAGCATAACGGTACATTCTTTACTTTTCATAATTTACTTTAGATGGCTTGAATAAGGTGATAGGTCCTAGACACTCAATAATCCATCTAGTAATATAGGAATCACAACTCTTGGGTCAAACCTCGGGTTAGTGGAACTCAGGAAACAAACGGTCGATTACTGGGTCGTTTATGACCTTCACGCGGTCTAAAATTGGACAATTTAGCAAGTCAAGCAGTCTAGTAATGGGCCATTTACGTTGGAATGAAATCCCAAATATGGCTGAACTCCTGGAGACAAGCAGTCGAGTATTGGGCCGTTAATGGGTCTTAGCGCTCAAATTCTAGACTATTTATGTCCAGAACTCAGAAAACTGATGGTAGTGCTCTCTAGATAATTGAGCTTTAATGGTACAACCAGCTCGACATCCTGGAGGGAATCCCAGACTCACGGAGACTTACGGAGGCCTTGAAATAAGATTTTCTAGTCCGTTAGAAGGAATATCCAAAGGAGAGGTTATCAAGTTCAAGATTGTGTGCCTAACGTGCAAGAGTGTAACTAATGGTCACATATCGGAGTATATGCCATGTTCTTATGAAATGACTCTTAGATAAGAAGGGAACTCTCATTCAGTGATAAATCAATAGTGAACCATGTTCATCTTAATATTTGAGAGATACATTTAATACAAAAGTATATGATTTGGCCATGAAATTAACTTAAGCTTTAAAATAATCCTAAGTATATAAAGAACGTGAAATCCATTAGAGTGAACAGTAATAATACCCAGAGTAACAAAGAGGTACCTAAAACTGGTTGGAAACTTAATTAACTAGTCATACCATAAGTTAAATGAGCTGTTCTTAATTCAGTCTCAAGTTGACAGAACTCAGAATGTAAAAGGTCCATTATATGGCCGTGTGTAGGGCTACGTGGTCTATCTTGGGTCCGCTTATGGTTACCATAAAAATCAGATCGTAGAAACCAAACCGTCTAGCGATTGGCCGCTTACCTTGACAAGCGTTCTATCGTTGGGCCACGAACCAATAACTAGTGGTCCATTATTAGACCATTTAGACCCGTCTGAAAGGAAAACTAAATGTTTGAAAATTAAAAAATTATAACTTAAATGCTTAACCTAAAGAATATCATGCCTGGTAATCAACATATATAAACTGTATAAGATGATAGAACGAAGTAGAGGCCAACAATATGCATGGGTTCTTGTAAAAGACAAGAGGATTTCCTTTTAGTTCAATTAGGGCTATGGTTCATGCATGCGATGGCAAGTCATGGTAAAACAACCAATACTCCATGTACAAAGCATGAAATCAAGTGCAATAAGAGGGCTTTTAATCCTGGAACCATATTTTAGCCGTTCATGAGATAACCAACCTCTGGAAGTGCTCCTAGACTCCGAATTTAGGGCAGGAAGTTAATCATAATTCTTGCTCGTTCCGAACCAAACTAGCAACTTCACGCCTTCCTATCTCTTGATTCCCTTGACCAAAGGACGTGAAATTTTGAGGGTAGATAGAAGATACAAAGGAGAACAAAAAGTTCTAAAGGTGCAACTTATGAATACCTCGATTTGGGTTCCTAATCTCCTGATCTTCACTGGTCCATTGCTTAGTTTCCTTGGTTGTTAGTGTAGAATCAGCAACCTGGGGCTCTCTAACTTCTTGTGTGTTTGATCTCCTAGAACGAATTTTAAGAAAAATTAGATCTAAGTATAAGCAACAACTTCCTAGAAGAAACTTACCATTGAAACTTCCTCTTTACCTTAGTTCCACGTGAGACTAACGTAGGGGTCGTGCAAGTGAAATCTAGGGTCTATTTATAGGGTTTTGCTAGGGTTTCGTGGATTACATCAATTCTAGAGTCCCTATTTGGCATAAAACCAACCTCTGAGAGTCCTGAGCATGCTTACAAGTCCTAATACCTCGGTCTCTAGAAGTTAAAATGTAAAAAATCTAATCTTTTTGCTCTGTCTTTCACTCACGGAACCTGCAGAGATAAGCGGTTGTTTGGGCGACCATTTAATGGGCATAAGCGGTCTTACGATAGACCGTTTATGGGTCTGGGCACCGAATTTGAAACTAATTCAAACTCTATTATTTATTTGTCCACTTATTTATCTAAACAAGGGGTATTTATCCCTTAAATTCTGTAAATAGATAAATTAAGTTTCTAGAATATGGGCCAAAGTTCATGGGCTTGGTCCTAAAAAATAAGCTAAGTTAATTTTTTATCATATTTGGGCTTTAATAATGGCCTATTTAACCCAGAAATTCATTTATTAATCTATTTTAGGTCTTAAAAATTCATATTAATTTTCAAAAAATCTCTAAAAATATTCAAAATACTTTATAAAAATTTTCGGGGTATTACAGGATGGGTGCCCACAGCCTGTCAAAGACCGAGGTGCGTTGCAGAGGAGCCCCCATCGCGGTGTCGACCTGAGGGGAGCTCGGGGCTGGGTGCTGGTGAGGCTCGGAACAAGCCCGTCTTTGCCTCCGCCTACCTGGGCTGGGGACATTGGATGACTGGGCGTCGTCAGGCGACATTGTTGTGGAATGGGCCACGTCTTGTTTGACGCCACGTCTGAGCGCTTGAAGGGGGTTTCTAAGGCATGCCCTCTGAACAGCTTGAGCTTCTTCTGAGGTGACCCAGATTCTTCTCAAGTTGGGTTGTTGGTCTCCCTTATCGTTGTTTCCCCGACGGACTTATGGAGCTCGTGTATCAGGCTGATGTAGGTGCCTCCGGATAGCTTTCGAGGCACCTGCTTCTTTGAGTTCCGCTTTGTCTTCTCGTATTTGCTATAGGGGGCCGAAGCAGTTGGAGGTGGGAACCGTAGGGATGATCCGTTCCTAGGGTATGAGTGGTTCGCCCTCATTGAGGTGAATCCGCAAGTCACCGACAAAGATAGTCTTGCCAGAGTTACTGGTTGTAGCGGCGAGTCACCTGCCTTTACAGCCAGGGTGATGCTTCTTCTGCGGAGCTAAGGAAGACCCTACACTGAGGTGATAGATTGAGAAGACCCAGTCTGCAGCTGCTGGTGGCACAGGACAGTCGATTGAGAATATTGGGATTGGCCCCCTGGACATGAAGTTCATGTTGGAAGCCGGTGGTCGAGCAACTCGGGTGTAGGCTCTCACCCGTGCTGATAGAAATGTTGCCGATGCTCGAGGTGACGCTCTTGCACTGGAAACCAATAGTGCCAGAGGTGCTGGGGTGCCGGTGACCTAAGGTTGTGAGCCTATATCGAGTGCTGGTGAGACTGGAGAGTGTGATAGAGGACCCATGGCCAACATTGAAGTTGCTGCATCCCATAGAGGAAGACCTGTGCTGGGAGTCGACGTCACTGAATGGTAGGGGACAGAACCTCGTAATGGAACTGAGAGGCCCGGGGCCCGATGCGGAGAGTTCACACCAAGGACCGAGCTTAAGAAATCCCGGGGTTGTGTGCCCGGTTTGAGTGCTAGGTGTAGATCCTAAGAAATCTACTTATAAATAATAAAAGAAAGAATAAGAATAAGAATGTGGGAAAAGGAGAGGGAGCATACGTGGACACTAGTGAAAGAGGGTGTGATCGCTAGAGGACACACGAGCCTCAAATGATATAACAACAAATAAGGAGGGATCGCGATAAATACCTTAAAGAGTGGGGGAGATTGTGAGTGTCTTCCTTCTCTTCCTATCGGTCGGCCGATGGATAGAGTTCTTCTTATTTGTGTTGGGCGTATGTACAACATGTCTAATTCTCCTTAATACGACGCGCCCCTGGGCACGTCGTATTAACAGATGTGCGCGCCGATTTAACCGGCGTCGTTTTAACCAAAATGCAAGGGCACGTCATTTTTGGCGACGCTATTTTAACGCCGTACAGGCTTCCGACCGCGCCAGATAAATGTTCAAGGGCCGTTCCGAGCTTCCGTTAGCAAGAGGAGACCAATCCAGATGAAGCTCATCCATCGACCTTGCTACGCTCGTGCCTTGCTCGCAACACCCACGGTTGGGGGGCATTTGTTGGCACTCAAAATATGATCGATGGCGACCAAGCAGCAAAAATGAATGATACGACCGGAAGCCGATGAAGATCAACCCATTGAAGACTTCTCAAGCTGCCAGAGCCTCGAGTCACCTGGAATGAACGCCGAGGACTTCGCCTCAGGAGAGTCGAGATGAATCCACAACCAACTGGCAGTGCAACCAAGCCTACCTAATGATCCGGCATCGACTCTGTCATGCCGCATACCCTACACCCGCCGCCCGACCAAGGACGATGGTCTACCCAGTGGCCTACCACCTGAATTAAGATTCTCCTAAGGAGGAAGAACGCCATCGGCCCTTCATAACAAGGAACCGAAGGCTCTGTCAGTGGAAGATCCCGATCACCCGACACGGGCCCGACTTCTCGCTATATTGGGCCCGTCAGTGGCCGAATGATCACCCAGTCAAGGCAGAATTCTCTCCGGTGCTATGTCACCCTGTAGGGGAGCTTTGAGCACCAGTCAGGCTGAGCTGGAAGCACAAATCATAATGCCGAAGGCCGTGTCAGCGGAAAACCCGCGTACACAAGTCAAACACACATGAGGTTTCGTTAAGCCCATTCATCACGCCGAGAGCTTCGTCAATGCCCTGTCAAGATTTTTCAAGGATCGTGGCGAGAAGAGGAGTCGACGGGGGGCTTCCGGATCCATCCCCGGACCCATCGGCCAGCCTGCGTCAAGCGAACAAGCTAAATCGGCACGTGAAAGGTCACCGGCGCCCCTTAACCCGGTGCCGCCAATTTTGACGCGCCAAAATACTTTCAAGACACTTGTCCCCGACGCCATTGAATCCAGCGCACCCTCAGTGGCGTCAGGTTAACCGTTGTTATAAAAGCAACACTATTAGAGAGACAAAAAGAGGAGGGGCGAACAGGGAGAATATTCAGCAAGCAACAGAGAGAAGCTTCTCTTCTTTGTCTTTTCTCTGGATCTCACTCGCTCTTCTATGCTTCTACTCTACTGGTAGTTATCCACCATCCACTTCTCCAAGAAGGAGAAAAATGCCTTTTATACCAGCAGCAAGAAGGGTGCGTGTCTTCCACGAAGTCCCACCCTTGAACCTCCACACGTGGCAGCATCTTGCCATTCACTTTGCACGTGTCATGATCCTGAGACTGCATCTAACCTTGGATCACGTGTCACCCATGTTTTCCACGAAACATTACCTGTCAACACAGAAACAAACATTAGTTCAGTTTAAAATATACTAAACAGAAGAAAGATGCACGGGGTATGCACGGAGTATGTTTAAAACACTTAGACAGACGGCTACAGTACCTGCTCGGACTTGCTGCAGCTCAGGCAGTCATGACACATACATGCTCGGACTTACACTGGCTAGGCTGCATATGCTCTAACCTCAAACATGCATAGGGTTGGATTAGATCCAATGTGCTCAGACATACAGAGAACATACACTGTCTTTGGTACAGTGTATGCTTGGACTCTAACAGGTAACAAGCAGAAAATGCACGGACGTTATTATATGCTTGGACTTTACTAGCATGTGTGCTCGGACATGCTCCAAGATGTAGCGAACCAGAATGTGCACGGGCGTTGACACATGCTCGGACATGCTAAGAGAGGCTTGATGCATATGCACAGACTTGCAGAGGTTGTATAACAGTGTATACTCAGACATACACTGACCAGCAACGGTGCATACACAGATAATTATGCAAAGCGAGCAAGGACATGCATGGACTAACTCCACAGTTGATAGCAGGTAGAGCATGCAAGGAGTTTGTTGTGAGGGATGTGCACGGGGTATGATGTGCACTGACTAGCTTGCCCAGTTGATGGAATTTGTTAAGCAAAGCAAATATGCTTGGATGCATGTTTTTAAGGAAACTTGCACGGATGCAAGTTTTGTAAGGTGGTCAAAACATGCATGGGTGTTTGTTCTGAGAGGCAGAGACAAAAAGTGCATGGATGATGCGGGACGACGACGAGACTCGACAAACACTGGGACTCTAAGCAAGCTCGAGTACGTCCCACGCGAGGGAAGCGATCGGATGTGCACGGTTGAGAAACCGGCAGCGAGTCAAGGGTGGTCGGCTCTCTCTCTCGTGCCCGGGTCGGGTCACGGGATGGTCAAGAGCTGCCGCCTGAAGTAATTGCTCAGGCAATTAATGCCACCTTCCAGGTTCAACCTGAGGAGGCCAACTGGACTGAGGTTGTCCCCAGAAAGAGCCGTGCCACCAAGGCTCCTAAGGAGCCAGCCCGGGGTAAAAAGCAAAAGTCTGGGGGCAAACCAGCCCCACCTCCCAAGCGAGGCCCTCTTTCTCCTCAAGAGGCAGCGCGCCAGAAGAAGCAGGAGAAGAATCGCCGAAAAAATTTGAAGAGGCGGTTGAAGAAGCAAGCCGAACAGGCAGCAGCTATGGAGGCCCCTAAGGAGCCGACTCCTCTCCAACGACTCCAAAAGCTCATAGATGAGTTGGAGGATTACATTCCCCCTCGTCCCACCAATGCCCTTCTGAGTCTGGCCTCAGTATGTCCTCTCGAGCTGCCGACCCATCCTTTGACTATTGGCTTTCAAGTTTGACTCTCACATCCCACTATGACTGTCAAATCCATCCTCTTTTGTCCCACTGGGTCTGACATTCCTTCCGGGCTGCCAACCCACCTATCTCTTTCCCATTGGCTTTCAGGTTTGACTTTTACGTCCCACTAGGGTTGTCAAATCTACCCTTTCTTTTCTTTGAGTTTGGCCTATGCACGTCCCTCTCGGGCTGTCAACCTATCCCTTGCCTATCGGTATTCGGGTTTGACTCTCATGTCTCACTAGGGCCGTCAAATCCACCCTCTTTTGTCCCACCACTGGCAAAGACAGAAACTCCTCTAATTGAGCTGGCGTAAGCTAGAAGGCAGGAGAAGAATGAGAAAAATGATTTATAAAGAAAACTGAAGAAACATAGTATGACTATCATGCTAGAGTATCCTGCCCTATCGGGGAATGCCAAGGAAATCTAAGATTGCATTGAAAGCCTTGTTCAAAAACGGTGATATATCCAATAAAGCTGCAAGTAAAAAGAGAAGTCTTAGACAGGAAGCTGAAGAGTTAATAAGCCAAAGTCGCCTCGCAAAAATTCTGTGCAAGGAAGGTCCTCTCTTCTACGAGCTAGAAGGGCCAATGTTTCAACGTAAATCTCTGGTCGACCCGAAAGTCCAGGCCGACAGTCATTGAATAGGGCACCAACCAATGCTCGAGATAGATTCCCGGGGAAAACAAAAAAAGGCGAGTCCCCACAAACAAGGTTTCAAATCAAGTCTTGGACAAAGTCATCCTGGGCGGCCAGCCAGTTGGCCTTCTAGCCCTTCAGCCCGACAGCGCTTCTCGCCTATGTGTTGGTGTCTCGAGGGTTCCGTATGTTGGGTGGCCCTGTGGATTGAGTGTCTTTGTGTTCTGATGATTCTGGGATAGTAGTGTGGGCCATCCTTAGTTGCTCGTGGGGTGTGGACAGTCACTCTTGTGTCGAGCTGCAAGTGTCGACTATCCCCGCGAGAGTCCCGTGACGGCGGGGGGCATTCACGCGTGAGGGTTGTGATCGCAGTTGGGTATCTTTATGGGAGTAGTGGACCGTGGACCTTGGGTTCACGTCCTGGGTTTTGGTTGATAGTCAATGGACCGACAGTCATGGTTTGACTATCAGGTTGGTGGTCCTTGGTTCTCATGCTAGTGAGCCACCTCGTGGCGGTGTTGTGTAGGCCGATGGTACTCTGGTGGTTTCCGTAGTTGTGCTTGGTTCTTGGTGACCCTACCCACTTGACGTAGCTGACCTGGGCACGTACACGTGTCGACCCCCCAGGGAGGGGTGGAGGCTTGTCTCGTGTAGTGATTTTAGGCCGGTTACTTGAGGGCCCCTTGCCTTCGCAGCTAGAGTCCGGCTGGTGGGAAAATCGGCTAGAGGACCAACCTAGAGCAGATGGTCTGTGTATGCACACGTGGTCAGTGGTAGTGGACCCGCGCTGACAAGCGCGACCCGACTAGTCCTTGTTCTGTGGTACACTGGTATTGTGTACGGTTTGGGTGTCTCAGTTTTCACCAGAGGGCGTGCAGGGAGACAAGTGAGGCTGCGGTATAAGTCATCGGAGGACGCATCCGGTCTCGTGGTCAGTGGGTTAGTACTCCCGTCACCTGAGAGGGTTCAGTGTAGCTTTCTTCCTGGTGTGGTGTACCGTGCTGGTAGTTTGGTTCATCCCGTGTGGTGTTAGGCATGGTTCTTCCGCTAGTCTCAGCTCGGGATCGAGAGATTCTCCCGAGGGGTTCCTTTCGTTGTTTCGGGATTGAGAGAGTCTCCCGAGGGTCTTTCTGTCGTTCTTAGCCCGGGATTGAGAGAGTCTCCCTGGGGGGTTGGTTCGGCTTGTGGTTGGCCATGTGGTCGTGTCCATGGTTCCGTCGATTAGGACGGATTGTCCAACCTTGGGGTCGGGGTTGTGAAGAGGGCCGGTATGTGTGTTCTTCTGGGTTGACCATGAAAAGGGTTGTACTGCGATATCGGTCCGCCAACATCGAGTCCGCCAACTTGAAAGTGTGCTTGCAAGTCTAGGTCCAAGGCTCGCTCGATCGGTACCTTTGCATCCATAGTCCGTGTCACATCATCTAGTCTTTACTTAAACCATTGTTGACTTAAGCATCGGAGGGTTATCCCCTTAGGTAACACCTAGGGCTCCTTCCGACGCCTCTTTGATTTCTGGTGTATGCATGCTTCCACGAGTGCCGGACAACTTCCCCGATAAACAAATAGAGAAGGTGGTACGTGACATAGAAACTAGATTTTTGTCTCTACACTTCTTGGCGCCATCTGTGGGAACATGAGCAAAAAGCCATGGCACCTCGTGGGAGTCTTTGCAATGCCAGTAACCGGGGGTGCGGTTCCCATCAGGGAGCCAACTCTCGACGCGGATCACAGGAAGCATCCTCTACTCATCCACGCCCAGAAGTCACACTGGGCGACCTTGAAGAGCTTCGCCAATAGATCGTAGCTCTGACAGAGCTATGCCAAGACCTCGTGAACTGACAGGCAGACCCCCAACGCATTCCACCTGCATGCCACCAGAGTGAGGGGGCCCGGATCATCCTGAATCCCCGACCGGTGCAGGAGGCTTCCCATGCCTCTGTCACGAGAACGCGACGATCATGTAGCTCACCCACACCAAGGGTGTGCAGCCTGCTACATTCCAACCCAGAGATGGATCGACGACTCCAACGGATCGACAAAATCAAAGACAAGGTATGCTACCCTGACGATGTCCTCATTACCGCCAAGAACTGGGGCCTCATCGACGAGGACCAAGACTTCCATGCTCCCTTCTCCAAGGAGATCATGGAAGCCCCCATTCCGCCAAAGTTACAACTGCCGTCTTTCACCCCATACAAAGGCACCACCGATCGGGCCGACCACATGCACAGCTTCGAGTCCCATCTGGTCTTCCACCGGGCCGCGGACACTGTAAAGTGCCTCGGATTCGTCACAACTCTCTGGGAGAACTCCCGGGCCTGGTTTGAATCCCTGTCGGTCGGGACTATCTCCTCCTTCCAACAACTCAAGAAGCTGTTCAAGGAGAACTTCATTGGCTACCGAAAGGTAGCAAAATCCACAGTGACCCTGCTCGCTCTCAGGCAGGGGTGAGAAGAGACGTTGTGAGACTTCATCTCCCATTTCCAACATATGATATGACTCAATGAAAGGGAAAATAACATGAGATAACATAGGCGGACATCTCAAAGTGGTGCCGACGGTCTGAGCCAAAGAGAGTGCTGTGGGATGCCCTCATCACCACCCCTCTGGCCTGTCACTGTCACCTCCTCCCTCCTGCCTCTTCGATGGCGGGCCCATCGCAGAGGTCGCATCCTCCTCCCTCTCTCGTCACCGGCGTCGATCCTCCTCCTCATTCCTCTGTCGCTAAGAGGAAGTCGCAAGGTATCACCCGATAGAGCCGTGAGTAGCCTGACTCCCGCTCGGGGCCACACGGCTACCACTCATCCCGTCGCGAGAGCGGCTCATCTCCTTATATGCTCGCAACTCACTGCGAAGCTCTAATGCCTCCCGCCGGTACTACTCCAACTCCAAGGCCGCAGCTCGAAGTCACTCTACCTCTGCTCGAAGGAGTGCCGTCTCCACTGAGTCTGATGGTCTGGCCTGTGCTAGCTACTGCCAAAGGCGGGCTGCCTCCTCCTGTGCCTCAACCTAGCCTCGCTCCGCCTCCTCTCTCGAGCGAACGCTCTACTCCAGCTCAGCCCGTAGGCGCTCCGTCTCCTCCCCCGAGTGAAGGCTCTACTCCAGCTCATCCCGTAGGTGGGTCGCCTCCTCTCTCAGGCAATAGCTCTGCGCCAGCTCCTCCCGCAGACGGGCGGCCTCGTCCTGGGCCAATACAAGCTCCTCTCGCAACTGGTCACCCTCGCCTATGGCGATGGTCAGCTCCGTCACCTGCACGCATGCATTCACCATCAATCAACTGCATTTTAGTATAAAAGCATAATTCACAAGGGAAAGTGTAGGGTGTACCCACTCAGAAAGTGCTGCCTCGGCCGCCTTGGCCCGCTCCACCATTCGCTGAAACTCTGCCTCCCGGTCTGCTCTGTCGGCAGGAGTCTGGGCTAAAGAAGTAGATGGAGCATCGGCCCCCTGTCTCTGGGCGTCCTCCCCCCATTGCAATCAAAACTCCAGGTCAGTCATGTCTTAGCATAATAGCAATGCATCAGTTAAGAAAACTCACCAAAAGGGCTAAGGCCTATTGGGCCACGTCACGCTCCCTGATCGTCACCGTAAGGAGCCCCATCAGCTCCGCAAGATGCCCCTCAGGGTCGGTCTGCATTTAGAAGTCCAAGTGTTAGCATGTCATCAGGTAGAAATCAGCAAGGAACATGGGACACCAGGATGGCTGCCACCACACCTCGGACATGGTCTCAGCTGACTCACTTGAAACTCACGGTGCTGCTGATACGGAGGAACAGACTACTGAACTGAATCGAGAGACACCGATTACTGCTGCACAAAACCCAAAGATGCTTGACGGTTGAAACGCTTCTTAGATTTTTGAAACATCCGCCTTGACGGACCACTAGAAGTAGCCACGACAGACGGAATGCCAGGTGTTGACGGCTGATAGGATTGCTGGAATGGCATAACCGGCTGAGCAACACTGGACTAAGAAAACCCTGCAGACCTTGCCAAATCAAGCTCAACAACGACCGCTGCCTAATATGCATCATCCATGACAGTGACACGGGTAGCAAGAAGTGGAACTCTTAACTCGGCCCGCAAACCACAGAGAAACTACTCAGTCTTCAAGGCTTCATTAGCAATAATATGCGGCGCATACTGACCCAACTCAATGAACTTGTTTCGATACTGTAACACGGTCATCTCACCCTGCACCAGATCCAAAAATTGGTGCATCTTATCCATGCGAAGATAGGCCGGACTGTAGGTAAGCTCGAAGGTAGTCACGAACTCTATCCAGGTGATCTGACGAAGTGGTCAGGAATGGAAGGTGACTTCCCATTCCGAACTCCACCACATCAATGCTGCACCCTGAAGCTAAAAAGTAGCGAGCATGACCTTCTCATCCTCTACGCATTCCATAGACTGAAATACACGCTCAGTCGCCTCGATCCAAATCCTGGCAGTATCCAGATCTGACTGACCTTCATAAGTCGGCGGGTGGAACAGTAAAAATTCCTTAAGTGCTTTACCACGGCCACCAGGTAAGTCATCAAGCGGAGCTGGCATAGCAGGAGCAGGGACTGGCACGATCGGAGGAGCAGGCGCGATAGGAGGCGGAACGCTGCCACTCTCTTCCAGGGGAACAGGAGCTCTTCTTTTAAGGGGCGGCATCTAAAACATACGACAACAGAAGATACATTAATAATCACGAAAAACATCCTAAGCCAGCAACAGACGACACGACTGGACTTGCTCTGGACAAGCACATGTAATTTCAATTCTTTACACGTTTCCCCAACACATGCTCTGATACCAACTGTAACATCCCAGAGTTCAGGGTACCGACAACCCGATACAAGTATCGAATTACCGCCACCAAGACGGAGGTCTGCCCTGAGGAGTACGAGCAACCAAGGAGTAGGCAAGGGGACCCAGGGACGCCGAGATCTCCTCCTGGGTGAAGAAAACAGCTGGCTCACCTAAATCAGTTAGCGCCGGAGCATGAACAGAGCCTGGAACAACTGGGAGCGCCATGGAAGAAGAAAGCACTTCGGCAAAGGTCTTAGCACCATTAGCCACAGAAGAGCCAAGTCGTGCATGGAGAGGCGGGGGAACCACAGGGGGATCAGCCACCAAGGAGGCCACGGGTGGCCCCCCGGGGTTGACCATCGGGGAAGACGATTCCAAGGGAAGACCGGTGGATGGGGTTGATTTTCTGGTTACATTGCATTGTTTGGTTAGTATAACGGGCCGCGGTAGCCGCGTTATACTGAACGTAACGCCCCATGCTTGGCACGTTATGATCTGTGTTCTTGGATTCTTGCCATTGTTCAGTTGAGTATAACGCACAGGGGTAGGTGCATTATGCTGAACATAACGCCCCAGTGGTGGTGCGTCATGGTCTGCATGTCTGTGTGCTTGTGTTCACATAGGTGTTCAGGTGAGTTTGACGGATGGAGGGAGGTGCGTCATGTGCCATATAACGCCTCTGTCCTAATCCGTTATGTTAGGTAATGGTCCCAGCTTGGTCCGTTATACCTTCTGGCATTCTAAAAAGGATATGTTTAGTTCCTAATGCATTTAGTAGTGCATATTCGCCATGTTTAGATTATTTTATGAAGCTATGGCATTATTTTAGACCCTAATAGAGAAGCTTTCTCTTTCCTTGTGATGGAGCCACTAGTCATAGCCCAGCGACCTGAGTGTCGGCCCACCTAGGAATGGTAGAGGGGTGTTTTCCGTTGATGGTTCTTAAGCTAGTTACCATGGGCCCCTACTTATACCGTTGCATCTTACGAGAGGAAAAAACTAGCTAAAGTCCTGGCTCTAGGCAGGAGTCAGTGTGTGCACACATGGTAGGAGGTAGTAGGACTGACACTAACGAGTGTCACTCTGACTAGTCCTTGTTTCAATACTATTTACGCCTCTCGCTGGTTGTGTTTGTCTGACCGGTGAGTTGCCTGAGACGCAGTGTAAGCCGTCAGTGGACGCGTTTGGTCTCTCTCTTCTAGTGTGTCTCTTCTTTTTCCTATCACCAGGTTGGTAGAGCTTTCTTCTATTGGTGGGGTTAGGAGCGCACCATGGGCTCCGCGGAGCCCGAATAAATCGTCACCTCGGTGACTGGCACGCCCACGCACGCAACAAACCGAGAAAACATCATTCCCAACGCCAAAATCAAAAAATTTACGTCCACAGGGGGAAAACCAGCTAGAGGACCCGACCTAGAGCAGATGGTCTATGTGTGCACACGTACTTGGGGGCAGAGGACACGCGCTGACGAGCGTGACCCCAACTAGTCCTTGTTGTGGTACTTGTGCGTGTCTGAGTTTCGTGCCCGGGGCGCCGTAGCTAGACACTTTTGACGCGGTGTAAGACGTCAGTGGACGCAACCGGTCGTTCTTCTAGTGGTGGAGCTCCTGTCTCCTAGTAGTTCAGACTCGAGGTGCTCCTGTCTGCCGGTAGGTGTGGACTTGAGTTTTGTCGGACCGAGGTTCAGTAGCACGGTACTGGTAGATTAGACGATTTTTCGTTTATTTATTCCAGCTTGTTGGTTCTACCATACTCTTGTTAGCTAGCGTTGCTTTACGGCTTTGTAGTGTTAGTTTTGCTACTATAGCACCGGGTTTTCCATGTGAGGTAGGGTTCGAGGGATCCCTACTGAGCCTTCATTTTGGAGGCTCATCCCCTACGTATTTTCACCATGTTTCAGGCGAGGCCGGCACTTCAGGTGGTGCGGCAGGCGTTCAGCGTGGTTCCAGTAGCCGAGGTTAGTTCCAGTTGCCAGAGCCGGGGTGTGCCCCGTGTACTTGTACTTTCTTTCAGTTGACTGTACTTTATTCGGACATGAGATGTACTGGACCTTGTAGCAGTTATTTATTTAATTTCTGCATTATTATTCTGTTAGATATTGTGCTATCTCTGCAGTTACTATAGCTTCTTACACACCCTCACATCATCCCTTTTTCCCTTTCGAGTCTTTGGGCTCGTGGGAGACGGGCCGAGGTTCGAGACGCGTCGGTTCCTTTCCGGTACTCGGATCCCGGGTCGTTACAGGTGGTATCAGAGCGAGGTTGTGAATGTGTATAAGGATCTAAAATGACTGTAGTGATCCAGAAGGTCCATGAATGTCCTGTACAGTCGGCAACTGGCTTAGGGCCCGCGTGTTTTTGAATTGCGATTGTTTTAATGCCAGGTGTGTTATGGCGCCACGGAGGAGGACTCGTTCCCAGCAGGGGGAGTCGAGCGATGGTCCAGAGGAGCAGATGGGACATGGTCCCTTATCAGCAAGGGCTTCAACTCGGGTTGTTCATATTCATCTAGTCCGTTTATGTAGTCTTGAAGCCGCCGGGGCTCCGAGCTGATTTCTTTGACCACCGGCAACGGAGTCAGTCTCCTCCGGTTGTGGGTAGGTAACTTGAACAATACAGGCTAGTCGGTCCAAATTAGTGCTGGCGCTAGAGGAGTAGGTCGTGGCGTCAAGCTACGGATATGTGCCCCCACTCTCAGGCGAAGTACAACCTTCTTCTTGGTCTGGATGGGGACTTGCTGCCATCCCTATTATTCTTTTATCGGCGTCAGAAAGTAGGCTTCATAAGTGTGCTGAGTGCTGGCCTCTGCCACTTCCTCAGGCAGTGCCTGATATAGAGAGATCATGTTGGCTGCAGCCCTCCTCAGAGGCACTTCATGGGGTTGAGGAGGGTCAACTTTGTACTCCCCCAGTTCTATTTCCTCTTTCTTGATCATGCCTTCAATTACATCCTTGAACACATAACAGTCCTCAATTGGGTGTCCTAGCATCTGATGGTAAGGATAAAATCTTAGACTGTCTCTTCTCTTCAGATCCTCTGGCCTTTTTGGCTCAAGCAAGGTGACATTGTTGTACTGGGTGACCCAGTCGAACAGAACTTTGGTCTTCTCCTTTGGAAAAGAGTAGGCCTTTTTCATTTTGTCCCTGAGTGAGGGACCCTCCCTCTTTTCTTCCGCTCTGTCGGGCTGAGGTGCGGCTGCCTTCTTGCCCTTATCTCTTTGTTGTTCAAATGCCTTGATGTCAAGGGTGTTTGCTTCCTTAGGCGCTAGGCGCCGATCTGCTACCTTTGCCTTCTATGTGGTGACATTGGCTGATTTAGGGGCGGGCCTTGCCAGAAAAGCTTCAATTTTGGCCACCACATTATTCAGGTGGTCAAACGATCAGATTTCCATGCCAATCATCTTTTCCAGTACCTCCCTCTTGAGGTTCTACTTGTAAATCTGTACAGCATCCTTCCGATGCGGGGGCCACTTGCATCTTATTCCGAGGTTCCTCCACCTCTTAATATATTCAAGGGTTGTTTCATCCGACCTTTGTCTTGTTGAGTAAAGTTTCGCCACCGTGACCTCCCTTTCGGTGACATGAAATCTTTTTCTGAATTTCTTCTGCATGTCCGGTCAGTCACTGATCAACCCGGTCGGGAGGCTAGAGTACCATTCAAATGCCAGCCCTGTTAGTGAGGACCCGAAAAAATTCAACAGATATGACTCATTTGTGGCTAGGTCACCCATAATGGTCATGTAGTATGCAACATGCTCTTTCGAGGATCCCTTCCTATTGAACTTGTCAAACTTGGGTGGCTTGCTGATCCCTAGAGGGAGCCACTTAGCCGCATGATGTGGTGGGTATGGCACCCGATAAGCATCAAACATGACATAGTCACCTTCATTTCGCTCGGCGAGCTTCAATTAAATCATCCTCTCCACCATCAGCATGCTCACAGTGGTTAGATCGATCAGCTCGCGGTAGAAGTGTGCTGGCTGTAGGTACGGGGTGACCAGGGTGGTTGCCTGCAGCGGAGGACACAACAACGGAGGTGCTTGGTGCACTTGAGGCAATACCGGTGGCATCAGCGGCTAAGGTAGAGTCTGCTGGGTGGCCGCTTGACTATGTTCTATCGGCTAGGGCAAAGTGTATAATGGTGGAAAGTCACACGGGTTAATACCCCCCCTATGACGACTCGGCCTGCATCTCGAGCTGCTTGGAAGCCGAGGTTTGTTCTATCTTTTCAAGCAGTTTCTTCTTAGGAGCTTTATCTACTGCTGATATTTTTGTAGTAGCATCAATACTAATGGACCCATGGCTGCTGTGCTAGGAATGCCTTCAGCTGTCTCTCCCAAAATGCCTTCAGGCGAGGTGGTCAGCAAAAACTCTTCTTATTCTTTAGTTGTCACCACATTTGTAGTTAGCATGGTGAATTCTTCAAATAGTATTTATTTTCCCTTTGCCCCTTTCAGCATTTCTTTCATGGCTTCGGTTCTTCTAGTGTTCGGCCCTAGCCTTTCGACTAGTCGGGCCAATTCCTGGGGTTCCTCTGCCAGATCTCCATATCTACTGGCCACCCCGGCCATATTGCAAGCAAAGATTCGTAGTTCTCTCCTTTGTTTATAGACCCTCCTCTTTGCATGACTTGGGAAGGTCAGTCTCTCAAACACAGAGGTTCTTCTTTTCTCCTCCTGTCGGGGATGGGTTTCATCAGACTTATAATCTGGGCCATCTTCGTATCCATTGCCATCAACAAACGACGTCATTCCTCTTTCTTTTTCTTCTTCGACTGCCATTGGCAAGCAGTCTTCTTCTTCGGCTGCGGCTGCTTGGAGCAGTCACTGTTGGCCTAATGAGAGGTTACCTAGACCCCTGAAGTAGATCCTGACCATATTGGTCATTTTCTCTTGACCCTGTCCTTGGTGGATGACCAGGGATAATTGTCGACCTCCTACCGGAGGGATATAAGCTAGCCGAGCTCTCCTAGCAAGTTGATCAAATTTTCTCCCTACCATAGGGATGTTGGCTTGCCAGGTGCAGGCCCTAAAAGTTGCATGGCGCGGAGGGTCCGCGACCGTCTCTTCTTTCCTTGGGGCCACACCCCTCTCATTCCTTTTCCTCGCCTCCATGGGCTTGAGATAGTGGCGGATGGGTGCGCCTTGGTGAGCAGGTTGGATCTTCTTAGGGACCCACACCTATTTGACTATCTTCAGCCTCGGGGCTAGCTGTCTTCAGCCCTGGTGGCCGACTTCTTCTTTCTCAGCTCTCCTCCCAGATAGGGCCTGAAAGGAGTTGCAGGTTGGTACAATAGGGACCACCCAATCTGGGATCACTTGGGTGTCGCGGCTGTCTAGGAAGACTCGGACGCCACTGATCAGGATAGACTTGTCGGAAGTCGACAGCCGTCCGGTGAAGGGACTAATAGCTTTTCTGTGGGAGTTCCCTTGACGGTGACTCTCGGGCTTATTATGGTAGATGGGGCGGGCCCCCTGAGCTACATGGTGCACCATGTAGCTAGTCAGTTGGATCTAGCTTGTTGGCAGGCCTTTGCGACATTGGGTGTTGTGAGCCCTAGGCTGCTTATTGGTGCTTGCTTCAGCTAGCTCTGGAGCTTCCACGTCCAGCATGTCGGTGAAGGCCACCCCCAAGAAGTTGGGGAAGCTAACCATAGGTGGAAAAGAGCTGAAGACTGTTGGCACCGCCAGGTACCCACCAATATCATGGTTGGCCATGATCGTGGGGCTGAAAGTCAATGCAGCAAACCCAATAGCCATCATCGCTTCTTGTAACCACAGAAGCAAGCAAGTGATCAGCAATCTTTGGGAGGGCCCCGGGGTATTTGTATCTTAGCAAAGAGATGAAGGGAGACTACAGTACCACCGGCCATGCCAGACTGTGCCAGCGGAGCTATGAGCTAATATGGAATGAAAAGTTCTGTAATAGAGCAGGGAAATGAGCACTTACTCGACCGGTTTAAAGAAACCGGTCCCACTCGGAGACGTGGGTGCGAGGGGAAGCATGGGGCTTACCCACGTCGCGGAGAGGACGCTTCGACCTGTTCAAGCAAACTACAACACTACGCCTCACACAGGAGGGGGATATTGGGGTGGGGGTTAAGAGAATTACAATCAAAACTACCTCTGCATAGGGAGGGGCCTTCAGCTAGCCAAGCGGGAAGGGGAAAGACGAAGAATAGGGCTTCGCGCGATGACAGAGTCGAATCTGTCCCTCCTTTGGAACAGGGTACCGACTGTCGATGTAGGAATTCTTTCGGATGCTCCTGAACTCCGATGCCAGTGAGACCAGTGCCAAAATTTCGTGGATTAGTCCAAGAAGTTGCAGGAATTTTGGCGGGGGTCGGGGAAGTCATCGTCGGGCGCGGTGGAGCAGGAAGCAGGGACTCTGTTCTCTGCCACAAACTGTCACAGCAACACAGCTTCTGGAAGATGTCATCACCACGAATAGTCCTGAAGTCTGATTTAGGTACGGTCAGTGGCGTTGGAACCATTGTCGATCTCTCTTCGATTCAAGACCACGTGGGTGCCATCCGATGTTGGAGAAGGCTGCAGCAACCCGAACACTGACAGTGTGTCAGTTCTGTCCCAGGGTGGACAGAATTGCACACTCAGAGGAGAAATAGGAGAAGAAATTGCTCCGGTGCCCTAAAAGAGCTCCGTTTCTTGGAGGAGGAAGAAGACTCGATGTAGAAGGTGTCGGCCAAGCCCCGTCTTCAGATCTTCAGTCGGCTGGCCATGGCAGTTTCTGCAAACGGCCTCAGGTTGCTGGTCGGACCTCTTCTGCGCAGTCGGGGTAGATCGCTTCCCCCGGACAGTCACGAAATCAGAAGAGGACGAGACGACTGCCGATGCGAAGAAGACTTGGAGACGCTTCTATTGGTAGCTCTTGTGCTTCCTGAATTGCCCGGATGATGATGCTACTCCCTCTGCAATCTTCAGGTCTTCTGGGCTGTGAACTGGTGGACAATAGATTGAAGGTAATGGGGGGGAATGGGGTTTATGAGAGTGGAAGTGGGGTGGAAAGGTGTGGGGGTGGTCCCTAGCTATGAGGGAGTCTGGGAGGGGGTGTTCTTCCATAATCTGCTCTCTATTTGCTGTTTGTTTCATAGCTTTCTTGCCCTTCTGTTCTTTAGCTTCTTTTAATTGTTTACGGACTTCAGGTGGACAACTCGGACACTTGGTTACATCTTGTCCTTTTTCTCCAATCAAATGATTCTTTAATCTTGTAACACCACCTGCCTTCATTACCTTCCCACAAAAATTACATTGCAATCCCTTTCCTATGGAGGCTGCAAGAAAGGTTTCACAATTTTTAACAAAATCTTTCAACCCACACATAGAGAGGAAGATATAAGGGGGAGGAACCATACCAGACGGTCCAGACAGAGGTGGTCTGTCGTCTGTGTCCGGCAGCGGCTGTTGGCTGGCCGGCTGCAGACTTCGAGAGGTGAGGGATGACGAACGGACAACAACGTCGATCTTTTCCCCCATAGATTGGAGGTGGACAATGACCGACGAGGAGAAGGGAGTCTGCAAGGGAGAGGGGTGAGGGTGAAGGGTCGAGGAGGGGTGAGGGCTGCTGTCGGCGGCGGCTAGCAGGGCCGCATGCAGACTGAGCCTTCAGTCCGGTGGGTGAGGGCCGACGAGTCCAGTGGTGGCACGAGGGATGAGAGAGGACTCAGAGGAGTAATACCGGCCCTACTGAGAGGGTGAGAATAAGAGCAGGTGAGAGGGACAACGGGTCCAGTGGGCAGCGATGGCGCCGACGTTGGATTGGAGGTGGACACTAGATGTCGGACGAGGAAGCGGCGGAGCTGGCACGATGCCGGACACCGCGACTGGACGATGGACGCCGCGACGATGCAAGACGCCGGACGCCGCGACGGAGCGCGGCAGAGCTGGCGCGTAGCGTCGCACGAGCCTGCGGCGCTACATCCTACATCTGCGGCCCTGCGGCCTCCGCCTGTTGTGTGTCGTGTGTGAGTGTGAGTGTTCGAGAGTGGCTGTGGCGTGAATGGGAGATAAGGTTAGGGTGGGTTTTAGGATTTAACTAAAATGACGAAATTACCCATGGTAAATCGGTTTATCCGGTTTGGTTTGATTTCTAAAGAGTGAAAACCGAACCAAACCAAATATTTAAATACAATTCGGTTTTAAACCAAACCGAAGTTTTTAGAATTTTAACCCAAATCGAACCAAGCCAAATCTGTCAGTTCGGTTTGATTTACTGGTTGAACCCGAATTATGCTCACCCCTAATGGTCGCGCTCGGTGTGACGGCGGCTATCAAGTTGCTCTTCAAATTGTGGATGTGCTTGCGAATTAGGTCCGAGGGATCATCGTCCATTGCTGCCCTCTTGTGTCACATCAGACTCACATCCATCAGACATACATTCAATGCAAATGACACAAAGTAGAACAATTAGACTTTGTCACACATCGTCTTCGTCAAAACACACCCGGGGCACAACAGCTCCATTGTAGAGACTCCCATGGCCGCCTCACTATGATCCAGGATGCGCCACATTGTTGAAACATTCCTCTCTGAGTCCCCTTCAAGTCCCATCAAGTCGTGGTCCGTTTTGCCTCTAGATTAGCCCGAGCCAACCATTCTCGCCAACACGCACAGGCTACGATCCGCCTACCTGCAGATCGGTGTTAAATCGACCCCACCTTCCATGGTCTCCATTTGCTGCTCATCACCCACTGTCCCGCAACATATATGGGAGGATCTCCCTGTCAGTTCGGTAGGTCTCAAGTTACCTTTAAATGGCAGGCCCCTTTACCAACTCATGAACCGGCAGGCCAATGCATCGCGCCCTTCCGACAGACCCTCGAGCGTCCCTCCATCCAGCAGGCTCCTCGAGCAATTGATCCGACAAGCCCATCTTGGCCAGTAGGGAATAACCTCCTCGAACCGATAGCCTCGCTGAACGCATCGAACCGGTAGGCCATTTCAAAACCTCGAAGCGACAGGCCTTTCGTGGCCCTGATCCGGCAACTCTCAACACCCCTGGTCCGGCAGCCTTGCCAAGGCGTCGATCCAGTAGGGTTCGGCCCCCTGATCTGGCAGGGAATAATCTCCTCATCCGGCAGGCCCTTTAAGCCTTGAACTAGTGTGCACCCACGTGCCCCTCTTGGTTCGTTCCTTGCCCGCACCACCCATGGGTGGGGGACATTTGTTGACATGCAAAATTTGACATCCACAATATGCCACAATACTTCATAAATTGTAGGAAGATAAAATGTCCTTAAAATGCACTGCCACGGGGTCAACCCTAACGGCCCGACAGTGAAGAAATATGAGAAGAGGGTCTAGATGGCCAGACCCCAAGGATATCTCTCACATGACATCAACTTGCGTCCAAATAGATGAATTAAATTGCAAGAAGCCAAGGTGTTCCTGAAAGAAACACACTGTTGTAGACTCAATTGTGGAGACTCAGTGGCAAACATGAAGCATGCTTCCTCACCCCATTGAAGGATCAGGGAGGATGGCAATCAAAGCCGGTCAAGACCAAAAAGAGGGCACATGCTGTCGGAGCACCTGGTGCATCTGTTCGGAACACTACTCCTAGGCCAGACCCACCTCCAATGATGCCGGTTTGGCATGTAGCTGAGACAAAGCCGGTCATCAGAATCCCTACCCACAACCGAAGAAGATAGGCTCCACTTCCTATATGTAAGGAAATAAGTCCTGAGGCAAAATGTCTTCAGCAATACATCAACGGGCTCGATGAGTATGAGCAGACTGAGCCGAAGCCCCTGTTGGTGAAAGATTGTATACTCTGGGAGCAACTGGAAGGATTGGTCATTGGAGAGAAACCAGAAGACAAACAAGAAAAAGATGAGACCGAACCCTTTTGGGGGCAAGAGCCGGGAAATCTGAAGTCCCGAAAGAAGAGAAGATAGCCTAGAAACAGAAAAGAAAAGAAAATTTTGACAGTACACTGCAATACTCTCTCAGTGCTGTTTGCTTTGCCAGGGGAAGGTGATGACGCAGGGGCATCAGCCACGTCGTTGGAAGCCAACCACGCTGAAGTTTCAACCTTAGCGCATGCTACCTGTTCTGGGAGAAGATGGGGACGTCCGCCGCTAGCTAACCACAATATCATATTCAGGGGAGAGCAGCCTTATCAGATCCCAGAGCCGGAAGTGTGGGGTGTCCAGATTCCTCCCCCAACAAACTTATATAGAGAAGAGAAAAAGAGGGATGTAGCTCCATCATTCCTTGAATTCCTGTCCAGTCTGGAAGGCGAGAAGCCAGTATACGCCGCACCAGTTAAAAATGACAAGCACCAGCAATCAACGGCTCTGAAGCCCAAGCAAGTTGAGGAAGAAGAAAAAGGTTCCCTGGTAGTACTAAAGACTGTCTCTACAGAAGAAGCCCCTTAAGAAACAGACCAAGAGACTGAGACAAGAAATGGGCAGGTAATGCCGCAAGCACCTCATGAGCCTCCGAAGTCTCGCTGGGCAGAAGAGATGCGACTCTCCAGTGTTCGGGCAGGCAGCCGAATCATGAAAATGCTGAAGAAGCTCCCTACCAGATTCTCTATATGGGAGATTCTATCCTTGAGTGAGGAAGCCCGCCAAGCAATTATCGACGCTTTACAGTCACCAGCACAGTATGAAGCGCTACTGACAGAGACCGTATCAGAAGTTAGAAGCTTTCTGGGTCTAGCTGGTTATTACAGGAGGTTCATTAAGGACTTCTCAAAGATCGCTGTTCCTTTAACTAGACTTACAAGAAAAGAAAATTCTTTTGTCTGGTCAGAGGAATGTGATGATAGTTTTCAAATTATTAAAGACCACCTCACTACAGCTCCAATTTTATCACAACTGATGGAGGGTGGTGGATTTGAAGTATATACAGATACATCTGGCATTGGCCTTGGGTGCGTTCTCATGCAAAATGGAAGGATAGTTTGTTATTCTTCAAGACAATTGAAACGTCACGAGGAGAATTATCCCGTGCATGATTTAGAGTTAGCAACTGTTATCTTCGCTTTGAAGATGTAGCGTCATTACCTATATGGAGAGAAATTCACGGTCTACTCAGACCATAAAAGCTTGAAATATTTGTCCTCTCAAAAAGAGTTAAATATGAGGCAGAGGAGATGGTTGGAGTATCTCAAGGACTTCGACTTTGCTATTCAATATCATCCTGGCAAGGCTAATATTGTAGCGGATGCACTCAGCAGGAAGCCAGTAGGAAGATTATCAAGTCTCATGATTTATATAACCAACCTTGTTCCTCAGTTTGCACAGTTGAACCTAAATATTGATACGAAAGAAGAAGGTTATTTCGTAGCTAGTATCCAAGCCCAACCTACATTAATTGAAGATCTGGTCAAGTTATAAAATGATGATCCAGTGTTATTAGAGATTAAAACCAATGTTAAACAAAGACCAGATTTTTCTATCTCCGATGATGGAAGACTACAATTTAATGGCCGAGTATGTGTACCAGATCATGAAGATACAAAGAAACTAATCCTAAATGAAGCACATAAGTCAAGGTACACCATTCATCTTGATGGTACAAAAATGTATCAAGATCCCAAAAGAAATTTCTGGTGGCCCAACATGAAGTGAGAAATAGCTGATTTCGTGTCCCGTTGCCTCACTTATCAGTAATTTAAGGCAGAACACTTAAGACCTGCAGGTAAACTACATCCTTTAGACATTCGAGCATGAAAATGGGATAGCATAGGAATGGACTTCATTATGGGTTTACCTAAGACTAGGGGTCGACACGATGGCATTTGGGTAATCATAAACTGATTGACAAAATCTACACACTTCATACCAATTAAAAGTCGATGCTCTGTGGATATCCCCGTCACATGCAGCCCCTGCCCACCCATGCGACCTGCACCCCAGCCATGCTGCCCAGCCAGCCATCCATCGCACCCACCACCACCGTTGCCTGCTGTTAGTCAAGCTGTCCCTCACTTTCGCTTGCACTCGCCGCCAGCGGGGACATCGCCATGGTGCAACAGTCACCTCGTCAGCGCAGCCCACCGACGGTGCACCTTCCCCACCACCGCAGAGAATTACTGCCACCCAGGGACGCTGCCTGCTCGCTCGCCATGGCGTCGTTCCCTTGCCTCCCGTTGCGGCCACTCCCATGACCATGGCAACATTCTCCTCGGCACGCACCTACCCCGTCGGAGCACCAGTCCTCCGCGCCAACCTTCCTCGTCTCCCGCCGTGGCCAGCACCCCCATCCATAGCGGCCATTGCTCGCCACCACCACACTCAGATCGCTCGCCACCATCTCCCTGCTGCTTCTGCGACAACTGCACCCCACCAGAGAGCCACGCTGTACAGACCAACCCTGCGCTGCCTTCGGAAGAACAACGCCACTTCCGCCGATGCTCCGCCTGGCCGTCGCACGACACCATGGCAACCCTCCCGGCATGGGGCCTGTACACCACACCACCGTCCTGCCCGGATCCCCACACGCGAGCATGCTGACGACATCCCCAGCATGCATGCTAACCACCAAGTAGTCCGGTAGTGACTGCACCACTGTGAAGCACACTACAGCTACCGTCGTCGTCGTGGGAAGCATCTACTACCGCCACCGACTTCTCTGTGTCTGCATCCCCATCATGGTTCACACGAGGGCGGGACAGAACCCTCCCCATCTGGCACGCAAGCACACCGATGACGTTCCCAGCCCCTCTGAGCACGGTGCCCCCCCCTCCGAGCACGTCGGCGGCCCTCTCTGAGCATGTAGGCCGAAGCTTCTACAATTGTGATTGCGGCATCTGGCAGGGATCTCGCTTGAGCTCCATCTTCACCGATCAGTCCCAATTTTCCCGAGAATTCTTCGCCTTGCCTCGAGATGTCAGTCCCAATGGACCCTTGCTATATGAGAGTCGGAGTGGATACTCAGTTGACAAATACACAGAGTCGGACAATTGATGTTTCAGATGTAAGAATAGTGAAAGTGAACAATATCTCCCTTTCAGCATCTCACCGGGACATTAGAGAATTCTTTTCCTTTTCTGGAGACATTGTGGGGAAATACAGCTTAACCCGTCCTGTGGAATCCTCCACAGCAGTCCGCTGACTCACAGCTTGACAAGAACAGAAGAAAATAAGGAAATAGCAAATCGGTAAAGACAAAAACCGGATCAAAGAAAATATCCCAACAGGGAATGTTGCTCCGATGAGCGGGATCAGCTCTGGTACCTGGACCAAGAGACTGATGAACAGTTTTCTCTCTCTTCCTCTTTCTCTCTTTCTCTCTCTCACTTTCTTTCTCTCTCTCTCACGGAAGCTCTTGTTCTTCAGATGCCGCTCAAGATGTCTGGAATGCTCTTCTGGAGACGGACTATGAAACTCTGCTGTGCCTCTCTCTGCTTCTCTTTTTCTCGTTTCTTTTCTTCTCCGTGTGTTCTCCGGATCGATGCTTTTTCCTCTTGGAGGATCACATATATATATATATAAGAAGCCTCACTCTCTCTCTTCGGTTTCACGAACTCCCTCACGCATTGGGCGTGATCACTCGTGCCACCGTGGGTCCCAGCATATTCCTGGTACACCAATCATTGCACACGTTCCCAGAATTCTAGAAGGAATAAAAGTAGTAGAAATTCCCTTTATTTTGTTCTGATTTACTATTGGACGAAGGAGTGATGGCCCTGCTGATCAACTATTGGACGAAGAGGAATCATGTGAGAGATTTTTCTTTTCTTCATCTGCTGCGTCGACGCTGTCGAACCTCAGCGTTGACGCAAGCTTCACGTACAGCATCTTGTTTTTGTTCTCTCATCTTCTTTGTTCTTCTTCTTCTGCAGCGTCCACTCATTCATCCACGGCGTGGACGCACTAGAAGACCATGGTTGGCTTGAAGCTGCCACCTTCAACTGCTGCTGCGTCGACGCTGTCGCTCAGCAGCGTTGACGCTTGTGGCTTCAACTGAATGGCTTCAACTAAAAAGCTTCAACTAAAAGCGTCCACGCTCCTGAAGGCGACGTTGACGCAGTAGAGCGTATTTAGCTTCAAATGCCTGATGTCTTGCAGTCATTGCCAGCGTTCAATGTGAAGGCTTTTTAGCTGACTTTCCTATATAGCAGCGTCCACGCATTCACCCGAAGACGTTGACGCTTTTAGAAGGAGCTTGGCTTCGTACACGTGGACTCTTAAGTATGTAAACATATAGCCTTAAGCCTAGATGCGTAGACGCTGTCTCTGATAGCGTCCACATGCACGGACCTCATGTACAGCATAACATACTCGGTCTACAAATGGCTAAGGTCAGAAGTACACTGACCTTGCAACAATGTATGCTCTGACTTAGACTGAGCCTAAGACTCTACATGCAGGCCAAAACCCATGATCATGCATGGTGTACGACGATGACGACGCTGGTAATGAGTTGGGATATGCATTCACGCAGGTACCGGAGTCGCCTGGCTTCAAGGTGTGGGTGACCCTGGAGGTGAAGCAGGAAGGGGGGCCCAAGAGCCAGTTCTACCTAATGGACATGGGGGGGCGGGGTGCTCGAAGAACGACGGCCGGCCGTGCGACGGCGACGTCACCTTCGACGTGACCCGCTACAGCGAGATGATCATCGACCCGGAGAGCGAAGCCAGGTGCAGCCCGGAGAACCTCAGGGTGTGTCCGCCCTACCACACCCTCCCGGACGGCACCCGCATCCATCGCAACGACACCGCCAGATTCCCCTTCGCCGCCTACCATGTGTACTGCTCGCCGGGGAACGCCCAGCACCTTGAGGAGCCCTACAACTTCTGCGACCCCTACAACAACTCTCAGCCCAGGAGATCCTCCAGATACTGCCCCACTAGGGATGGACCCGACCAAGAAGGGGGAGGGGTGGATCGGCGACAGCCGGACGTGGGAGTTCGGCGTCGGTGGCTTGTCACAGGCCTTCTACTTCTACCAGCTACGCGCGCAGGTATGCATGTCACCCATCACACAAGTAGTAAAATGGGATAAACTGGTACCTACCCGTGCTCGCAGTGTGGCAAAATATGCATGGTGTTGGATCTCTTCTTCTTGTGGTGGTGCAGGATCCGGGGACGGCGCCGGCGAGGAAGCGGTGGACGTCGCTGGACGTAGGGACGGAGATCTACGTGAGCGAGGGCGAGGTGGCCGAGTGGACGCTGGCGGACTTCGGCATCCTCGTCCCTAAGAATAAAATTCACTGAGGCACCATTGCTGGTGCAGCGCTAAGTGTAAAGGGAATTAGACTAATTACGTTGGTAAGTGTTAATTGGGTGACGGAGGTGTCACACAACGATCTCTCCATGAAAGCGTCCCTCGCTTTTACTTCTTTTTTATTTTCTTTTTTTTCACGAGTGATTCTTCCACTTTTTGTTTAAGGTCCCGTTTGTTTAAAATTATGGCATTTGAATTGACAACAAAATCTACTGGGGCGCCACTTGGCCGAGGATGCCCACAACCAGTCCGCGTCCATCAGCAAAATGCAGCGTCCCATTCGACATCCGGAAGATCATTTTCTTAATTTTCTCCCCCGGGTGCTTAGTCCTATCCACTCCTGAACTGAACCAACACCTGTCCACCTTTCTGGCTGCTCCAGTCATCTCTGATCACCGCCGGCATTCCCACCAGTGTCATTTCGAAGAGGACTCGACAACGGCACCAACGACCCTGGCCTTGCTCAAATCCAAGTCTTGCAGCACTCGTGGCGGCCTCTTCCTCCTGCTGCTGAGGTACCTCTGCTGACGAAACCAGAAACCCAGGGCCCTGCTTGTGGCCAGCCCTCGACCGGATCTAGCGACCGAAGAATTCTGCAAAAATCAGGCGTCATCCTGATCCAGTTACGAAGACCTTCCCACTGGTTTCGTCCCCGACAAAAATAGTGAGTGTCTGTAGTAGCAACAAACCTGACTGCCTGTCCCCCATTCCTGAAGGCGGACACAACCGACATCGCTCACCGGTTTGGTTTCTTTTAAGCTCTCCCCTACCCCGCCTGGCCGGCTTAGCGCCCATCCCTGCGAGGAGGTACTTTTTGTTGTAATTCAAGTTAATCCCCATCCCGAGATCCCCCCTCCTGCCTGAGGTGTAGTGAGTGTACTAGCAGGTCGCCATTCGAAGCTACATCGACGCGGCGTACGGGTCCGTACCCACGCCTCCCCGCTCGCCTTCATCTCCGGCTGGGATCAGCGTCTTCACGCTAACTAGGTGAGCTTCGGAACACTTCTCTTTGCTGGTTTCCTTTGCTTATTTAGTATTGCATCTTAGTGCCGTCGGCGGTAAGAGAGTGCCCGGTCTAAAATTCTATCAAATTGTGCGACAACCGCGGGGAGAGTTGAGAGAGCAACCCTACAACCCACGCCCTTGGCGTTCTGGCCGCCCATTGGTTGGGGCATCTCAGACCCTTAGGGGTTCACTCTCTAGCTAAGCCAAACCTAGGAACAACGAGGTCCCACTTTGGACCCTCATCCCCATCGCCGGTCCACCTACAGACTCGGGTGTGCGCTACGCGAGTGAGTCCGCTAGAGTGGGTCCGCCATTCCGTTCGCGCTTGCAATCTTAGGTCCAAGGGTCATTGGTCTTGTGGCTGCCACCCCCCATAGTGGTGTCACATCAAATTGGTATCAAATCCACGGGTTAAAAAAGATCTTACAATCTGATCAAAAATTGAGTCAAACCCGCATGTCTGTCGGGCAAGCCCAGCCCATTGACGGCCCTAAACATGATTCCTCCGAAATCCGAATCCCCCGTCACCATACCGGTGGAGGGGCAGCTCCTCCTGCCATGGAGAGCTACGCATGGAGGAACCCCGCGATGTTCTCCCCGTGGCCCTACTCCTCCCAGCGCCTGCTGGGCAGCAAACGCCTGGGGCTCCCTCCTCCTCCCACGCGCAGCTGCTGCCGCTGCTGCTCGTCCCGTGGACCCCCGGCGGCCACATTCCAGAACAACGTCCTCCTCTCCACCGCGGCCAAGCGTGGCCCCCTCGACTGCGCGCTCGCCCTCTTCTGCCTCTTCCGGGACCGCGACACCGTCACGTGGAACACCGTCGTGTCTGCTTGCCTGCGCGAGGGCCGCCCCCGTACCGCCCTCAAACTGTTCGTCGAGATGCTCATTGCCGGCAAGGACCCACCCGACGCCATCACCATCCGGAACGTACTCAAGGCCTGCGCGGAGCTGGGCGAGTTCCACCTGGGGCAGCAGGTGCAAGCTTACGTTGCCAAGCGCGGAGGGATGTGCGCGGAGGACCTGGCGGTGATATACACCTGTTTGCTGAATTTGTACCGTGGATCCGGGGACTTGCGGATTGCTCGCCACCTGTTCGATACGATTCCGACAAAAGATGTCATCGCCTTCACCTCGATGATGACCAGCTGCAGTGAGGCTGGAGAATATGAGGAAGCACTGAGGATTTTTGTAGAGATGATGGATGGAGATTACACGCAAGCAAACGGACATGCCCTCTCCTGCGGCCTACATGCGTCTGCCGGAATTTCTTCTTTGTCTGCAGGGAAACAGGTGCATGCCCATGTGATCAAATCGTGTCTGGGATCAGATGTTGTTGTGGGGACTGCATTGGTCGATATGTATGCCAAGTGTGATGACAAGGAATGCGCGAAATCCGCATTCATGTGCATATCCGAGCCGAACACAGTTGCATGGAATGCTCTCCTTGATGGTTGTTCTTGCCGACAGGATGCCCTATTGCTGTTTTTGAGAATGAGGCTCATGGATGTTACTCCGGATCGCATGACCTTCGCAGGCGTCCTCCGGGCTTGCAAAGATTGCAGCTTTCACATAATCCAGCAGATCCATGGGTTAATCATAAAGGAAATGTCAGATGGTCTAGATGTATTTGTTGGCAGTGCTTTATTTATGAATTACATTGCTCAAGATTGCTTACATGAGGCTAGGCAAGTTTTTAATGAGATACAAGAGAAAGATGCTGTGGCTTTTAAGCTGGGGATTACAGAATACATCCAAAGGGGACGCAAAACTGATGCTGTGGGCTTGTTATACGAGTGTCTGGAAACAGTGAAGGAAGAAAGTGGAGCAGCTATAACTGCTCTAGTGTTGGGGGTAGGAGACTTAGGTCATGGGAAACAACTGCATGCCCTTGCTGCTAAGGTTGGGCACGGTGGTGGAAACAATGAATTTGTTGACGATGCTCTCATTAGAATGTATACAAAACACCACCGTCTAGCTGAAGCCATGCGGCTTTATGGCTGTCTTCATTGCCCAGATGTGGTTTCGTGGACATCTTTGATCTCAGGTTTTTCCATTAGTGGAGAGAGCAACAGGGCACTAAACCTCTATTTCAGGAACGTCTCTGAGGGGACCGTGGAGCCTCCAAACCACTACACATTCTCGTGTCTCCTGCATATATGTGCTAGTCTCCTTGCAGTGGAAGAAGGAAAACAGATTCATGCCCAAATCATCAAGTCAGATCCTAGCACACGTGATGTCTATGTGTCGAGCGGTTTGTTGGACATGTACGCAAAGTGTGGATTTATTATGGAAGCAAGACAAATCTTCCGCGGCATGCAAGAGCGTGATTTGGCGACCTGGAATGCCATGATAAATGGTCTTGCTCAACATGGATTTGCTGATGCAGCGATAGAGACATTCCACGACTTACTGGCTCAGAAGGACTTGGAGCCCAACCGCATAACATTTGCTGGTGTCCTATCTGCATGCAGTCACAAGGGCATGGTTGAGGAGGCGTACCGATACTTCACATCCATCAGGCAACCCACTGTGGATCACTACGCATGCATGGTCAATTTGGTCGCCCGCCTGGGGCGATTCGATGAAGCGATGAGCCTCCTCAGAGCAATGCCCTTTGAACCTAACGCGTACATCTGGACTTCATTGCTGGCAGCTAGCAATACCCACGGGAATATTGAGTTGGGCGAGTACTCGGCTACGCATCTGCTGGAGTTGAATCCAAAGGATCCTGGTACTTACACTGCCCTCTCAAATATGTATGCTGCTGCAGGCAGATGGAATGATGTAAAGCGGATAAGGCAACTCATGCGAGATCAAACGTTAACCAAAAGCCCTGGGTTTAGCTGGTTGAGGATCAAGCAAGGGGCCCATGTCTTCCTAGCAAGCGAGGGAAGCTATGTGGCCAAGTAATTTTTTTTTCCAGCAGCGAGGATGGATGGTGGAAGGAGCAGTCAATGGAACATGAAACTGAGTGCACCCTTGCCAAGCAATTTGAGTGACATGTTCTTGTTCAAATCCAGCGGTGAAGCACGCATGTATATGTTTGTCCATATCAACTCATACAGAAAGACTCATCCTTCGGTATTCCCCCTGGTTTGTTCACAGCTAATCGTGAGATCACAATCAAGGCCTACACAAGCTTATGATGATCTTTCTCAGATTGTTGAGGTGGCCTCCTGCATTACTTGTGCTGGGGCAAGTTCTTCACAGCACAATCACCGGACAAGGACTAACACATGTTTCATCTTGGAGGATAGTGGATTTCTGATCGTGGTTGAGAGTAAAAGAGGATGCGAAGTATCGGAACCTTAGAATCAACGAGGCTGGTTTTTGCTTGGAATCGGAACACTGGAAGACCTTTGAACAGGGGAAACTGAAAAGATGATGAATTTGGGAAACAGCTGAAGTCTGCAGCTTAATCCCTATTCCTGGGATTATGGGTAAACGAATTGTTTGCAGTTGTGTACATGCAAACAGTGGGTCTATTGCTAAAGAGGTAACCCATATCCGACGGTCTAATTTTTACAACATTGATGTAAATTTTAATTTCAACGAAGACCCAAAATTTGTAACAGGATATCCGATGTAAACACCTCCAGCGACCTCCATGACTCTGTGAAATCCCTCGACAAATGAAGTGTCGTCTTTCCTGAGTTGTTCTTTCTATTCAAACTTTAGGACCACTTTAGTAATGAATTGGGTTAAGGGAGGGTAGACTATCCGAGATAATCCACCCTCCCTTAACCCAACCCGTTATCAAAGTGACTCTAACCCGGGTGGAGTAACTCGTGAAATTAGTTAATCCACTCTAACCTTATCCGACTCGGGTAAATTGACATCACATACATTCAGCAAAAGATAATTAAGGGCTATGCCATTGCTGAGCATCTCGCTCATCTTCCTCTCCTCAGGTTTGATCCGGTCCAATCAGAGTTTCCAAATGAGGAACTAATGTCCATCAATCAAATAGATGACTACATGTGGATGTTATATTTTGATGGAGCTCTAAATGCCCAAGGGAGAGGAATCGGCGTTGCCCTCTTGTCACCTGAAGGCCTTACCTTCCCACTGGCATGCCAGCTCAAATTTCTAGTTACCAATAATATAGCTGAATATGAGGCTCTTCTAGCAGGTCTAGAACTTACACATTCCCTCCGCATCACTGAATTGCGAGTTGTAGGTGATAATCAACTCATTCTCCATCAGGTGCTCATCAAATATCACACCCGCGATCCCAAGCTCAAGCCCTACCAAGAACTCACTGCTGCCTTTGCCAAATTATTCACCAAACTGATCTTTATCCATGTCCCTCGTCATCATAATATTCTGGCCAATGCCCTTACCTCGTTGGCATTATCCCTAAGGTTCCCTCTGGGTAGATGGTTTACGTCCATTTCCATCTACAAGTGGCATGCCCCCGCTGTTTATGACGATTCCTATGTAGATGTCAAGGACAGGATAGCAAGGAAGATCTTGCAAGAAGAAATCGTTGAGAAGAGGGAAATCATGTTGGGGGAATTAGAAGAAGAACTGGCCGACGAGGAGAAGCCATAGTTTTACGAGATTGTTAAGTATTACAAAGATCAGTCCTACCCTGCAGAAGCCACATCAGAAGATAAGAAAGTCATAAGGAGAGTGGCGCAGAAGTACATGTTAGTTGGAGGAGTGTTGTACAAGAGAGGCCTTACTGTTGTCCTTCTAAGGTGTCTCGATGATGAGGAAATCTGAAAATGTGTTGAGGAGGCACACTCTGGTGCGTGTGGTGGCCATGTGAATAGCCAAATGTTTGCTAAGAAAATCCTCCGGCAAGGCTTTTACTAGCCCACCATGGAAGAGGATTGTGCCATCTATGTCTGTAGGTGTGTCAAGTGTTAACTTCACGCTGATAAGATTCACTCTCCATCTTCCTCACTTCATCCAGTATCCTCCCCATGGCCTTTTTTCATGTGGGCTTTCGACATCATTGGTCCTCTCGGTGATCCTAACTCCCTCACTAAGTAAAAATCCTTCATCCTTACTGGAAGTTGGAATGCGGACTCTACTAACTAACCTAAACACACTTAGCCAAATCTCCAGTACGTGGCGGAGACTTTAACCTGAAGGTCCGACTCGACACAAGGGGTTACCTTCCGGATCGGCGTTACCGAACGTTCCGAATAACGTCTTTTGATATACCGGAGAGTTGGGATGCAAACCAATACACCTTTTTTTTGACTTATGTATGCAAGACTACCCTAGACTCAACCTTGCTCTGATACCAATTTGATGCGGGATGACGATGAGACTCGACACCGACTGGGACTCTAAGCAAGCTCGGGTTCGTCCCTAGCGAGGGAAGCGATCGGACGTGCATGGTTGAGAAACCGGCAAGAGCTAGGGTGGTCGATTTGCACTCTCTCGCGCCCGGGTCGGGTCACGGGATGGTATCTCACTCTCTCTCACAGCGGTGAAATGAATACATCGATCTAGGAATCCTACCACAAAATATCTAGCAGCGGCAAACGAGCGTATACTAAGAAAGTGGGAAACTAACTACAAGTGGGGCTGAGTGTACCTCCACGCTCGTGGCGTGGGGAAGGCGATCCCGACCAAGTCGGTGTCTCCCGGTTAACAACAAGTAAACGTAATTACAAGAATGTATATCTCTGCCCACGCCACGTAGGGAGGTAAAGGGATACAACTATGGGGCCCGGGAGGACCGATCTTGGGTTGACGGGCGGCTTCTTGTATTGCTTCAGTGACACTTGAACTCATGGCCATGGGACCCGATGCTGGCCGATGGGTCCGTGTGGGACCAGAGAGGTACCGCTGTGTCGATGGCGCCAGGTTGGGTGGTCCCGATGATGGAGGCGCACCGGCTGGCCTCACGGAAGGTGGGGTGGTCGCCTCGTGGACGCCCGGTGGTTGTTGACCATGGACTGAACTTGCTATTCTACAACATGAAGTCCGACGAGAACGGGCGCTGTGACTAGATCCGATGTCGGATTGAGGCGGCGTCAGTGGCGTTGAAAACCTCTCTTGAAGATCTTCAACCTAGGCACAAAAGTCTGGGCCGGATCTGTGCTGAACTGACCTTAGCCAAATTTATTAGCTGCTACTTGACTGATTCTAGAGTCCCAAAGCAGAATGTTAGTTCTCTAAGAACTAGCGTTGACCGATGACAAGGTGGTAGATTCAAAAAGTGAGTTCTTCAGAAAACTTGTAGATCAAGTTCATCACATGTCGCCCAGGGAACCAAGAGATGATGTCTCTGGCCCCAGGAACGACCTAGATGATGCCTGAAACCAGGTATAATCGTAACCAGAGGATTAGGAACAATGGAGCTACTTCCAGTAATAGTATTATTGAGCATTGGTCATCCCAGAAGTCAGGAGATGGTCTGTCTCCGACTCTGGGAACTTCCTGCCAACCCCAAACAAACTCAACGGGGTGGCGATGAAACCTCATGACGATTAAACTTCACATGGCGAATAAACATTTCTGATGGAGACAGTGAAAGCGGGTTTGCTTCTTACTTCCATAATCCCAGAATGGTAAGTACAGCGACGCATGTTGCATCGTTTACAAGAGTATAGCAGTACAGTGGAAAGAAACAGACGAAGGGGGAATCGAGAGAGCTATTCTTACTCCTTGTAAATAAGAAATCGGAGAAGAAGAAAAAAAAACATTTATCTGTCTATCTAGAGAACGGAACGAATCATCAGAAGAAAGAATAGATGGGGAGGGGAGGGCGGAGCATTGACTCCACTCCCTCCCCGGTATCCACCTCTTAGTCCTCCGCTTCCTTGATCTCTTCTCTGCTCCAGCTTCCTATCTCAGGTGCGAGGAGAGGGGACGGTCTCTTCTCTCAGATCTCTTAGGGGAAAGGTCTCTTCTATTTTTTTTGCTGTCTATTCTCTCCCTCTCTTTTTTTTTGTCTCCTGCCCGGAAGGAAGGGATTTATACCCCATCTACTACTCGCTTGTAGTCGGCGCGCTTCAAACGGGGGAGCCTCTCGGCGCGCTCAAGCTGGTGGGATTGGGCCCGTCATGATTGTTCTCGGCGCCCAGCCACCATGGCCCATTTTAGGCCCATCTTTGTTTAAATAGCTCATTGTTTAATTGTGCTTGACTAGTTCGTTGACTTAGCTCATCATCCTGTGATGCTGACTGTCGTCATCTCATAGTTTTGACTGACCCATTATCCCATCGTCTCATGCTGTTAACTGTCTCATTGTCTCATGCCGTTGACTGTCTCATTGTCTCATGCTGCTAGTTTTGGCTTCTTACATCTGTCAGAATCTTTCGAAGGCCGGTCTCATCAGTCCGTTGACTGGACAGTAGTTGGTATGGTTTAATCAACAATGCCGTCAGTGTGACGACAATGTCGGACAGCAGCCTGGCCACAGAAGGGCTTTAGCTGGGTTCTGTGGTGCATTATTTGGTGTCGATGGTCGGAGTCTGTTGCCATTGGGAGGACTTTTCCTGTTGTCCTGGCTGATCGGCTTTCTCGTCCCGCTCGCGCCTGGCGGCCTTGGCGTACGGGAAGTCGCCGGCCTCGCCATGCTGGCCGGATTGGTGGAGGTGGAGAAGGCGCTGCTCGTCCTCGCGGCCATGCGCGTCGTTTCAATCATAGGCGATGTGCTGATTTTCCTCGGCGGCCTGGCCTGCCAGCGTCATTTGCGGCTGATGCCCTCTTAGTTGCGGTGCCAAAGACAGGCATCTGGCAGGCATGGGCCCCGTGTCCAGTCTGCCCCGTTGCTCATGCGGGCCATCAAGGAATCATAGGTTTCTGGATGCAGAGTTCGGCTGAGATAGATATGATCGAAGCTGCCCTCCGGCGTCTGGCCGGTCCCGCTAAAAAAGTCGGTTGCTTGCTGCAATCGTCCGATCTGACTTCCCCATTGCGTCGAACGATCCGATGCATAGGCCATTCGACCAGCAAGCACCGGTGCCCAGAGGTCCCGACCACCGCTGACGAACGGGAGCTCGGGATATTGCAGGACAATGGCTTCGACCGGAACTTCTTCGGCAAGATATGACAATACCGCCATATCATCAGGAGGCACCCGCACGGTCCACCGGGGCCCTGACCAATGGTGCCAAACCAGATCGTGAACAGGCGTCAGGAAACCGACGGCCAGGAGTGGCAGGCCGACGGCGACCAGCTTACCTGGTAGTCGATGCTGGCCATCCTTGCGTGTCAGCAGCCAGACGCTCCCGATCGTCAGGCCAAGATAGGGCAGCAGGGTGGCACGCAACTGGATTTCGAGCGTCATTCTCGGACTGAGCAGCGTCGCCGCAAATGACACGCCCAGGCCGACCGCGACGAGGGACGCGAACGGCACCAGCCACAGCCCGCATGGCGACGCCTCGTCGGCGATGGCCAGCCAGTCTGCGCCCACGGCGCGGAGGCGCCCCGCGAGAGTCGTGCCGTCGATGAGCGCGACGGATGCCGGGCGCTGCGCCTCGCACAGGGCGCGGAGTCGTTCCGACAAGGGGGTGTGTGCGCCCCGCAGGGGGCGGGGGGGCGCCCCGGCGGGGGGCGGGGGGGGCGGCGACGGGGAGGTCGCGGGGGCCGGGGACGGTGGCTGGGATGGCTGCCATGGGGTGTGGCCATAGCGATCCGCGCGACGGCATCAAGGTCTAGGTCCTCATCGATACGACCCTCATCCTGCAGCTGCTTCGCCATAGCTAGCCAAGTACCCGCTGGATCCTGAGCGAAGCTATCAGCGAACTGAGCTAGGCCTTGCACCTGATCCGGTGTGTACCCAGCATCTACGAAAGGCTTGAACGGGGCCATCTGCTGCTCGAGCCGAGTCACATGACCCTGCACGTTGCGCAGATGAGGTTCAAGCTGAGGCCTCATAGCCTCATCTACATCAGGGAAGAGCCCCCAGTTGAAGCCTGCATTCGGGTCCGTCTGCCCTTGGCCAGGTGCCCCTGGCTGTGGCGTCGGGTTCCCCGGAGCAGGATCGCCTGTACCTGCGCCCGCGTCACCAGCGAAGCAGATGGGGCTAAAACGAGTAATGAACATGGTTCTCCTCAGGCTGTACCTACGATGCGGCCTTGGCCCTACGGTTACGGTTCTTTAGCAATTCGAGGGCGCCTTGGCGGGCTTCAGGTCGCTGTCCGTCGCTCAGCGGCGAAAACGGACGTAAGCCCGTTTGGCCAGGTAGAGGAGATGGCCGGTCAGGCCGCCGTCCTGGGCTTTGCGCAGGGAGGTGTTTTCGGCCTCCAGCGCGGCCAAACGGGCGCTCAGCTCGGCCTGAGTGGGGCCAGAGCCCTGTGCGGGGGCCGGTTTGCCGTCCGGGCCGAGCCCGACACCGTTGCCCTCAAGCGTCGAGAACACGCCGTCCGCGTAGCTCTCGACGAGGCAGATGTGATCGCCCATGGCCGGGTTGCCGTCGCCGATCATGAGGATGTCCCCGGCGCGCGGCTCCCAGGGCAGTGACGTGCTCTCCCTGTCGAGGTCCGCGATCAGTCGATACGGTCCGCTCGCCGGCCGCTTGTTCGCGTGCTCGGGATTGAAGTCGCGATACCTCGCCCAGATGTCGAGCCGGTACGTCGAGGCCCAGTAGGTCGCCGGCCAGCGCGGATCGAGTCCGGCTGCGCGCCAGCATGCCGCAGCAAACAGGCCGCACCACTCGACGTCGCCATCGCCGCGGTAGTTGATCCACGGCCAGCCGCCCGTGTTGATGATCTCCTGGATCGCGCGACGGCTGAGATCGCCGCGCGTCGAGTGATCGCTGCGAGCAGGATCGTAGATGTCGAGGCTCCACAGCCGGGCAGCCTCGGCGATGGCGAGATGATTCCGTTAACACAAGGATGAAATCTGATTAAAAAATTCCTCATGTTTTTGACAGCCGACCTTCAGGACACGCCGTTATCCTGACCCGGGTTGATCGCCTCCGGCATCGCCCTCAGTGTTCCGTCGACCGTGAAACACGCTACCTTTCGGCAACTCAAGACATTCGAAACCGTCGCACGCAGGATGAGCTTCTCGCGAGCCGCTGAAGAGCTGTTTCTGACGCAGCCTGCCGTTTCGATTCAGGTCCGGCAGCTTGAGGAGCACTTCGGGATTGCATTGTTCGCCCATGTCGGCAGACGAATCCTGCTGACGCCGGCCGGGCGCGAAATGCTGCGTTATGCGCGCGCGATCATCGATAACTTTCGCGCTGCCGAGGAGGCGATGGAACGCGCGCAAGGGGCCACGCGTGATGTATTGCGCGTCGGCATCGAGCCCGCCGGCGGCTACGTGTTTCCGCGGCTGATGGCGGCGTTCACCGGGCGAGGCAATCGCACGGAACTCGAACTCGCCGTGCATGAGCGCGACGAACTCGTCGATCGACTCAAGAATCATGAGTTCGATCTTGCGATCGTCACGGACCGGCCATCGGATATCTCGGTCGAAAGCACCGGATTCGCACCTCACTCGTTCGTACTCGTTGCATCCGCGAGCCATCCGCTTGCGCATCAGCAGCGGATTCGTCCCGAAGCGTTACAGGATGAGCCACTGATCACGTATGACAGAAGTTGCGCAGTGCGCGAGCTGATGGAAGCCGTCATGCATTGGCATCCGCAACGCACGAAGCCCACGTTGGCCATTTCCGACACCGAGACCATCAAGCAACTGATCCGCGAGCAGATGGGCATTGGATTTCTATCGGCTCACACGGTCAGTCGCGAGGTCGAAACCGGCGTGCTCTCGATCCTCGATGTCGAACACTTTCCTCATATCGCCCGATGGCATGTCGCGCAGTACTCAGGCAGAATGCTGCCGGTTTCGGCGGCGGAATTCCGGCGCTTCCTGATCAGGGATGGTGCGCGTGAGCTTGACGAGTCGCGCACCGATCCCCTCACATGCGAAACGGACCTGGTAACCGTTGAGTCCGTCTGATCCTTGCACCGCTGATCTTCAATCGATAAGTCGAAACATATCGTTCGGTGCGATACCCCCAAAAACTCAAATCAATACGCAACTTCGCTGACATGCGTGCGGAGTGGTGATGCTGACACTGGATGCTGCTATCGAGTCTATTGAAGACGTGCTGGATTCCCAGTTCGTACAGGACTGGTACGAAGAGGGGATTCCGTCTTTCGAGTCGCTGCACTTCAAGAACGGCAACCTCGTTCCGTACATCTGCGTGCAGTACGCCGATCTCGTGCAGGGTATTGACCGGGCGATGGCTGGCACCCGTGGGGATGCTCATGACTTCCCGGTGCGCTTCATCGCGGTCGCGGGTAATGCGAAAGATGCTCGCAAGATTCGCAACAAGATCATCGACAAGTTCACCGGATTCTCACCCGATTACTGCGGAGAGATGGTGAAGCGCGGTGGCGGTGGAGCGCACACGGTGGTCGATAACAATGGTGCAGTGGTGGCGTATATCGCACCGGCCATGTTCAGAACTAGCCTGACACTGTTCGATGTGTGACAATATGCCCACATTACGCCAGGTGGCAATAAGCCCACAGTGCTTCATTCGTGTAAACTGGTATGAGTATGAATACTAAATCCTGGGCTCGAAACACGGTGACCGGTAAGGTTGTGCAGGTTCCCTCGCATTACCTGACGCACCCCGTCTTCGGCAAGACGTTTGTCCCCGCTCAAAAGGGCGACAAGGACTATGTGCCGGAACTTTACAAGGCCAAGAGTTCAGACCAATTCGTTTCCAAGCGTAGCCGCAAGAAGGATGAGGAGGCCCCCGAGGTGCCCGTTATCGAAATCGAGCCCTTCACGGCTCCCGACGCTGAGGTTGGTGAGTAATGGTCAACTCTCGTCTTTTTGCACCGGCAGCATCTTTCTACCTGGCCAGCCCCTTTGCGTTCGCTGACTGGACTCAGCCCACGACGGCGGAGTTTACCGCGGGGTTGTCTGGTGGATGGATCGTAGACCTCACTTGCGCCCTCAACCAAGATGGCACCCAGTTCGACCTGGATGACAGCGACACGGACGATTCTCTTTCGTTCTGCCAGGTTGCGGGTGCCGAGGAGCCGACGTTCTTCAACGCAACCATCGTCTATGAAGCATTCCGCTCGTTTGACGAGTTGGATGACAACACGGCGACCACCGCCTTCGAGTGGCTGGCATGGCCCGACATCGAATACTTCGCCATTGCGCGGGTTGGCGAAGAGCCCGGAACCGCGGTAAGCGTCGGAGACCGGCTGAAGATTGCTCGCGTGATGACGACCTGATCAAGATCAACAACGACCGGATCGACGGGTATGAAAAAGCGCTCAGAGACCTGAAAGCGGAAGACAATGATCTTCAGCTTGTGTTTTTAAAAGCCATCGACCAAAGCCGGAAGATACGGATGGTCCTGGGCAGGGAGATACAGACGCTGGGTGAGGATATCCCCAAGGGCACTACGGGTAGTGGGGCCATTCATCGGGCGTGGATGGAATTGAAGGTGAGCTTTTCGGGGCACAGCCGGCATGCTATCCTGGCCAGCTGTGAGTATGGTGAAGATGCCGTCCAGAAAGCCTATGAATCGGCGTTGAACAGCGAACATCTGCCGGAGTATCTTTCGCGGATCGTACTGGAGGAGAAAGAAGAGCTTAAGGAGGTGCATGATCATATCCGGATCATGCGGGATAGGAGTGCTTAGGTTTTTGGTGCCATGGAAAATAGTAAGGCCCCGCAGGAATGCGGGGCCGACTGTTAAGAGACATAATTGCTGAACTACTACAATTTGGTTGTTTTTAGATAGGTTTCCCAATTGCCGCCTTCGGAATGAAGGGTAAGCCTGGTGTCGGCGTTTTCCAGGGTGATATAGTAACTGGTGGCGCCGTTGCTGTCGATCTCAAAGCAATCGGTAACCCAATAATCGGCATGGTCGCGTTTGATCTGCATCAGGAGGCTGATGGGCAGTTCGCTGGTCTTCATGTTATGCGTTACGGCGAGCAAGTCTCCACTGGGGCTATAGAACGCGTAGAGGATGGCGCCATTGAGCTTAAAGGTAAACTTCGTGTACTCTTTACCGGGATCGGTCGATAGCAGCTCGGCTTGTTTGAAGTCTTTGCGGAAGGAGGCATTGACGCCGCCATTGTCCGGGTTCGTGTTGTTGTTTGCGGCAAAGCTGGTACTAACGCCAAGGGTCAGCAGCAGTGCGGTCGTGAGGGTGATTAGCGATTTCATATTTTTAAATTTTTAGTGTTCGAAGATGTGAGGCATGATTCCAACGCGGTGCCAGAAAGTTTGTGCTTCTGAGTATCAGCGAGTTGCAATTTTGGCTGCCGTTGGAGTGTCCGGTTTCAGGCGAACAGGTGTTCGGTTTTGAGACGGTGGTGGATCTTTGTGGTATCGGGGGTTGCGGCGGTTCTTATTGCGGTTTTGTCGGTGAGCTTTCAGGCGGTTCGCGCTGCTTTGAGTAATCCGGTGGAAAGATAGCATTTGATTATGTCATTTTTTATGAAAAATTGACTTTTACCTATATTGGAACAATTTTTCTATTTTTTCAGAATTTTCTGAACTTTTAAGAATTTTTTGGCATGTCTTTGGGCTGCTGACCTGACTCGCCCAGGATTGGATCGGGATCGGGCCGGATCTGCCGATCCCACTTGTCCGGATCGGGACGGTACCGGGCAATCCGATCCCAATCCCCGGTCCTGCCTTCCTTCTATCTAATGTTGCCTTGAACAAGCATCTGTCACTAGAATGTTGAAGGAAGGGAGGGCAGCTTGTTTTCCAACTTTTTACGAATTTCATGGATCTTTTTCTTGATCTAGTGATTTGAATGAAGGGATAAGTTTTATGACCATGATAGTGGTCAAGAAAGAAATGAAACAAGAAATTAGGACCTTCAGCATGGTCATAGTCTGACAAGTACTTTTAATTGATGTTGCCCTGTAGTTGTTTGCTGTGGATAGATGTATTTTTATTCTGTCATGTGAACACTGTTCTGCTTTCATCTAGTTCTTGCAAGAGAATTATGTTGCTTTGAGTTTTTTTATGTACAATTCTTTTTGTGTGATCTTTCATGTGCATCAGTGTGGGCATGTGAATGTGTGCCTATGTGTGTGCATGTGTGTGGGTATGTACACATGTATTGTGTGTGCAGTGTGCACACGTGCATGCATGTATGCATGCATATGTACATTCATGCCCGCGCATGCACACATGCAACCAAATATGCTTGCATTCCCATATGTGCATTACACCAATTGTCTCATTTCCTCAGCTTTCAGGGCCAAACTGTGATTCTAGAACATGTAAACCTATTTTGAGAATTGTGGGGTTCCCAAGTGCATAAAAGATATAATAGGCTATATAGAATATAGATCCTCTCCCCCACATGTAGGGGGGGTGCGGGTAACAAATCAGTTAGTGTTCCTAGTGTTAGCTTTCTGAATGAAGTCATGACTTCTACATGTATAGTGGCATTTTCAAAGTTTAAAGCACTAATCACCATGTGAATCATGTCTTATTGTTCACTGATACTTTTGTGATGTGTATGGTAGTGTCGACAATATTCAGCTGCACAGAACTTTGGTGTGCTTGTTAGATATGATCAAACCATATAACTAACCAGAACTCAATCTCATGTAGGCAAGAGCTTTGCATAGGTCAACATACCAACACCAGCAATAGGTCCGCCGATGACAGACAGACCAGACGAAGCAGAACCAGCAGCATCGAACACAGCTTCTGTAGCCTGCTTACCGAGCCAGCCACGTTCAGCCATGAACTTATCATAGGCTGGTTTCTGTGCTGCTTCGTTAGCTTTGGCAGCAAAGTAAGCATCTGCCGCTGTCTCTACGACAGGAGCCTTTTGTGCTTCTATACTTCCGGGGAGAGCAGCAATAGCGCCTTGCTGAGCGAACGCACCAGCAGGACCACGCCCTTGCAGTAGAGCGCTCAGAGCATCGTCTGCTCCCACTGCTGTCTCTAGTGCATCGCTGTCTGCAAACAGACTAGCCTGCCCACCAAAGGTGCGTTGCAGGCCAGCCTGAATCTTATCTACTAATGCACCACCAATACCCTGCTCTTCTTGCGAAGGCAGGGGTTCGTCTAGGGAACGAGGCACAGGAGCACGCAACGTGGAATCTGTTGTGGCAGACACGTCAGAAAAATCGGCACGGCTGTCCGATTGCTTTTGTAGAGCAGCAGACTGTCTAGAAAGAAAACTATCTAGCTCATCGTCAAACTTGCGACGACGCTTCTCTGCGGCAGTGGCGCTGTCATACTTGTCAGCCAAGGCGTTCTCCTATATCGTTTTGTTGTTGCGGGTGTTACGATTATTGAATGATTCTAGCTCTTCCTGTTGGCAGCTTCTTGTCAGGAGATTCCTTCAACTGACGCAGAGCCTTGAGGTAGTAATCCTCGGCAACCTTTGTATTTCCTTTCGTAGTAGCTGCATACTCTAGAGCCTGCTTAGCTAGCTCGAAAGCATCCTGCTCATCAACACCATCGTCACCAGTACCCAAGAAGCCTTTATACCTAGAGACTAATCCCTGTGCAAAGCTATTTGGATTACTTCCATTCTCATCATCAGAGCTATCTAAGCTAGTAGTCTTCTTACCCATATTAGCAATAGAAGCACTGGTGTAACGATCCTGTCTAGCATCATCACGCGCACGCGAAGAGATTTGGCTACGAACATTCTCTACATCTAGCTTATCTTTATCTAAGGATAGGTTTCGCTGAGCAATCTCATCGGCGGTTAAAGCCCGTCTACCCACTTCCTTACCTTCTGAATTACGTATCACATAATCTTTTTCATCGGCACTAGAGAAGTTATTATCACCCATCTTAGCTTTCATGTCCCCCACCTTGACCAAATGCACCTTTCTAGTGCCCATCTTACCTCCTCCTTTGCCAGTAAGTCACACCCTGACAAAGGGTCAGGAGCGCCCCTACCCTGATAGACTGCTCACTTCGAGCACCCAATTCACCCTCATTGCTAGCAACAACATCTTGACAAGGTGAGGGCTTCCAGTGCCCTCACCACGTTGAAACTCTGCCTGCCAGTGCCTCTATATGCACTAGATGAGGGTTAGAAGGGCCCCCAGTTGGACCCACTGAGCCCCGTCAGTGCCCTCACCTTGACCTGGTGCATGCTCTCCCTCCTAGCGCCAATAGAACCAAGCTCTTCCATGGCCTATAAATATGAGGGGAAGCCTAACAGCCACATAACACACAAGGCATGCATAGAGATACATAGAAAAGAAGAAAGATGGACAAAGAAGTAGCAAGAGGATTTGAGATTTTTTCTTTTGTCTCTTTGTGTTGGAGTCGGTGCTTTTGCCCTTCACATAGGGTATGTTATAATTGATAATAAAAGAGAATTTCAATTCCCAAGCGGCAGTGCCAAAATGTTCATGGACACTCTCTAATACTACCAACTCCTCACTGATTGGTTCTTGGTTTGCCTACCCGAAACTCGATCTATCCACAACTCCAGTTCTTCATCCAACCCAGTTGCTCCAATTGACCCAATCCGTTCAGCTGTCCCAGCTCACTCAACTATCCTAGTTGACCATGTTCTCCTAGTTTATCCAACTGTCCCAGTTCACTCAGTTGTCTCACTTCATCCAATTGTCCCAGTTGACCTAACTGTTCCAGTTTATCCAGCTGTCCTAGTTCACTCAGGTGTCCCAGTTCATCCACCTATCATAGTTGACCCAACTGCCTCTATTTACCCAGTTGCCCCAACTCACTCCACTATCCCAATTGACCTAGCTACCCTAATTGACCCAGCTCTCCCAAGTCAACCTAGTTGACTCGCCCAATTGATTAGTTGGCCAACTGCATTCGGTTCATGCCATGTTTTGGGCTATAGTCCCTCCCAATGTTTACTTCATCTTGTCTATCCCAATCATTGACCTAAACCCACTTTTGCTCTAGGTCATTATGATTCGGACATCTATTATGTCCCAGTTACTAGTTTTGCTCTGGATTAGTTACATCTCAACCACTTCCTCTGAAGTTTTGGCTATGCCATTGCCCCTCTACATGTCTTGGCTATGCCATGGCACCTTGTCCCAGCATGTGGACATATCTGGTATTCCAGCATGCTGTGCTCCCAACATGCACCCAATCCAGCACGCTGGCAGTCTCAGGGATGCCCAACTACTCAATTCGAGCGGAAACTAGATCCTTGTATAGTCAATTAGGCACCAATGGTACTGCATTTTGGGCCAGCCCTTTCCAGCACATAATCCCCTGTGAGGGACATCATCATATAAACAACTAAGTTCTTTCTAATGCAATGACCCGGGGACCGGCATTCATGACAGAACTATCCCATGACTTGCACTTAATATATAAGAACTCCTATTGTACTCATGTCATGCCTCTTATGGCCTCTATCAATGACACGTGGATGATTGTATTCATTTTATTCCAACTTTCATGATTCCCTAATCATCGAGTTACTTGCGTTTTAAGCCTCCACATCAACATTACACCACTTCCCTTATACCATGGCTTTTTTTAAACATATTCAGCCCTCTCGATGGAATGAGCAAAGGTGTTTGGATTCAATCCGATGTAAATAAACACCATCCGCTTGCGGTCGGTGGGGATGACATTTTGTAACAAAATTCTCACACCACTTGACATATTCACACTCGTGGATCCCCTCTTTGCCCTAGCAATTAAATAGCTATGCTGTCATCTAGTATCGTGTTTCCTTGTGTGTCCTCGATGTCTTTTCCCAACATTTGGCTTATCGAACGAATCACAGAAGGAGGTAGAGAGGAAATATTTTTTCCTTCCCCCACCCAAAGAAGTAGGAAAACAAAATTGGCATGCTCGGTGAGACGTCTCCCGCCTTGCTCATTCACCAGTGAGGGTGTTAGTACTATTTTAAGCCCATGATGTCTTCCTCCTTTCTTATAGGAGAGGTAGAGGAACTCTCTTTCAAGCATCTAGCGAGCTGACTCAGCTCCCCCAATCCAAGCTTGTGGATCCACTTTTTTTCATTCTATTTTTATTTATTTATTTATTTATTTCATTTATCAGTGCACAGGCATGCCAGTCACAAGGTAACAGTTTATTCGGACTCCAAATACCAAGGTGGCCTGGAGTCGCTACTGTGCGCCTTCTGACTAGTCAGATGATAATGGGCATCGTGTCGGGACTGGAACCCACCGTGTCATAAAGGCCACAATGTTAATTACATCTCTGAGAAAACCATTGATTAGTCACCATGGAGAGGGGCCCTATAGCCTAAAATTTGCATTAATGAAAGAGGAGAGAGATAACTTGAAGCGTAGCGAAATGTTTCGTGCTAAGGCAAGGGCATTTAAGCCACTTCATTTATTCATCATCCATTTCATGTTCGAAAAGTATTCCAAGTTAAAAGCATGATGAAGACATGAATAATCATCAGGTAAATGTCTACCGGGGTGTGACAAGTTTGATATTTGATAATAAAAGGAGTGGGAAGAATCCCGGTGAGGACATGTCAGATTCGAAGAGTTGTTGGCCCAAGGCCAAGTCAGGCCATGGCTATGACAGGGTGGTTCCCGAGATCTAAGCCTGGCTTACGAGGGCATCAGTTCTATTCCCTTCACACAGGGTCTAGGGGACGAGGGCCCTGGATCAAACACCGTTGGCTTCTTGATTATTATCATTCTGATTTTAGTTTGATCACACATTACTATTTTTTATTTCAAGTTCTACCGGTCCTTTTTCTTTTTTAAATCAGTTATATAATTTTTATTATTATTATTTTGCCATTTGCGAACACCTAGGATCACAAGTCTGGGTCAGTAGAGGAAAGACCGGGATATTCAAGAAGCGAAAAAAAGGCCAATCAGGACTAGGTAGGTCGACCTGAGTCATAGGCAGGGGGACCTAACTAGGGGTCAATCGACTAAAAATACAGATCAGTCAACTGAGCCCTTGGATGTGTCAACCTAAACCAGGCGGTAGGTTGACCTACCCATTACAGATTAGGCAACAGAGACCAATGGGTGTGTCGACCTAAGCTGGGGTAGGTCAACCCACTCCATTACAGGTCAGTTAGTTGATCCCCTGCTGTAGATTTATGGAAAATCCAAAAGATTTTTTTAAAAAATAAAAAGAATAAACAAGGATTTAAGGGGGAGGGGAGCATGCGTGAATGCTAGATGGAAAAGTGATCGCCAGAGACCGCGGGCCTCAAAGGAATATAAGAATAAAGAACAAACGAGGTGATTATGAATAAATACCTTTGAAAAGGAGCAGGGGAGATGTGAGGTCCAACAATGACACGAACATGAGAATAAATCTATCTAAAGAATATGAGAAGGTTGAGAAGAGAAATTTGGAAGGGGAGAGAGAAAATAGAAGAACACAATTACAAAATATGAATTTTATTAATTACTAAGAGAAAATATTACAATGTGTATGAAAATTAAAAATTACAACTTGACTAAAAATAAAAGAATAAGGGAAGAAGTGGAGCCAGAAAATTTGGAAGAAGATCGCTGCCAGATCGCCGTGCCGAGCCTTTGAATGGATCGTCCTATCGTGGGGATAGATGTCACTTTGAGAGAACCAAAGAAGAGAATCTCCGCCAAAGGGATGTTTAGAGGAAAATAGAGGAGGGGAAGTTAGAAGAAAGGAAGGCTAAAATCAAAGTATGTGTGTGCGTGAGTTGAAAACAAAGAGGGAGAGCAGAGAGAGTTGCTAGGCTACAGGCGGGTAGGAAAATAGTGAAAAGAGGAAATGAATAGAGCATGAAGAAACTTAAAATAACTTTAAAAATTAGGAAGAATTAGGAGATGGGGGAGAAGAAAGAGTTGGAAATCAAGAAGAGAGGAAGAAGATTTACGAAGAGATTAGAGGAAGAAGATGAGCAGAAAAATGTGAAATCAGAGGAAGAACAAAATCTGTGAAAACGTAGATGAATAGTAAAAATACATAACAGAACTTTAGAAACTTGAGAATAACTTGAAAACGAGAGAGAATTAGAAGAAGAGAAAGAAGAAGAAATTGAAGAACTTTTAAAAACTAAGAACTTTGCTAAAGACAGTAAATTGAAAGGAAGAGCAGAAAAGTATGAACAAGGCCAAAGATCCTCCCTCCGGTGCTCTCGAGTGGCCTTTTATAGCGTGCACAGAGTCTTCACAAGCGGCGCCTTGAATCCATCTTTGCAGCGTCAAGGGCTTGCTCAAATTAGGTTTCTTACCATGGATATAGTCTTCCTTGATCCAAATATGAAAGGATAACGACGATGATAGCCAGATTGCTTCAAAGAGACTTGCCTATTTTCGTCTCTAGTTCGAGTGAAAATGGCGTCTGGAGTAGTGGGCGCACATTCTTAAAATGGCGTCTTCCAACACGGGTGTCAATTCTTATTTCCTTATTTCGATTTCCCATAAAATAGAATTGACGTCTTAACAAACTGACGCTATTTCTTTGTTTTTCTTTTTTCATCTTTTTCTTTCTACTTTCTCCACGGCCACCGCCGCGAATCCTGTCCACTCATGGTCTGGCTCCCGTACCCGCGCCGGCCGGATTCGGGGTGACCGCCGATTCCGACGGCGCTTCCTGTTCCACGCGGTAATCCGAGATGCGAAGCCCCAGAGGGTTCAAGCCCCGTGACCTGGGGTCCTTGGCGGGGGTTGAATACCCATATTCCACGGCCGCGATCCAATGCGTGACCTGCTCCGCGGCATCCGGTGCCTGGCGCGTACGGCGCACGAACCGGATCTGAGCGAGTCCATGCGTGCGTTCGACTTTCAGAAAACTGACCGAAGTCACCTCCGCGCGAACCGTCGTGCCATCACGATACAGGTTCAACGGCGAAGCCGGATTGCTGCGTTTCCACTGCACATACCAAGCCTGGTTGCGCTGCGCGGTATGGAATGCACCGCACTCGGTGTAGTCGCTTTCCACCGTTTCAAAATTGAAGCGCTCGCAGACCGTGACATAGTGCGTCAGCAGGTAGCGGGTCACCAGCTGCGCCACCTCCTGCGTGCCGGTGTACTGCGGCACCACATCCACGATCCCGGTGCTGTTGTCGACGCGGATCACAAAGGGTTCCACCCTCTTCAAGGGCATCATGGCCGCCAGCGCCGCCGCACAGGCAATGGTGCAACACCAGCCGCCCACCGCGGCCCAGCGCCAGGTCCGCGCCGAATCGCGCCACTGACGGACCCGGTCCCGGTCCCAGGAGGCGCTTTCCTTCCAATAGGCTGCCAACTCAGTCTGGGCGCTCATGCCTTGTGCTCCAGGGAGCCTGAAGCGGTGGCCGCAACAGGGACCCGTGCAGCGGGCGCGATATTGATGGGCCGCAGGGCGCCATCGCAGTCCACCGGTCGTGCGCGCGGCGTGCTGCAGCCGGCAACCCCCAGCGCCATTGCGACGAGTCCGACGCTTGCAGCCCCATGACGGATTGCCATCAAAAGAATCCTCATCATGTATTCCTCCCATCATTGACGCCGCAATTGCTGCAGCAAGCGCGGCAGGGACAACAGTCGGGACACGCCCCCGCTCACCGTGCCCAGGGTGCTGAGCGAAGCGCCACCACTCAAGGAGGCCGCAATGGGCATCACCTGCCGCATCACCAGCAGCACCAGCACCGAAACCAGCAGCATGTCCAGTGCATCCACGGTCAGAATGGCCGCGCCACGCGCGGCAGTCGGTTGCTGTGTCGCTGCTTTTGCGCAACAGCTTCCGCCTGGCGCGGTCCTGCCCGTGATGCTGGAAACTACGCTGGACGCGCGTCATGACAAACCGGGCAAGGTGATTAGCGGCAGGATCATGCAGGATGTGCCTCTGCCCGACGGCGGCAGGATCTCCAAAGGCACGCGCATCACCGGCCGCGTCGTGAGCGCCAGTCCCGCGAGGCCAGGTGCGCCATCGCGACTCGCGATTACCCTCGATCAAGTGGTTGTGAATGGACGACCCCTGGCGGTCAGGACGCATCTGCGCGCTCTAGCCTCGATCAACGAGGTCTTTGAAGCCAAGATGCCGACCAACGCGATCGATGACTATGGAACGTCAGAGAGCGATTGGAACACCATTCAGATCGGCGGAGCGGGCGTCTTCCGGGGAAACGGCCAGGTGGTCGCAGACGGCGAGGTCGTGGGTAAATCTACTGACTACGGAGCCGTCACGGCAAAGCTGGTTGCGGCTCCTCGTCGAGGTTGTAGCGGTGATGGTGACGGTGAGCAGGCCTTGTGGTTGTTTTCCCCATGGGCTTGCGGTGTGTATGGCTACAGCGATCTGAAAATTGCACACGCGGGAAGAACCAGTCCGTCGGGGGAAATTGAGTTCGAATCGCCTCGCGACATCCATATCGCCAGCGGCAGCGGCTTATTGCTGCGCGTGAACCGACAACAGATGTCGACCAGCTCAGACTAGCAGCCCGCCTCCTACCCAACGCTCCTCACCTCCGCGCTTGTACCGAGCACTACAATGAACCGTACCCTTCGAGGAGCGGATGAAGACGATTGGCGTGCTCGGTGGCTTGGGACCAGAGTCAACCATTGACTACTATCGCCGGCTGATCGCTTCCTACCAGAAGCGCGCTGGAGAAAATACTCTCCCATCGATCGTCATCAACAGCCTTGATGTTTATCACGGACTGCGCTTACTGGAGGCGAACCAACTCAGCGAGCTTGCCGACTATCTAGTAAGCGGAATCCAGAGGCTTGCCGGCGGTGGCGCGGACTTCGGCCAGGGAGGCCCCACCCGAGGCCTCGGTTGCCGCCATCACGGCGCCCTCGACTACGGGCGCATTGCAGACCACAACCTTTTTCGCGCGGTCGCCATCGAGCATTTCGATGGCCATCTCAGAATTGGTCTCGGCACCGCCCAGATCGACGAGGACCGAGGAAGGCGAGCTGTTCTCGCAGGACGCGATCCAGAAGGCTATCGAGGCGCTGACCAACGCGGCGGGCACGCGCGGCTATGCCTTTGCCGAGGTTCATCCGCGTTTCACCCGCGACCGCGTCAAGCACCTCATCAACCTGGGCTTCGAGATCGTGCAGGGCCCGCGCGTCTATATCGAGAAGATCGAGATCGCCGGCAACACCCGCACCCTGGACAAGGTGATCCGCCGCGAATTCCGCCTGCAGGAGGGCGACGCCTTCAACCGCGTCCTGATCGACCGCTCGCGCACCCGCATCCGCGCGCTGGGCTTCTTCAAGGATGTCGATGTCAAGCCCGTGCCGGGCAGCCAGCCGGACCGCACGGACCTGACCGTCAACGTCACCGAGCAGTCCACCGGCGCGCTGTCGCTGGGCCTGGGCTATTCCTCGCTGACCAGCCTGCTGGGCGAGTTCGCCTATACCGACACCAACTGGTTCGGCCGCGGCCAGAACCTGCGCCTGTCGGTGGAAGCCTCGCAGATCACCCGCCAGATCCAGTTCAGCTTCACCGAGCCCTATTTCCTGGACCGCCCGCTGTCGGCCGGTTTCGACCTGTTCAAGGTGTCGACCGATTTCGAGCAGGCCAACTATCGCAGCGACGTCACCGCCGGCGTGCTGCGCCTGGGCTTCCCGATTTCCGAATACAGCACCGTGTCGCTGTCCTCGATGTACAAGCTGGAGAAGGTGCGCTTCTTCAACATCACCTCGGCCATCGCCTCGCAGTCGGGCTCCTACAACGGCCTGATCCTGGGCTTCACCTACGCCTATAGCGACCTGGACGATGTGCGAAAGCCCACCACCGGCTCGACCTTCACCATCTCCCAGTCCTTCGCCGGCTTCACCGGCAACATGAAGTACCTGGACACCGGCGCCGCCTTCAACACCTACGTGCCCTTCTTCGGCGGTTCGGTGATCGGCAGCTTCGGCGCCCGTGCCGGCTACATCACCGGCTACAACGGCAACTCCGTGCCGTTCGAGGACCGCAAGTTCATCGGCGGCGACACCTTCCGCGGCTTCGCCCTGGCCGGCGTGGGCCCGCGCGACATCAACGCCCCCCAGAACACCGGCTCGCTGGGCGGCACGGTCTTCGCGGTGGGAACCATCGAGGCGCGGCTGCCTTCGCTCCTGCCGGCAAGCTATGGCGTCAGTGCCTCCACCGCGATTTCCAGCTGCAAGCCGGCAGCGTTTCGCAGTTCGAGGCGGCGTTGTCCCCGCGCTGGACCATCGTCGATCACGACCAAGCGGGCGTCCCAGAGGCCGCGCAGCCCATCGGTCTTGCGGCGAAGGTCCGCCGGCCGAGACCCAGCATGATAGGAAGGCGGCGCGCTGGGTGAGAATTTCGTGAGGGCTGGATTGTCGGCCATCAGGCGCCAGACCTCCGCTCGACAGCTCGAGTTGCGTCCAGACCGTCCGCGCCGCGCATACGCACACTTTCGCTGCAGAGATGCGGGCCTCGTCGGAGGTCCTCCTCGCCACCCGCCATTGTTCGCATCCTCCCATCGGCAGCTCGAAGCGGATCTCGATGCACAAGGCCGGGATTTCTGGCGCAGCGTCGATTTCTCGGACGCTGCGCCTTTGAAGGCCTCGGCGCTACGCCAGGATTGCAGCGACATTCGCCAGTTTTTTCGACGGCTACCTAGGCCCCCGGTTCGAGGCGATTGGCGCCGCTCCTTCGCCGGTTGCACAGGCCCGTCGGTGATGTACCGTGGGTGTGCTCGACCACTCGGGATGGGAGAGATTCGGACGGCTCCGGCCGCCCGGGCGCCGACGGAGCAACCCCCCAGGAAACTCTCAGGCAGAAGGACCATCCCGACAGAGCAATCTGGAGAGAGACGCCCAATGGTGGGCGTCCACCGAAGGGGAAGGTCGGCGTCAGTCCGGCCAAGCTCTCAGGTACCCGGACAGATTTGGGGGCGACACGGCTCGAGGGCCGGGGCGCTAACCCTTGTCTGGAGACCAAGCCGTGTCCAAGATCGTGATCATAGGCGCCGGGGTGACCGGCGTGACCAGCGCCTATGCGTTGGCGCGTCGGGATTTCCCCGGCAAGCGCCTGGTCATCCCCGCGGGCCCGGCGGTGGCCCGCTCCAACGACACCGAGTACCTTTACCGCGCTCATTCCGCGTTCTCTCACCTGACCGGCTGGGCCTCGGACTCGGTCCCTGACAGCGTGCTGGTTCTCGAGCCCACCGAGTCGGGCCACGAGGCCACGCTGTACTTCAGAAAGGCTGCCGGCCGCGACTCGAGCGAGTTCTACGCGAACCCCGCGATCGGCGAGTTCTGGGTCGGCCCGCGCCCCACTCTCTCCGACGTCGCCGCAGATCTCGGTCTGGCGACCGCCGACCTCCGTCACCTTCGCTCAGACATCCACAACCTCGGACACCTCCCTTTCTAATGACAAGAACATCCGAAACAAGGTCCTGAGCGATATCCAGGAAAGCCTCGACAAAAAGACCACAAACATCGACCAAACCGTCACCAAACTCAACCACCGGGTAGACAGCCTGGACATCGAGATTGCCGCTTCACGCGACGCAAAAGACAAAGCAGACAAATTGCTTCTCCGGGTTCAGGCTCTCGAAAAGAAACAAGAGGCCGTAGATGACAATGAACTCTATGTCTACCAGGCTAACTACCAAAGCGCCATCATCAACCTCGTATCGATGGACAAAGAGATCAAACCGCTGGTGCTCTTCAATGCCGCTAAAAGTTTTTTTACCACCCTCACGGAAACAGCCGACCCCATGAAATATCCCGGCTACCAGGACTGGTATAAGCGGTTTTACGCGTATATCGAAAAGGAAAAAGACCATGACCCCGCGCTGGACGTCCTTCACGATATGGTTACGGTCACCGGCAACATCACCAGCGCTACACCTATCGCCGGCCCCGTCTTTCAGGCCTTTTTCATCGGCATCAATGAATACATCGGTCAGCTAAGCGCCAAACGTAAGGAAGAACGCGAGATGAGCCAAAAGATGTTCCTTCTCACGGCCAAACTCAGCCAGTTCGACTACGACAAAGACCTTATCGAACAACAATGGGACATCGTGACCAAAGACCTGGAAAAGCTCCAGATCCACTATGACACCATCCTCAATCAAAACCTCGCGCTGCTGGGTGTGAAACCGGAAGAGTATAAAAATCGCTATACCCGGGAAACGGATGCGGATAAACGTTATGAATTCCTCACCGAACTCCGGAAAAAAGCTTCCTTACTGGTAACGGACAGGAGAACCGCCGATCTCAAGACCTGGAAACAACCGATCTATTATGAACTCGTGGATGTACAGTCGCTGAAACTCCGTTTTGGCGATCTGACCTTCGATATCCGCGGCATCATGGAAAAATACAACGAACTCATCGCCAAATACAAGAACGATCCCGAGATCGGGCTCAAAGTACAGGAGCTCGAGGTCAAGCTCAACGCGCTCGAGGATACCTTCGACCAGGCCTTCGACCCTACGGAGTATATCAATTCGGCCACGCGGATGTACCTCGTGAACTAACGGGCCGGTACACCCGGCCAGGCGGGCGATCGGCGTCGTCATCGACGCCGTCATCCCGAGAAGTCTCCCGGGCAGCATGTTCAGCATGATCGCCCAGCGGATGCTGTTCCGCGAGCTGCGGGAGCACGGCGGCCACTCGTACACGACGAGCGTCGACTACGACCCTCTCGACGCCGACCGCGCACGCGTCACGATGTACGCGGATGCCCTGGTGGAGGCATACGAGCCCGTCGTGCAGGGGACGATCGACGTGCTGCTCCGACTCCGCGCCGGCGACATCGAGGTTCGCGATCTCGCATCCGTTCGCGCCACCATTCGCACGGGGCTCGAGCTCTTCCCGTTCGACACATCGGTGCTGCCTGCCATGGCGTTCGACGTGCTCACACGGCACCCGGTCACCCACCCGACCGCTCTCGCGATGCACGCGGATGCCGTCACCACGAGCGACATCGTCGACGTCGCGGAGCGGTTCTGGAACGATGCGATCGCTCAGCTCCCGGAGGGCTCCCTCGAGTGGGCGGGCTTCGAGCCGGCGCCGAGGTGGTCGGCGACGGCGGTCGAGGGCCACCACTTCCCGGTGCACGGCGAACCTCAGTTCGGCCTCACTCTCGGTGAGGCGGGTGTGTCGCTGCGCACGCCCAACGGCGATGTCACCGTGTTGTTCGCCGACTGCGTCGGTTATCTGACAACACCCGACGGGGCGCGGACACTCATCGGGGCGGACGGCTTCCGCATTCCCATCGAGCCGAACCAGTACTTCGGTCTCGGCGCCGAGATGGTCGCCGCGCTCGACGAGCGGGTGCCGCTGGGGGCCACCATCCCGATGCCCGCACGCTCCGACGACGAGATCCCGCCGCCCCGCGGCAAACCGATGCACTGGCGCGGATACGGAGCATGGGCGGGGGTGATCGGCGCACTCTTCGGCCTCATGCTGACGTTCGCCCTGCCATTCACCTGGGGGCTGACGACCGTGATCGCCGACTCGCCCGGCGACGGTGCCCTCATGCCTGCCGTCGTCGTCGGCTGGTGCCTCGTCGCCGTGCTGGCTCCTCTCACGGTGCTGCTCTTCGCCGGGGTGCGGCGCCGCGGACTGTGGACGGCGGCCACGGGCGAGCGGTGAGCTGAGCCGCCGGGCCGGTTGCGGCCGTCGCGGTGACGGCCAGCTTTCAAGAGCCGCCCTCACTGCGGCGGGTTGTACATGAACTCGATGCGGATGCCGTTGCCATCGCCAGCCCGGCGTGGAAGTGGTGGTGCGGTTTCCCAAGGGCCTGGTGTCGCCGGCCCAGGAGCATCAGCTGACCTGCTGGGGGGACAACGTCCGCAGCTTTGCCGTACGTGGCACCTTCGATGATTGCCAGGCGATGGTGAAGCAGGCCTTCGTCGATCCGGAACTCTCGGCACGCTTCGATCTGTCCTCGGCCAACAGCATCAATCTCGGCCGGTTGCTGCCGCAGGCGGTGTATTACGCTGCCAGCAGCCTGGCGACCTTCGCCCGACACGGCGAACCGGCTTCCTACGTGGTGCCCAGCGGCAACCTGGGCAACGTCGTCGCGGGCCTGTGGGCGAAACGGGTGGGCATGCCCATTGACCGTTTTGTGCTGGCTCATAACGCCAACCGCACGGTGCCGGAGCTGCTCGAAACCGGTGAATTCAGTCCCCGGCCGAGTGTGGCGACCCTGGCTTCGGCGATGGACGTGGGCAACCCCAGCAACCTGGAGCGGCTGCGCGCGCTGTACCCGGACCTGGATGCACTGCGCGGCGCGGTCAGCGCCGACTGGGTGAGCGACGACGACATCAAGACCCGCATTCACAAGGACTTCGTGCGCTACGGGCTGATCCTGTGCCCGCACACGGCGACCGCGGCGGAGGTGTTCGAGCGCATGCCGCTGGAGCAGCGCGAGAACGGCCGGTGGGTGCTGGTCGCAACCGCGCATCCGGCCAAGTTCCGGGAGATCGTCGAGCCGCTGATCGGCCAGCACGTGATCATGCCGCCGAGCCTGGCGAAGCTGTACGAGCTGCCGGCCCAGGCCACGGAAATCGACGCCGGCCTGGAAGCCCTGCGCGCCGGCCTGTAACCGACAGGCTGCGGCGCAGGGTGTCCGCCTCATGGCGGACCCAGGTCACGTTCGGCGTGTTTCGATGCGTTGCCGGATGACCCTGTGCCTGTGTTCCCGATAAGATAGCGCCCGTCGCCGGCCGGCGACATAACGGAGTCAGCAGTGGATCTCTTGAGCAATCTGCCGCCCATCACCTGGGTACTGGTTGCCATTGCGGCCGCCATCGGCTGGGCGCTGTCCTGGCTGTGGCGCTGGCTGCGGATGCGGCGCGCCCGCAGGGCCTTCATCGCGCAGGTCACGGCGGTGGGTTCAGATTACGTCAAGGACGTGCTGGTGCCCGATGGCATGGGCAGCTACAAAAAACAACAACCCAAAAAACGAAAAAAAACAACCAGGGGGGGCAGGCCCCCCCGATGTCGAACCTTTGCCGCACGACGGCGAATACTTCAAGAGGATGAACAAACCCCGCCGGCTCCACCATTTCGGTGACGCCGACAAATAGACACCCCACCTAAGCCTTACGCTCGGGATGGGGAAATAAACCCCTCTTGGCGTCAGCACTGAACCCAGTGCGTACGATCACCACAATAGACATCGTCGGTCGCGTCACCTCGATGACACTGACGAATAGACATCTTACCCGGACCTTATGTCTGGAGTAAGAGAATAAACCCTCCTTTGCGTCGACAGTGACCCAATGTCGACGAATATTCTAAGAGATAAACAAACCCTGTTGGTCCTCGCCACCTCGACGACGCCGACGAATAGACACCGGGCCCGGACCTTACGTCTGGATAAGGGAATAAACCTTTCTTTGTGTCAGCACCAGCCCGGTGCTGACGAATATTCTAAGAGACAAATAAACCCTGTCGGTCCCGCCGTCTCGGTGGCACCGATGAATAGACACCTCACCCGAACCTTACGTCCGAATGAGAGAATAAACCCTCCCTTGTGTCAGCACCGACCCGGTGCTGACGAACACTTCGAAGAGGCAAATAAGCTCTGTCGGCTCCACCACCTCGGCGACAACGACGAATAGACACCTCACTCGAGCCTTACGCTCAGGATAGGAGAATAAACCTTTCTTTGTGTCAGCATCAGCCCAGTGTTGACGAACATCCTAAGAGATAAATGAACCCTGTCGGTCCCCGTCACTTCGGCGATATCGACGAATAGACATCCTGCCCGAACCTTACGTCTGGACAAGGGGAATAAACATTTCCTTGTGTCAACACCGACTCAGGGCTGACGAATATTCCAAGAGATAAATAAACTCTGTCGGCCCCGCCATCTCGGCGATACCGGTGAACGAACACCTTACTCGAGCCTTACGCTTGGGATAAGGGAATAAACCTACCTTTGTGTCGTCGCTCACCCAGTGTCGACGACCACCAGAAGAGACAAAGAAACCCCGCCAGTTTCGCCACCCAGGCGATATCGGTGAACGAAACACCTTACTCGGACCTTACATCTGGGGTAAGGAAATAGGCCCTTCTTTGCGTCAGCACCGACCTAGCGCCGATGAACATTCCAAGAGACAAACAAACCATGTCGGTTCCCGTCACCTCGACAACACCGACGAATAGACATCTCACCTGGACCTTACGTCTGGGTGGGGAAATAAATCTCTCTTTGCATCAACACTGACCCAGTGTTGACGAATGCCCCAAGAAATGAACAAATTGCGTCAGGCTCCGTCACCTTGGCGACACTGAGGAGCGAACATCTCACCTGCAACCCTTTGACTTGGACCTCCCATTCAGATCATTTGAATCAATAATCTCTTCTCTCCGTCCCTTCGGGTGATGAATATTCCCCCGACTTGGACCTCCCATCCAGGTCATTTCCATCGATGAATCCTTTCCCTGTCCCTCCGGGCGACGCACACACTCCTTGACCTAGGGCCCTTCGTCCTGGTCAACCCACCGCATGGAATCGCTCGACGGGACCACAAGGCTCGCGTGGTGGAGTGATCCCCTCATCTCTCCCCTGGGGAGACGAACACTCTCCTACGCGCCTCTGTGGATCTGACCGAAGCATTCCTAGTTCAAGTTACGGGCGTAGACTAGTATCCCGTCGAAGAGCGAAAAGAGAGGGGGGAGAAGGAAGAAAGGACTCGTGGACCGGCATGTAAGACCATGTATACGAATATCCTTCTATTCCAAAATAAAGGGGTACATGTGCTACGGGGCATACCCCTGAGCTACATGTCAAAAGGAAGAAAGGGAAAGAGGAAGGAGGGAGAGCGGAACACATTGGGAGGCTCGCGGACGGTGGCGTTCAGTCGATCCCCCGGAAGATATCCTCAAGGGGGAGGATGCCGATACAAGGGAAGCTCACCATGTCGTTCAGCCGGCCCCGTTGCCCCTCGAGACGCTCCAGCTCTGCTTCGAGGGAGACCGCCTCAGCCCTAGCAATGGCTAGCGCTTCACCCGTCCTTTCCATGGTCACCTCAGCTTTGGCCAGCGTGGATCTAGCGGCGGCCAGGTGGCCCTCCAGTTCTTCAATCCTGCCTTTAAGAGCATGAACATCCTGATGGCCACCCGCCAAGGCCTTCTGAAGCCGCTCCCCGCTGACCCGACGCTCCTCCAAGGCTTGCGAGTATTCCCCCTCCTGGGCTCTAATCGCGGCAAACTCGTTGGGGACCCGAGTCTCGAGGAACTCACGACGGTTCACGTACTTCAACATCAATAATACGCGTCGCGACCATTCCTCCAGAGGGCACCCCAGCACTTGCAATGCACTGGTCAGCAGCATCGCTATCGCATGCGCCCCTCGGTACGTGAGAGTGGGGTCAGCAAATATCATGGAGCGCAGCGCTAGCAGCATCTGTCGGACCGGTGCGTCTGAGGCAGTGTGACCGATGGAAGGTACCTCTGGTGGGTTGAACTCGACCATCCCGTCTATGGAAGCCCACATCTCTGCATCCACCACAGCCGATGAGGAAGGAAGCGCCACGGATAGGTCACTCGGGCCTCCCACTTCGACAGGCAGTCCCCGGCCAGCCATCGCCAAGGGAGCTGTTGGAGCCACGGCTGCACCACTTGACTCCGTAACTGCGAGAGGCTGCTCCCCCTCACTCTCGGTCGAGGGAAGTGCGGGGAGTGGAGCAGACTCTGTTGCTGTCACTGAAGGCCCGACCGCTTCACCCGCTGGTGTCCCCTCTTCGCCGCGAATCGTGAGCTCGGCCAGCGTCCTCCCCAGAAGCCTACTCTCCTCGGGCGTCACAAGCGGCCGGGGAGGGGAAGTGGAACCATGAGTTTCAACCCACTCTCCAACCGCAGGAACCACACGATCTGCTCCACTTCCGCTGCCGAGAGTGGCTTCGGCTCGTCCATCTCCGCCAGGGCCACCGTCCCTCTCCGCTTAGAGATTGCTCTGCGGGCTCTAGCAGGGCGTGCCTTAGGGAGGCTCTCCTCCTCCTGGAACACAAAGAGACAAAAGGATTAGTCTTGCATCGAGCAAAGCAAGCTGCCCGAGGTCGGAAGAGCATAGAAAGAGTCCCGGGGGTGTCACTGTACCTCAATCACGGGGATGATCCGGCTTTCCAGTGCTATCCCCCCTTCCTCCAGGGCCTCCTCGGCGGCAGATGTAGTCCCTACAGCTGCCTCCTACTGCAGAACCTTGACGAGAGCCGCCAGCTTCCCCAGACCGGCGCTACCACCCTCGGATCTCTCAACCGATGCGTCGGGGAGGGGTACCTCTGCGGCCTCTGGCCGAGCCACCTCCTGTAGACAAACCAGAACATAAAAGATGGAGGACCAGAATTAATTGCAAAAGGAGGGGTATTTATGTATGACGTGATGTTTCCGAATCAAATGCAAGTTATCCAAAAAAAAAAAGGGTGTCACAATTATCGTTGCGCATAGTGTTTTGGGGATTTTGGCAAAACACTTGGGGCAATAGTTTACTCTGCCTGTTGAAAGTCGATGAACAGTGCCTCTATGCGTCGGAAAGAAAGAAGATGGCCGCGGTGACTGTGGTGCCTACTCTTGCTCCGGCGGTGCTGCATCCGTCTGCGGCGAGCTCGTCTGGGTCACATCTTCATCAACTATGTATGCTGCCTCCGCTCCCGACCCCGACCCCACTGCCAAGGTCCCTGTTGTGCCCACCTTACACGATCCTCTGCGGCTCCAGCGACAGGCTGTTGTCGTTCGAGACGTTGCACATGTCCCGGCGGGGGCGCCGGAGCTGGGCGATTGCAGGGGTAGAAGCGACATTTGCTCCCCAAAATCCTCCGTTGCCGCCTCCCAAGAACCAACCCTAGGGTTGCTTTGCCGGATTCGGCTGGGAGGGGTTCTCATGTGTCTCATTTCTTCCTATTCTGATAAATCCTCTCGGCGTTCAAGTAGATGTCCCCTGGTGCCATTTGAAAATGTTTTTGCTTTTGCCGGGGATTCTAATATTTGGAATCCCACGCGGCAGTGTTGCCAAACGCTACCTAATTTTGGGTTGACTTAGCAGCCTCACAGGGGCCGTGGGCGAGAGACCGTGTTTTCTGTTATATTTATTTATTTTTAATATCGCTCGTTGATTCATTTTTCCATTCTTTATCAATCAATACTAAGGTGGAGCACTTAAATTAATTTTTTGGAAGACACCAAAGTGACTTTATAGTTATATATCATTGAATATTTTATGAACATCTTTGCTCTTGTAAGAATTTGTGGTCTAAAATTAGGGAACTGGGGAGATAAAAATGGGCCTGGATGACGTGTTCTTTTCATCATTCTCTGTGTTTGACTTGATTCGAATCTGACCCCATTCAATTCGGCCTCGGGTCAAGTGGTCTTTGGGCAAGTTTAAATTTGACTCGGATCAGTAGACCCAAGAACTGAGGGTGAGACCTTTGATTTTTTCTCCTATCTAATCTAATCTAATCTAATTTGAATCCTATGTTATATAAGAGGTTTGCTAACAAGAGTTTCAAAATATTTTCATATTTGAATGTAACTTAACGAAATAGCTAACTGATGTCTCCCTCGTATATGGGTCTGAGGCTGTGGTGCCAATTGAATTGGAGGTTCCCTCGCTACGAGTTGCCATTCAGCATGGGTTGGCTAGTAGCGAGCAGACTAATATGGAGAGAAGACTGGAAGAGCTTGTCGAGCTCGAAGGAAAGTGCCTCTGAGCTCAACAAAATATCTAATTATACCAAGCTCACATGACCCGTGCTTTCAACAAGCTGGTCAAAAGGTGAGAATTTAAGAAGGGTGACCTTGTTATGGTCAAGAGAAGAGAAGTAATGGTTAAAAACTGGGTAGGCCCGTATGTTGTGCATCAGGTCTATGAAGGAGGTGCTTATGTGCTGGTCGACCACAAGGGCGCAGTCTAGTTCTCTCCTCTCAGCGGGAAGCACTTAAAGCTATATCGGGTGACTGAACCGGCAACAAGACCGAAGGCACTGCATGGCAAGCCATAAGTCCCGCCATGATTAGGTGTCCCCGATGGACCTTACGTTCGAGTCGGTGAAAATCTTTCCTTTGCGTTAGCATTACCTTCTTGCTAATGAATAGGTCCTTTTCTGGCGAAAGACTTCACGTCCTAGCCAACCCTTTTCACAATATCGCCATTACGGACCTTACGTCCGAATTGGCAAAAATCTTCCCTTTGCGTTAGCATTACCTTCTTGCTAATGAATAAACCCCTTTCCGGTGAAAGGCCTCGGGTCTTAGCCAATCTTCCAACAATATGGCTGTTACAGATCTTACGTCCGAATCGGCATAGACTCTTCCTTTGCATTGGCATTGTCCCCTTGCCAACGAATAAATCTCTTTTTTACCGGCACAAGGCTCTGTACCTCAGCCGGTAGCTATTTGCTATCATCGGGGGTCGAACATCACGTTTTGACCTGTCAACATTCTTCTATCATATGTTAAAAAATGAGAGGCTTAAAATAGAGGTTCCTCACCGGCCTTACCTGGCCACGCTAAGTAAGGTCAAGAATGGCTATAACCCAGCTGTGGCGAAAATCCAAAAGGGCATCACAGATAAAATCGGGTACCCCGCCATGTGAAAACCTGAAAGGGCACGTGGGTAAAAGCAAGAGGGGGCTGGCTTCGGTGAAAACCCGAAAGGGCGCTTAAGTCAGTAATGTGTTAAAAAAAATTGATGATGTAGTAGCGAGGTTACCCTCGCTCACCATTCTACTTCTCCTACCCTTTCGGCCGTTCGAAAACCGGTGCGCCTCGTCGCGGATACGCTGGAGCAACCGGAGCGCCGGATCGTGTTTCGGCAGCACGAGCGGCGACCGGCCGTCCGGGAAAATGATGTGTTCGTCCCGCTTCGCCAGTCCGACCATCGGCGGCGGCTCCGCGCCGAGCGCGAGAATCGCCTCGCGCGCCGCCCGGACTTGTCCGAGCCCGCCGTCGATGACGAGCAGCCGGGGGAACTCTTTGCCTTCCTCCATCAGCCGCGAGTAACGCCGGCCGACCACTTCGGCCATCGCCCGGAAGTCGTCGTTGCCGGTGAAACTCTGTATCCGGAAACGCCGGTATTCGTTCTTGTCCGGTCTGCCGTCGCGGAAGAACGGCATGGCCGCGACGCAGAACGTGCCGGAGATGTGCGAGATGTCGAAGCACTCCATCGTGCGCGGCGCCTCGTCGAGTCCGAGCGCGTCCCGGAGCGCGCGCACGGCCTCCTTGTCCTCCGGCTCCGGCAGCGCGTCGCCGCGATCGAACCGGCGCGCCTTTTCGGCGACGACCTCGATGGCCGCGATGGTGTCGCGCAGGTAGGCGGCGCGTTCGAAATCGTATGCGGCGGCCGCCTTGGCCATTTCGTTTTTCAACGCCGCGACGCCGTCCTTCACCTTGCCGTCGAGCCATTCGCAGGCCGTTTCGACGCGCGTCCGGTATTCGGTTTCCGTGACCTCGTTGGCGTGGGCGACGATGTCGGCGCGCGCATCGTCGTAGAGCCGCCAGCGGCAGTCCGGCAATTTTTCCGGACGCGCGTCGCCGGCGAGAACGCCGAAGCGTTTCTTGATTTCGTGCAGCACCCGTCGCACTTCCGGCGCGTAGGGGAACGGTCCGTAATAAAGCGCCGCATCCGGAAGTTTGTTACCATTCTCTGTTAAACTTTCACACTATTTTAGATCCCGATTGGGTGGCTTCCCCAAGTTCCTGGTATCGAAATATCGATATTATCAGTATATCAATATCCGGATCTCCTGGGTCGTTACACCTGTTATGTGTGTGGATGGACCTCTTAAGAGGAAGAAGAATGATGTGAATCAAGCATACCTTTGGCATTGTAAGCTTGGTCATATTAGTGAGGAAAGATTGACAATGTTGTGCAAAGATGGATATATAGATCCATTTGATTATGAATCATTTACAACCTGTGAAACTTTTCTCATGGGAAAAGAGTGAGAACTCGAAAGGGTGCTTCAGGTAAAAATAGGTAACCCCTCGGTGTGAAAACCTTAAAGGGCGTACTGGAAAATGCTAAAAAAGGCCAGCTTTGGCGAAAACCCGAAGGAACAGTGAAGTTGGTAATGTGAAAAAAAGAGAGAGAGAGAGAAAGAACAAGAAGAAAGGAAGAACACATCGTCATTATGGATCACCATCTTAAACATCTTTTGTCTGATGGCTTTATCCCATCGTGGCGAACACATCATTAAAGCTGTCAAATCACCCGTTCTAGAATAACCCACCCAAATTTCAACCATTGGCTGCAAAGTATCAAGGCCAGCTGCCACAAATTCTAAATTCCAGTTCTAAGTTTTTGCTTCTAAACTACAAAGGTCAGCCAAGCCCAAGTGCAATCCTTGGCCCTCAAATCATCAAGGTCAGCCACCGCAAATTCTAAACCCCAATTCCAATTTTTGGCCACAAACCACGTAGGTCAGGCAGCCCAACCTTAAAACCCAAGTTTCTCGGCTTCCAAACCATAGAGGTCGGCCGGCTCAACTTCACTTCTATTCTTTGGCTTCCAAATCACAAAGGTCAGTCAACTTAACCCCAACTCTAATCCTTGGCCTTTAAACCACAAAGGGCAGTCGAATTCAACCAGCTCCAATGCTTGGCTTCTACGTCCTGAAGGTCGGTCACCCAATTCCTAATAGTGAATTAGCCGCATCTACAAAGCCAATGATCTCCCATCTATGTCAAGAGCAAGGGTCCGAAATCTACAAATTTCTTTGCATCACCATGAATCAAGCACACAGAAAAAGAATGAGAAAAAAAGAAAAAAGAGAGAAAAAAGAGAGAAAAAAAGAGGAAGAAAAAGGAGGGATCCAAAGAAAAGAAAGAGAAAAAGAAAAAAGGAAAAAATACAACAAAAAAAGAAAGAAAGAAAAAAGAAAAGAAAAAGACTAAGAAATTATTATTACTCATCGTCATGAGTCGCTACCTCGGGTGTCTCTCTTTTCTTATGATTTTGTCCCATTCAGGGCAAGCATATCTCAATACTGAATTTCATCTGTAATATTGACTACGTGTCATTTAAGACTACAACTCTACCCACATTTCAAACTTCTGGTTTTGACTTATAAGTCTTTTTTGGACGGTCAATTTTACCAAATTCCAAACTTCTAGTTTTAACTTGCAAGTTGTTAACCACAAATCAAAAATAAAAATGTGAAAAATAAAGGATTTAGACGCAGAATCTTTGATTATTGGACTACCAGATCTATTCAGAGGATAGGTCATACCGTGAGGTGTGGTGGTACGAACTCAAGTAACCACCCAAGAATCAATTATATACGGGATCATTTACCACCACACATCACGGAGTGCACTAGCGCACTTTGTATCTTTGAAGCCGAGCGGTTCACTCATTTGCGCACGATCTCGGTCCAATCAAAAGGCCGAGCGATCGCCTGCTGTCAACAATTCTCTGTTGCTCAGCGTTCTAACATGCGTCCAGAAGCACGATCTCGTCTAGCTGAACCGTAGCGTTTGCTTCGCGATCACTGACGTACCTTTGAGTTATAGCCCTCTTTCCAAATATGATCAGATCTCCCCAGCCATGACATCATTGAAGTTCCAGCAATTCCGTATATCGTTTAGCTCATAAGATCCACACGGATGACCTCATTTAATAGTTCTCGGCAATCATGGGGTCGACAGCTGTGTTGTTTTCAACAGAACAATTGAAGCTTCGCCATTGCTGCCTATGAAGTTCCAGGAGATAAGCTGTCTCGTTTAAGGTCTGGAAACTACTGTTGACGTGGTTGATGTTGGCGCCTTACTCACATAATCATGCTCGCATCCGGGGCCGAGATCTTACTGCTTCAAGGCCGAGACTAATCCCCACCTAAAGCACTTTTCGACGTCCTGTGATATCACAGTCCAACATTGATCGCAGGAGGCACCCTTTCTGCTCGATTGCGGGGCTGTGGAAAAGACGCCTTTGCGTCTCAAAGTAGACTGTAAACTATATAGCGACTATAAAGAATAAAGATACCCTATATATGATCGCTATGTTTAGCACTGTGACTATAAATAAACACTATCCTTTATAGCTTATATGGACTATAAAGAATGACGACACTATATAGAGGCTGTTCACTATATAGTGTATAGATGATGGCTTTTGAGACGAATTCGAGATCGGGAGGGGAACATGATTTTTGCGGTATCAAATCCCAAGGGCGGCGCGGGGAAGAGCACACTTGTGCTCACGCTGGCAACATACCTGGCTCAGCAAGGCGCATCCGTATGCGTCATCGACACAGATCCGAACCATTGCATCGTGGATTGGGACAAGAAGAATGAGAGCACGCTTCTGAAAGTGCTTGGTGAAGACCTTAATACAGAACTTAGAGAACTCAAGCGGTCTCGGGATGACCATTTCATGGGCCTTAGCGGTCTATCATAGGGCTGCTAAAGGAACCCTGGCGGTCTTGAGGAAGACCGTTTCTTCCTATCTACTATGAACATCAATAAAATTGAAATATATGCCAATCTAGGGTAAATAGATGCATGGTAAAATATGCCAATAGGTAAATATGGCCTAACAAAATCGTATTAAGACACGGAGGTGCATGGGTTTAAGTGAAATAAACTATAATTTACATTTTCTTATTAAGGGTAAGGTTCATGCATGCTATGTTAACCCTATATGCATAGCCATGATAAAACATCAAATTCATCATGTACAGTCAATGAAAATAGGACAAAATAGAGAGATTTTATTCCTAATATGTTAATTTAGCTTTTTCATGAGATAACCTACCTTTAATTTGATCCCTAGACTGTGAATTTCTGACTGAAAGTTAACCCTAGTTCCTGCACGTCCGGTGCCAAACCAGTAACTTTTCGTCCCTCTATCTCTCGTTTCTCTTGACTTAAATCCATGAAAATTGGAGGATTGTTAGAAGATACTAAGGGGAATAGAAAATTCTAAATAATCAACTCTTAAATATCTTGATTAGGGTTTCTATTTCCCTGATCTTCCCTAGGCCGTCGCACAGGTTCCTGTGCAGGTTATTGCGATCCAACGTTTTGCAAAACCTCGAATTCTCCAACGGTTGGGGCTTCTAGCACAAAAATTTGAGGGAAGCTAGATAAAACTAAGAAGAACAACTTCTTTTAAAGGACTAACCTGAATAGACGTCTCCTTACCTTTGAAATATGCGAGCCAAAACAAGGATTCACGCAGGTCAAATTCTGGGTCTTTATATGGGGTTCACCTAGGGTTTAGGGGATTAGATCGATCCTAGAGTCCTAAATTAGAGTAGAGTCAATCCCTAGAGAATTCTAGAGAGTCTCCCATGCTTGGTGGCTTTGATCTAAGGTGATTTGGTCGTTAAAGATCCCAGCTTTTCACGTTTTCTCCTATTCACGGAATCTAGAGAGCTTAGCGATCATGGGAGGACTGCTAGGGTGGGTCTTGCGGTCGCGCGATAGACTACAAGGCTTCATTTAATCTAAAATTTTTAGATTTTCATATTATCCCCCCTTTATACTCTAATGGTTGTATATATATCCCATTTTCTGCCTCTCCAACTTAGAAATGGATTGTTGCTGAGTAAGAATGAGCTGTTGGAGTTGACCAAATTTCTCATTGAAGCTAGGTTGAGGGGGAGGTGGTTGGTATAGAACTGGAGCTTGATTGAATTTAAAAGGAGGATACTGCTGATATGGGCCTTGAGAAAATTGAGCTTGCTAATAAGGGGCGTGAGAATGCTAAAATGGAGGTTGAGATTGATGTTGGACTTGGTGAAAAGGAGATGCATAAGAGAAATTTTGGTGGGACTGAGCTAGAACTAGAAAGGATTGTTTTGGAATTGGCTGATTAGAGGGATTGGATTGTTAGGGTGGTCCTTGCTGATTCTTCAAGAAAAATTTGGATGACTTCTCCAGCTAGGATTGTAAGTGTTGGAATATGGATCGTAGGCAGGCTTGGAGATGCCCTAAGCAGCGAAAATCTATTCTTGGATGAATGGGGGAAGCTGGGCTGCTATGGGGCAATCAGTAACAGTATGATTTGGGCTCTAGCAAAGAGCACAAATTTCTTGATGATCAGAATCTAAGAATGGTTGAGATTGAGGGGCAGAAGAGGAAGAAGGTTCCTATCTATTCAAGACCAGAAGTTGATTTAACTTCTAATCCACCAAATCAACTTTCTCCATCTTCTGCGCCAGCATATCCATTTTCTTCAATTTTTGTATATGGGCATTGATATCCATCTTGTCTTCAAACCCTCCTTGATTCTTGATTTCATAAATCCCTACCCTATTAGATGGCCTAATCATTCTTTCATAAGATGACAGTGAGGCATGACCAATAGAATTCTCGCTTAACATTTCAATCAAGTCATATACCTTGTTGTGTGGGAATGGCTGATCTAGAGGCGAGGGGTGAATAGATCTATCCCTCTTTTTCTAGATACAAACAAATTACAATGGAATAAAAGAAACTTGTTCGAAAGGCAAGAGCCAAAAATATAGGATGCAAGTTTAAGGATGAGCAGTAGCCTAAACAAGCATCTAGTGCATGCATGTCACACAAACCAACCACATGAATAAGGATTTTAAGGTGGTTCGGACTCAAATTCGAGTCTTACATTCACCCCTCACTTAAACCAAGTGAGGCTTCACTAGTGCCACCGCACTACACCACTATAAACACAGCAAATGGCACAACTGGCCAACCACAGACATGAGAAGCCCTCTGTCTATCTTCCTACGCCCATGCTGGCTCCCGCGGTGGCCAACAAGCGGGTGCGGGAGCAACTGGAAGCCTCGACCCCGATCGGCCGGATCGCCGGTCCCGAGGAAATTGCACGCGTGGCGCTGTTCCTGGCTTCGGACCAGGCCGATCAGGCCGACACCTTGTTCAAGCGTGCCCAGGGCATCAACGACAAGACGGCGCCCGGTGCGCGTATCGACGTGTCGGCGACACTGGAGAAACTGGCCGGATACTATCAAGCCAATGGCGCGCTGCAGCCGGCTGACCGTTTGTATCAGCGCCTGCTTGCCATGAATGAAGGCAAGTTCGGCCCGGAACATCCGGAAACCGCCAAGGTGCTGGACAAGCTGGCCAATGTCTACCGCATGGAAGCGCAATACACCGCGGCTGAACCGCTCTACAAACGCGCCATCGACATCAAGGAAAAAGCCTATGGGCCGGAGCGCCCCGAAACGGCAGACAGCCTGAACGGCCTTGCCACGGTCTATGTCGCACAAAAGCAGTATCGCAATGCCGAGCCCTTGGCACAGCGCGCGCTGGCAATCTACGACAAGGCCGGTAACCCGAGCGATCAGACGGTCGCGTTATGCCTGAACAACCTTTCAAAGATCAGCCGGGCCCAAGGCCAACTGCCGCAAGCCGAAACCTACGTCAAACGTTCGCTGGCCATCACGGAAAAGAACCTCGGGCCGGAACATACCGATGTAGCGGCACGTTTGAATGAATTGGCCATCCTCTATGCGGCAGAAGGCAATTATGCTGCGGCAGAACCGCTGGTCACGCGCGCCTTGGCGATCTATGAAAAGGCGCTCGGACCGACACATCAAAACGTCGCCACTACGCTGACCAACCTGGCCAAGATCGAACGCGCGCTGGGCCACACCAGCGAAGCCGATGCGGCGGACAAGCGCATTGTGGCAATGAAACAGTAGCCAGACCCGGATACGACGAAGGAGCGCGGCAATGCCGCCTCCTGTTGCCGGGCAATATCCGCGGGGCTTCCCGGCTCGGAAAGGCAAAATGGTATGATGCAACCCGGCATCCGCTTTCATTCCATTCTCCGCCCCTTATCCGATCCGTCCCCAACGAGGCCATCTTGTTCGACTTCATGAAGAAACCCTCCGGTAGCTCTTCCAAATCAATCTCCGAACTGCATCAAGAAAAGACCGGCAAGATCAGCGACAAATCGGGCCGCCGTGTGACCCGTCCCTGCTCCGTTCCTTTACAATCAGTATTATTTCATCTGGCCCTGGGGCCCCTAATTTTGGTAATTAATCAAAGGTGTTCTCTCGTATGGGGGATGTAAATGACGTCATGGCCTTCACGGCAAGGCGGGATTGGGTCCCGACCCGAACCACACAATCGCCTGACGAAGTCAGATCGAGCACACCACGGGTTCTTCGGAGCCTGAATCAATCGTCATCTCGGTGACTGACACGCCCACGCACTTGACAAAATCAATAAACAAACAAATCAGCCTAATTTAACCAGAGAGTGCGTCCATAGGGGGCGTGAGAGCCCGATTACAAGTGATTGCAAGCCGCAGGACAATTCCATCATTTGTGATAGTCCCCGGGTCATTGCGTTATTCTGTGGGTAGTTCTATATTCGTACATAGTGCCCGTCAAAGGACCTATGACTTAGTAGGGTGCCGCCCGAGGAGCGTCACAATGTCTTCCCGTCATGCGACAATGTCGAGGTCGGGGCAGTAGGGGTGCCGTAGGCACCATTGTGCTGGAGTAGTTGAGCATCACCAAGGCCGAGGCGACCGAATGACGAAGGCACCACTTGTCATTAGAGCGGCCGCGCGCTGTTGGGACTGGAGTGGTTGGACGACGTGAGCATCGCCATGGCCAGAGTGACCAAAAGCCGTTGAGCTCAGGATTGTCGGGTGTCGTAGGCCCCGGTGGGACTGAAGTTGTTGAGTGATCGGGTGTCGGGGGCCCCGATGCGATTGGAGTAGCTGGAAGTCGGGCGCGGGGGCGCCGCTGTGACTGAGGCAGCTGAGTAGTCGGGCACAACGGGTCCCGATGTGGCTGGCAGTTGGTGCCGGAGGCACCATTGCGACTGATGTTGTTGAGTGGTCGGGCGTCGTGGGCCCCGATGTGACAGGAGTAGTTGGCAATCGGGTGCCGAGGGCACTGTTGTGACTAAGTTATTGAGTGATCAGGTGTCGAGGACCCTGATGTGACTGGAGTGACTGGCAGTCGGGTGCCGGGACATCGTTGTGACTGAACTATTGAGTGATCGGGTGCCGGGGGCCCCGATGTGATTGGAGTGGCTGGCAGTCGGGTGTCGGGGGCACCGTTGTGGCTGAGCCATTGAGTGATCGGGTGCCGGGGGCCCCGATGTGACTAGAGTGACTGGCTGTCGGGTGCCGGGCCACCCGTGTGCGCGCCGGCTCGGATACCAGATGCTCGGCGTTCCCGACTGCAACGACCAGCCCGACGTGCCCTGGCTGCCCACGATCGGGACCGGCGTGCACGCCTGGCTCGCGGACGTGTTCGCGGCAAAGGGCGGGCACGGCCGGTTCCTGGTGGAGCACCGGGTGTGCGTCGGCGAGGTGGGCGGCGTGCCGGTCTACGGCTCGTGCGACCTCTACGACGGCGCCACGGCCACCGTGATCGACCACAAGATCGTTGGCGTCACCACGCTGCGCTCGGCGCGGTCGAAGGGTCCCAGCGTGCAGTACCTGCGCCAGCTGAACCTCTACGGCCGCGGCTTCATCGCCCAGGGCCTCCCGGTCGACCGCGTGATGATCGCCTACCTGCCCCGCAACGGTGAGCTGAAGGACGCCTACTTCTGGCAGGCGCCCTACGACCCGGCGGTCGCCGACGAGGCGCTGCAGCGCGCCGAGGGGATCTCGATCATCACCGGCGCGATAGGTGCCGAGGCGCTGCAGCACCTGCCCACCGCCGATGCCTTTTGCCACAGATGCCCGTTCTACCTCGCGGGCTCCACAGACCCGGCCGCCGGATGCCCCGGCGACCCAGGACGCCGCGTCCAGCCGGACTCGGCACTCTCACTCATCGCCCCGTAGGAGGCACCCGCACATGACTGCAGACACGCTCACCGCGCCCGACCCGAACGACGTCCTGATGGGCGGTGGCGGCTCGCCCACGCTCAAGATCGACACGCAGGGCACCTGGTACGGCGGCCGGATCGTCGCCCGCCCGCAGGCACGCCAGGAGACCGAGTTCGGCAAGCCCGACGTGAAGAAGTTCTACCCGTCCGGCGACCCGATCTGGGGCATCGTCGTCGACGTCGCCACCAGCGAGCGCGACCCCAACGACCCCGACGACACCGGCGTGCGCCGGCTCTACATCGAGGGCAAGGGCAAGAAGGACGCCGTCCGCGCCGCCGTGCAGGAGGCGAACGCGGCCGGGCTCGAGCAGGGCGGCGAGCTGTACATCACCTGGACCGGGACGGCGGCTCCAGCCAACCCCGGGATCTCCGGCGCGAAGATCTACCAGGCCAAGTACGTGCCCGCCGCCACGGCCGCGCTCGGCGCGACCAACGGGCAGGCACCGCAGGCCGCGGCACCGGCCCAGACTGCCCCGCCAGCGGCCGCCTATAGGATTATGTATAGGCCCACTAATCTTAATTGATTTGGGATTGGATTTCCAAGTCCGAGAAGAAAACTAGAAGGAAAGAAATGAGAGTCGTCTCGCTCTATTTAGTGCTCATATTTGCGTTGTGAGAAGAATCAATCCAATTAGAGTAAGTTATGGACTGCTCCAACGTAGAGTTGAAGTCTAACTTACATTGGGTGAGAGCCCGCTACATATATAGGAGAGGAAATCTAGGGGGCACCATCTTGTGGTGATCTCTTCAAGAGTCCAGGCAACCCCTCCTTCCTCTCTCCTCTCTTTCTCCTCTTAGTGCCCTTTCTCTCTCTTCCTTGGTAGCCATGCCTGTCTCCTCACGACAGAGGTGTAAGTCGAACCCGCACCCTTTCTCACATGAAAAAAGAGTGAACTACTTGATAGGGAAGGATTGGGAGGCGAGGATCGAACTCATGTCCTTCCCACTTGAGAGGAAGGCGACTTAAGTTGTCCCCTACTACTCTCCTTTCTTTCCTATCACTGTTTCAAACTCAGCCGAGAAGATTGGATCTCCGTAGGGGCACATGTGCCATCCTCCTTGTCCACTCCATACATTATTAGTTAATTAGTAGCCCGACTCCATGACTCCACATCTCCTTCAAACAAAGAACCCCAAGTTTTGTAAAGTTGGAGTAGGCATGTACATTTAATAGTTCTTTGTGTGAATATGGTCAGACCTTTTCATGAATTCAAGAAACTGCAATTTAGAACTTTTGGTTGAAAGCTTTAATAAGAAAAAAAATTAATCAAGCTATATAGATGACTTTCAAAGCCTTGCATCCTCATTCCAAAACGTATTGAACTAAGGTCTATGCCAGCAACGATACCAGATTCATAACGGCGCGGTTGTATACCACAGTTATCTCCGGTTGAATCTTTTATGTCTGTATTTATTGGGGATTTATATTCCCCTTGAGTGCCGAGTGTTCGAGCTCTTCTGCATCTTCTCCGGATTCTATTGTAAGGGGTCTGATCCTATCGCTCTGTTTTGAGCAAGAGCATTTATCCAGTCTCTTGGTTAAAACTAGGAGGTTTATTAAATTGGAAGAAAAGTAAGATCACCGTTGAGAGAGCATGGCTGACGAGGAGGCCCACAGTCGAGTTCGCTTCGGTGCAAGGTTGTTTAAAATCATGCAGTGGTAGCATATCGTTGTATTTGTTAACCTCTACAGCTTTAAGTCAGTGCATCTTTATCTAGGTCGATGCACATTTTGCATTCACTATTGAGACAGGTCGATGCACCTTCATGAAGGTCTACCTGCAATGCATTAAGACTTGTGTTTTTATTCAGATATATTGCATGGGATATTCCTACAGGCTAAGGCATCTCATTTTAGCATTGCTGATTATTTGTCCATTCCATGTCATGACTCAACTTTCATAAGTTCATGCATATTGAATATTCACCTACGCTAACAAACTGTTTGATAAAATGTCTTTGGTCAGATCGGCAGGGGCTTAGGTCACTGAAAGACCAAGGATCAAACATATTAAAGGCAGCATGCCTTACACTCTGTATGGTCATGTGGTTCGAAGTTAGTTACATGCACGTGATCTAAGATAGGGATCTCGTCTGAAGATTCTGCCAAGTGGATAGCACGCTTTCATTTCCTGAAATGTGGGCTTCCAGCAGAGCACTTCTTTTCAAATTTCCCTAGGCAGGAATGTGTTTCCCATGCACCTTACTCTCGCGAGCCTATATAAAGAGGCCAGGTCGCTCAATCAAACATAGAGAGAATAGAAGATCAAAAGAAAAGTATGATTTAGAAGAGGAGAAGATTCCAGAGCTCGAGAAAGAGAAGAGTCAAAGAGAAGATTGAGAGAAAGGGTCTGTAAGGTTCAGAGAGTAAGAACAGAGTACCGTAAGTTACAGTGTTAGTCTGAGTGAGAAGAGAGTTTGACAGAATTTATCTCTGTAAGTGACTTCTGGATCAGATCCAGAGTCAATTTGCTCCCTAAGAGCTATAATGTTTCCTTGATCATTTTTGCCTTTTCTGTTTGCTTTTTGATTTTCTTCATAAGCTGTGTGTCAGCGGTCAGCAAGTTGTGGTGCTTAGCGGTGAGGAGTGTTCCTCAGTTAGCAAGCTGTGAAGCTCAACGGTCTGGGACATGTTCCCCAAAGCTATGGATCAGCAGTTTGTAGGGATTTTATCCTCAAAGCTGTGGATCAGTAGATTCAAGTTGTGAGTCAGCAGTAAGCCTTACTTAGTAGAGTAAGGGGTGGACGTAGATCTCTAGCTAGAGATTGAATGTCATGCCCCGAGCCTTTATGTACAGCGGAAGACTCGCTCAGGGAAACGCGAACAGCCGGCATGGTAAGCCTCTAGCAAGCAAGCATGATCAGAGTGCGGTTGGAGAAGGAGTGCACTCTGTATGAGCGGGATATTGAGAGGTTGATGGAATCGTGTGATGAATTAGCGAGAGAGAATGAGGAACTGAGAGCGAAGTTGAAGGAGACTTCGGTGAGGAAACATCTTGGTGGAAGTTTTTGCTTTGCTTGCATCGTTTTTTTTTTGTTTGAAAGAAAAGATTATCATGGTCACGAATTGATATCTTGGAAGTTTGGTATTGCTTGAAAGACTATCTAGGTTTTGCAATTATCATGATTGTTTCTTGCCCTGCTCATAGACGACTACCGAGTATCCTGCCTTTCCCATGGTTTCTGTTTAAAATGCTGTCAAACTTTCCTGAAGATGCTATTCTCATTGAATGAGAAAGGACACAGAGGACGTTCCTGAAGATGGGGAGGGCTACAAACAGATGACGTTTCTGCTTGGGGTCCAAAAATGTTTCTGTTTATACCTTGCGTCATATGATACATTTCTTTTTCATTATTAGTTGTCCTCTATGTCTTCGTTCTCTTTCAAATGTACTCTGAGGTTTTGTATATCCTAAGAGGGATGGCATTTTGGTGTGCTAGAAGTGACTTTCTAAACTTGACACGTACTAGTTATCTCTTGGTGAAAGCTTTACTTTATTAGCACTAGTGCAGTAGTGCCATTCTAAAACCACGAGGAAGGACGCTTTTGTTTTAGGAAGAGAATAGTCTTGAGAGAAAATGATCTGGATTTCACTGCATTTTCTTTCTTTCCTTTTTCTTTTAATGTGTCTGACGTTGAAACGTGTTTGGGACACAAGCTTCACTAGCCCTAGGGTTATTCTTATTACATGTTTTTTGGTTAACAATGTTCCAATATTTTTTTTAGTTGAATTCCATAAAGAAAGATCAGAAATTTAAATAATATACTTTGAAAAGTGCATGGCAACTTAGTAGAGGGATCAATATATAATGGTGTCTATTAAGTCCAGATTAGGAAGCATATTTGCATTGGCCATGTGGCTAGCCACTTGATGTGCATGGAGGACAATCGATTGCACTTTCTTAGTGACTGATTTAGCAGGGGAAGACATGCCCGTTTGCTATTTTCTTGACCTCATGTTGTATCCATTTTGTCTATTAGGAAGATTTTGGTTAGACTTGTTTGTTTCCTTCTTCAGTTAGAGTCTCCTAGTATTTTGGAAAACTTTAGTAGTGACATTAACAGTCCGGAGAAATACGCGACCTTCTGGAAGGAGTTCGGCGCGGTGCTCAAGGAGGGCCTGGCCGAGGACTGGGCCAACCGCGACAAGATCCTGCCGCTGGTGCGTTTTGCCAGCACCCACAGCGCCGACGACACGCCCACGACGAGTCTCAAGGACTACCTCGCCCGCATGAAGCCGGGCCAGGAACGCATCTATTTCATCATTGCCGACAGCATCGAGGCGGCCCGTTCCAGTCCTTATATCGAGCAGCTCAAGGCCCATGGCCTGGAGGTGCTGCTGCTGTCGGAACGGGTGGACGAGTGGGTCATGGGCCAGGTGGACGCCTTCGAGGGCAAGCGTTTCAAGGACGCGGCACGCGGCGACCTCGAACTCGGCGAGCTGGCGAGCGAGGCGGAAAAAGCCCAGACCGAAACGGCGGCGAAGCAGAGCGAGGCGCTGCTCAAACGCGTCAAGGATGTGCTCGGGGACAAGGCCTCCGAGGTGCGGGTCTCGGCCCGACTGACGGATTCGTCCTCGTGCCTGGTGCTGGGTGAGCGTGACATGGGCGCGAGCCTGCGCCGCATCCTGGAAGCCCAGGGGCAGAAGGTGCCGGAGTCCAAGCCAGTGCTGGAACTCAATGTGGAGCACCCCATCGTCAAGCATCTGGAGGGTCTTCAGGACGAGGCGGGCTTCGCGGAACTGGCGCAGTTGCTGTTCGATCAGGCGGCGCTGGCCGAGGGCGGCACCCTGGCGAACCCCGTGGACTACGTGCGCCGCTTGAACCGCCTGCTGCTGCGGCTGGCGGTGCCAGCCTGATGCACCACGCGGCACCGGTATCCGAGCGGCTCACCATCGCGGGGCCGGCTGGCGATCTCGAAGCGCGGCTCGACCAGCCTGCCCTGGAGGGGCCGGTAGCGGCCTTCGCCGTGGTCTGCCATCCGCACCCGCTGTACGCCGGCACCATGGACAACAAAGTGGTGCATACCCTGGCGAAGGCCTGCAATGACCTCGGCCTTCCCAGTCTGCGGTTCAACTTCCGCGGCGTGGGTGCCAGTGCCGGCGCCTATGCGGAAGGGTTGGGTGAAACCGATGATGCGCTGGCGGTAGTGGCCTGCGGACGCCAGCGCTGGCCAGGCGCAGAACTGTGGCTGGCAGGGTTTTCCTTCGGCGCCGCAGTGGCGGTCCGGGCCTCGGCCAGGACTCGATCGAAAAATTGAAACGATCAATCAAGCCGTTGAACCCTGAAATTTTTTGAAAAAGGAAAAGAGAGAGAAAAAAAAAAGGAGGCGAGACCCCCCTCTAGTCTGTCAGGGGGGGGCGAGATCCCCCTCCAGTCATGATAGAACGGAGGGGCACCCCTCCAGTGCAATGCAGACTGGAGGAGACCTCCTCTATTCACTGCAACCGGAGGGAGGTCCCTCCGGTGACACATGACTGGAGAGGCACCCCCTCCGATCCCTCCCCTTATCTCATATGAAAAAGGAAAAAAAAAGAGAGAGAAGAAAAAAAAAGAAAAGGAGGAGAAGAAGAAAGAAGAAGAGAAGGGAGGGAGATCCCCTCCGGTGTCATGCAACCGGAGGGAGGGGTCTCTGGTCACCTACAGCACCGGAGGGGGACCCCCTCCGGTCCCTCGTTCATGCGGAGCAGGAAGAAAGAAAAAGAAGGAGAAGAAGTGAACGGGGGAGGAGAAAAAACCTACCAGTTGAACTTCCACCGGAGAGGCATCTTCCAAGACACTACCAGAGGCACCATGCCTCCATTCCACTCCCCAATCCCTATATAAAGGGAGATAGTGGCCAAGAGGAAAGAGAGAACTCCAGTAGAAGGAAGAGCCACGAGGAGTAACAACTGTAGCAAAAGACCTGAGGAGAACTCCACCAAGAGCAGTTGAGAAGCAAGTCTATGAACAGTAGCAGCGCGGGATGCAGAGGAATCACAAGGAGCAGCCCAGCAAAAGGTTCAAGAGGGTTATGGCCACCACCTTAACACTCCCCCTCCCCCCTCCCTTGGGAGTGGTGAGATTAAGAAAATCCTCACCCTCTAATGCTATGATTGTTGTTTGGAAAATGAAATGCTGGACATGTAAAGAAGAAATGAAAATTGACGCAGGGTTCTTGTGGTGTAAAATTGAAGGAAAGATGGCAGTACCCTTGCCTAAAATTGTAGAAAAAGCCTTGATGATCAGAAATTTCAGAAATGTCCCCTGGTAGTGAGGATATTGCAGAAAAAACCTTTGTTGATTGCAGAAAAACCTTTATTGGTCAGAAAATTGTAGGAAAAGCCCTCATGATCAGAAATTGCAGAAAACCCCTTGTTGGTCAGCAAATTGTACAAAATCCTCTATCATCAGAAAATTGCAGAAATACCCTAGATAGCAAGAAAACTGTAGAAATACTCCCAATAGATATAATAACATTATTGGATTACTACCAGCTTCAGATTTTTGTTAAAGGGATAAAAGCTCATACCTAAGATAGACAAGATAGGTATATTACTCCCTGCTAACCTTCGCATAAGTTTTTCTAAGAAAAAAAAATGCTGTTGCTTCACAAATGACATTTTTCATTCCCACGTGGTACAATAAGATAAAAGCAATTTTGTTAATGTGAAAAGACTATCAAGATGCATATTTGTTGCAACTATAAAAGAAGTATTTTTGTTCATGCCCACAAATAAAATCCCAACCCTGCATGCTTAAAAGCACGGCAAACAAAACAGCACCGATGTCCCCAGTGGCATGATAAAAACATAATTAAATTGACGTATTTTTTAGAAGTAAATGTTTTTTTTTTGGTTATATGACTTATTGGATCAGGGACCAGGGGAGGGGAGGACACGAAGAAGGGGACAGGAGAACCAATATTCGAAACTGACACTCTTACAAATTTTTATAATATGTGGGAGGTGATTCTGCTAAATAATAATCTGAAATTCACAAATAATCTGGAGGCAGGTGACGACTGTAACAAATTCTCATTTCCTTCGTTAATGCTTAGCAGTACTGCTTTATGCTAGTACCGCAAGTACCCATCCGACACTTTTTCTTTTTCCTGCTTCTCTAGGATTTGGGATTCGGTAAATCTCACAAGATTCTTTACCTCTGAAACATATCCATCAATGGAAGGCTGTAAAGGAGCTTAATAAGAGGAGATGTGAACCCCGGAAGTATCCCCTCTACTTCATCAAACTTTATACTCGTGCGAATGAGCTTTACCAAGTAGGTGCTAGCTCATGTTGTCTGTAGCCTTTGCAAAATACCGATGAGGATGGAAGGACAATTATGGTGAAAAATAGTACAAAAATTGAGAGACGGAGGAGTTGGAGATGGGCGCATTGGTGTGGACATCACTATATTTTACATTGCTGAAATTTTCAGGAGCACTCACGAGTAGGCTAAAAGCTTCGCTAATCCATAGATATAAACTACGTACTTAATATATTTTAAACTTTTAAACTAAAATTTCCACCAAACATCTTGGTTTCATTAATTGCTCATGCCAACACATGAAACCGGCTCGATTAAAAAGTTTTTGCCCCACAACCTGCAAAAACTGCAATAGACTCTTGCCTACGGGGGGGGGGGGTATCCAGTAACTAGCATCCTCAAGGAGGGGCTGCAAGCCACCCCACCGACCTCCGTCCTGGTCGCCAAGGCCAAGGGCGTGGAGTTCACCGCCGACGACCTGGCGACCTACATGGCCATCACGTTGCTGGCGCTCCAGATCGGCTGGTTCGTGTGGGAAAAGCTGATCCGGCCGCGTCGGGAGCGGAAGCATGAATAAGATCCGGATCGCCGTCGCTGCGCTGACCCTGTCGGCTGCTGGCCTGATCGGCATTGCGGTGCGCGAGGGTTACACGGACGAGGCGGTCATCCCGACCAGTTCGTCCGCCATCGCCTGGTAATCCCATCGGAAGTCGAGGGAGCCTTCCTGCGCCCAGACCGCGAAGCGCATTGGGGGCTGCCAGGGGAGCTGGCCGTCCTGACAGACGAGTTCCCCGATCGGGGCGTTGGTGGCGGCATCGGCTTCCGCGTAGAAGCGACGGCCGTGCTGGTCCGAGTACACGCGACTCACCCGTCGCATCCGTTGCAGATGCTGGCCGGGGTTGACGAACGTGCCGAGGGCTGGAGCGGTCATACGAATGAGGGTTAGAGAAGGAAACGCCCAGTCTCGACGTAGGCGGCGATCGCCTCGTCGGCCTGCTGGGCCAAACCACTGGTGTAGATCAAATGGTCCCGACTATCGCCACGATGCGAGACACTCATGGCCGCGTCGACCACGTCGGCCATCTGGGTTTCCAGGAAGGCCATCTCGGCCTCCCGGATCTCGCGCTGGATCGCGTCGAGGTGCGCTGCCGCGCCGTCCGCAGTTCCAGCCTGCTGGAGTTTGGCGAGGGAGCCGTTGAGCTGCGCGAGCCGGTTCAGGTGCCGGAGCTGCCGTAGGACCCGGTTGTCGAACGGACACGGCGGGAGGCTGCCGAGGGCAGGGGGCTCTTGCGGTTGCCCCTTGGTGGCCAACAGGTTCTGCTGCCACGGGCTGAACGCCACCTGGTGGCCGCCGTGGTCGCCCTGGAGCACCCAGAATGGACGGGCGTAGACGGTGTGGCGGCGATACAACTCGTGCTGCAGGTCGGAGATGTAGGGCGTCGCCTCCGAGGTCAGGTGCAGCGTGCGGCCGTTTCCCGAACGCAAGGTCTTCGCCAGCGCGTCGAAGCCCGTCCGGCGGCGGGCGGCGAGGGCCTCGCTCGCATCGTCGGCGCGGAAGAACAGGTCGCCTTCATAGACGGTGCGCTCCGTTGTCACCTACGAGATCGACACCGCCGGCCCAACCTCGCCATCGTCCCCCTCCAGACCGCCGGCCTCAAGGTCGCCGCCGTCTCCGCGCAGGAAAAACCCGAACTCCTCGGCTGGAACCTCCTCCGCTACCAGGTTCCCCAAAACGTCTCCGCCACCACCGTCACCCAGACCCGCTCCGGCGCGGGCGTGCAGACCTTCCTCACCCTCCTTCTGCCCCTGAAAAAAGGCGCCGACTTTGGCGGGGCCGATCCCGTCAAAGGCATCGACTTTGCCCGCTCCGGCGGCGCGCTCCGCGTCACCCTCACCGATGGCCGCCGCCTCATCGTCAACGCCGGCCCCGACGCCTCCTCCAAACTTTCGGTTTCCGTCGAACAATAAACCAAAACATCCCATGAAAACAAACACATGCCCCCTCCGTCGGATGTCTTCCGGCCTCCTCGTCGCCAGCCTGCTCCTCGCCGCGCCCGCCCTGCTGCGCGCGCAGGCCCTTTACCCCACCACCGGCAGCGGCGCCTCCTCCAACGCGGGCCAATCCACCTACGGCAACGTCGCCACCGCACAGACCCTCTACGAGTGGAACTCCGCCGGCAACACCACCGCCGAGTTCAGCGACTACTCCAACTTGCTGGTCCTCGCGGGCAACGCGACCGGCGGCACGGCCTCGACCGCCACCGCCCTTCCGCCCACAGACGCCGGCATCTGGCTGAACAACGTCACCTCCGACAGCAATGTGATCCTCGACTCCAGCTACACGGGCACCGGCCAGTTCGCGAGCTTCCTCTGGATCACGCAGACCTCCTCCGCCGTCAACCAGTTCTCCATTGAGAAAAGCGGCCTGACGCTCGGCAACGGCATCACCCTCGGCGCGAACGGCGGCGGCACCGCCGAGCTGTTCGTCAGCAACTACCTCCTCGGCTCCGGCGGCCTCACCCTCACCTTCGGCAACGGCCCCAGCACCATCCAGTCCGGCGGCGTCCTCGAGTTGGGCGGCGCGGTTTCCAGCTCCGGCACCCCCGTCACGCTTAAAGCCGCCACTGGAATCACTCTGAACGGAGGCAGCCTCAATCTGGAACTCCTGATCAACACCAGCGGCTCCGGCGGCTCGGGATTTTACAACCTCAGCGCCGGACCGCTCACGCTCAACTCGGGCGTCATCAACTTCGGCGCGGCCACCTCCTACGCCGGCTGGAGTGCTTTTGATTTTTGAATGTTTACTTGTCTTGCATGCATGCTTGTTTACTTTATATATTTAATATACTCCCCTCGAACATTCTAGGACCATGCTCCGTTGCTAAATAATGCTGGCCCAATTTTGGTTATACATACGCCCCGACATATTCTAAAGAAAAAAAAATCAACTTTGATGGGTGCATACGACAAGGGGAAGAGTCATAGCTATGTTATTAGCATAACTCACGAAATACACATGAGGCAAAACTCCCATACTCTGCACACGATGTGATCAATGGTTTCTAACTACAAGAATCGCAGAATTTCTTCTTAACACTCTTTGGATGCTCAAACCTCTACACTTGCACAAAAGGTAATCATGAGGAAAAAGCCAGCTGCTCCCTATAAAAAAAGGAATGAAAGGAATGATTAAAAAGTGAAATAGCCGAGAATCCCCACTGAAACAAATGAGGAGACTTGTGTGAAAGCGGTGAAGCAAATTTCACAAAAAAAATACAATAAAGATGAATCTTAGTAGTCAAGAATCTCCATTGCGACACATGAGGAAACTCGTGCCAAATGGTGAAGTCCAGAATTTAGAATAAACTAGGGGACTATGCGAAGCTACCAAAACTCGAAAGCCTAAAATGCATGTGTAGTCCCTAGAGTAATCCTCTAGTGTTGCTGGGAATGTCTGCATATCCTTATGTTTAGGGTTCGCTACTCATATGCTTGCACTTACACACCATAGAGAAGTAGCCTCGGGTATAGATGATAAATTAAGCTGTATGCATAGGCTATGTAATATCCTCTTGATGGATGTACCACTCCTTTAGTTGTACTTCGTGGGCCACACTCTGACCATGGATCAGAGGCTCCACTCTTATCCTACCTGTAATGCCCTGGATCTTTATTGGATCATTATTAGGTCTTTTGGATCTTTTTTGGAGAGTTTCGGATCACTTTTGTAGCTCCCGGGTTGAGTTTTACGATCTGTGTGAATTTTTCTCTCATACTAGTTATGGAACCCTACAGTGAGTTTATTTCTCAATTCATCGACTCGTGGACATTACAGCTACGATGCACTCTTCGTGAGGATCGTTTCGGCTATTTTTACATATTTTTCTGAATTAGTAGATTTTTGGCTCGAATTAAGAATTTTTAAAAATTAGGAAAATTCTTAATTTCTTTCTATGAATTCAACTCCATTGATTTTGGTGGAAGCTGGCATGATCACTTGCCCCTGGTCGAATTTGCATACCACAATAGTTACCAGGCAAGTATACAGATGGCACCTTTCGAAGCATTATACGAAAGGAGTTGTCGATCACCCTTATGCTGGGATGAAGTCGTTGAAAAATAACTACTAGGGCTAGATATGGTAAGGGATACTACCGAGAAGATTCAGCTCATCAGAGAAAGACTACAAATGGCTCAGTCTTGCCAAAAGACTTATGTCGATACAAGAAGAAGAGATCTCGAATTTCAAGTTGGAGATCACATCTTCCTTAAGGTTTCCCCGGGATGAGACATTAGAAGATTCGGTGTTAAGGGCAAGCTTACACCAAGATATATCGGTCCTTTCAAGGTGTTGGAAAGAGTTGGCGAGGTTACTTACTGCATCGCCTTACCTCCTCAGTTGTCTAAATTTCATAATGTGTTCCACATCTTAATGTTGAAGAAATATGTGCACGATCCATCGCATGTCGTAGATCATGGCGACCTGGTGATACAAAGGGATCTTACATATAAGCAAAAGTCTTTAAGGATCCTTGATTGCGAGGTACATGCACTAAGGAACAAGACAATTCCTATGATCAAGGTTCAATGGAGCAAATTCTCAGAGTAAGAAGCCACATGGGAGACTGAAGAATCCATGAAGAAAAGATTTTCAGACTTATTCATGAATGGTATGTGGTCTGCACCCTCCACGTCTATATACGATTGAATTTGGGGACCAAATTCTCTTATGTGGGGGAGGGTGTAGCAACCCTGATAAATTATAGAAATAAAAGTTCGTAAATAAAAGTTAAAACAAACAACTAGCTAAGGCCCAGACCATACACACAAACAACACATATAAATGGGCCTTACACGAAAGGGAACCCAAATAGGCCAATCAGATGAATTATCCAGCAAACGGGGGAAAGGCGCCCCTGGTTAGGGCGCCATTTCAAGAAATAGAGCCCCCTTATGTGGGCGCTATTTTTAAGGGTTGTAATATTCGATTAACGGGGTCTTGTTTTAGAAACATGGAACAGTGCCCCTGATAAAAGGCGCCATTTCTCAATAGGGCGCCCCTTGATAGAGGCGCTATATCCCTTCAGGATTAAAAATGGAAATCGGATGACCATGTTTCATTCTAACTGGGAAGATGGATGCTAGTTGGGAAGGTTCTGCCCTCTTACGTGCCACTAACCAAGTACCCCCCATTACCAATCCACCATCATCCAGGCCTCTGCTTATTCACCTTCCACCTTCTCCCACACTACAACAAACCCCTCCTTCCACAAACCCTTTACCATCGAGGCCACTTCTCTTTCGCCCTTCACCCGTTCCTCCTCCCTTTACCAGTAACCCTTAGCCGGTAAGGACTCCCTCACTTCAACCCATACCAACATCTACCATACCTCTCGCAAACCCCTCACCTCCACCTAGGCCCCTCCTTATCCGTCCTACACCACCTCCAACCACCCAGGCACTGTCTGCCCCTTCTAATCCCGCTCCCACTCCTATCCCTCTAGCTTCCACTACCCTTCAGCCAGCGTAACCCCTCATAAGGGTTCCCACTTCGGTCACTCCACCTCTAACACCTGTCAATCCCGACATCCCTTCCACATCTACCAATCCTCTGCCTACCCAAAACCCGACAGAGGCACAATTGTCACAAACTATGGTGCTCCGCAGTGGATGGATATTCCACTGTGTGTTTTCGCAACGGGAGCAAGAGCCCCCACAAGGGCAAGAGGAGCAAGAGCAAGAACAAGAATCTATACCGGGTACTCAATATGATCTATTAAAGCATCTGGACAAAACCCCAACCAGGATTTCTATTTTAGAATTGATTAAGAGATCCACTGTTCACCAACAGGCTTTAAAGTAGTATCTACAAAAGCTGATGGTCAATGAAGACTTTCCCACTGAACAGATTACTTCAGTCTTAACCTCGACAGGTGACCAACCGGCTATTGTCTTTCATGAGCATGAGTTAGCTCAGAAGCCAGCCAAGAAGTATGCCTTGTGCATCACTGTTGATATTAATAAAGTGGCCGTTAAATAATGTTTGGTAGATACTGGAGCATCTATCAATGTGCTGCCTCCCAGCACTTTAAAAATGTGTGGCATTCCGAACAGTCAGATTCAGCCATCTACTATTACAGTCATTGCCTATGATAATACAAAGAAGCCACCTCTGAGCATGATTACTTTGAATGTCGGGCTAGGTCCTGTGTCAGTTACAGTAGATTTTCATATTCTAGACATGGATCCGACTTTTAATGGTATTTTGGGCCGTCCATATATTCAAGAGCTTGATGCCGTACTCTCTACAAATCATCAGTGCATAAAGTTTCCACATAAAGGGCGTATCATAATTCCAAAAATTATCACGTGTTTCTCACACCCCCACCTTCCACCCATAATTTTTCCAGATCCCATAAATTCATTTCACCCTCAGTCAAAAATTATTCTCAGGCAGATTTATATCTATCCTGACCGTTCTGTAACTAGTTCTAGAAAAAATAAGTAATCCACAGTCATTTTCATTTCCAATACACTTGTTGGATAGATCTGAAATAATTATATGTTGTATCCCTTCGAGGCAGCTTTCCAACGGTACTAGTCTCGCCTTGATCCGACTTTGGATTTGATCACAGAAATTCCTATCGTGGAGGCGCACAGATCTAATCCGAGTCAAGACAACAGGAATAGTCTGGAAATTAATTCCTCGAAAAATACACCGGCTCACATTCGACGACCGCCACTCCCAGAGTTCGATCGGCAACACCTCAACAGCATCACAGCTTACCGCCACGGTCAGAAGACGATCAGAAGCCACCGTCCCAGCAGCGGAGCTCACTTACTGTCCTACGGGCTGAGCTGAGTTACTGAGCTGAGTCTAAATAGTGCCGAGTCAGAATAGTATCGAGTCAGACCAGCAGCCCACTTCCGACCCAATAACCCTTCTGGCTTGCAACCCGTCAACCCAAGATTGTCCTCTCGGGCCTCCTTGTAGTCCTTTACCTCCCTGCGTAGAGTAGACAGTAACTTAAGTTGTGTAACTATTGTAATTAATTATTTATCGGGAGTTATCGTACTTGGCCAGGGTCATCTTCCCCACGCCCGGAGCGTGGAGGTAAACTCATCACCCTCCTCGTTGGCTTTACTTTACTCATATATACTCTTATATGCCGCTGCATGTGTGATAGGTTTACTTCTGCGAGAGAGAGCGGAACCATCTCATGACCCGATCCAGGCACGTAGTTGAGAGTTGACCATCCTAGCTCACGGCCGGTTTCTCAACCGCGCACGTCTGACACTTCCCTCATTAAGGGACGACACGAGCTTGCTAGAGTCCAAGGCCAGTCTTCAACTTGGAGTCGAGTCCCGCCATGGTCCGTCCCGCATCACAAGTTCGTCAGTGGTGGTGTCCGACTCAGCCCCTACGGTAGCTTATTCTTAGGCTGAGGTGGCGGCCCCGGCTTTGGCAGTGTATGTAGTGGCAGCAAGCCCTGACTTTGTCCCAGCAGTGGAGGTGGGTCAGCCCCTCATGATAACGGTGTTTGGTGATCCCGCCGTGGTCTCACCCTCTCCACTGGAGGTGGTTGGCCAGGAGTTATCTTCTGAAGTCGGAGGATCTAGCGACTTGGCTTCGACGCTTCCATCCTCTTCAGCCGTGGTAGATGCAGATCTGTGGGCAGCTGTGGACAGCGCGGTCAAATTCAACCCACCGGTCGCGCCTTCCATCGGTCATGCCACTTCAGATCTACCAATTCGGCAGACCCTACTGACGCTGCGATCAATGATCTTCATCGATCCTTCCCTTACATACCGGGGAGTGCACAGCGTGGTCATGCAGCTGATCGGGGCGCTATAGATGATGGGTTGCCCATTAGAGGAATGGTCACTGCGGGTCTTATTATTGCTGAAATATGTCAACCGTCGTGAGTTCCTCGAGACTCGAGCTCCCGATGAATTCATAGCTATCAGCTCCCAAAAGGACGAGTACCTACAGGCCCTAGAGGCATGGAGGGACAGCAATGAGCAGCACCAAAGGGCCCTGGACGAATGCCATCACAGTGTTCTTGCCCTCGAGAGCAGAATAGAGAAGCTCAACGGTTATCTTGCTGCGGCGGAGTCTGAGCTTGCCGAGGCCTAGGCGACCATGGTGAGGGAGACCGAGGAACTAACTATTGTTGAGGTCGAGGTGACCTTTGTGGCGATTGAGTTGGCGTGCCTCGAGGGACAGGAGGACCGTCTGCGTGACATGACGAACTTCCCTTGTGTCGGGATCCTTCCTCTCAAGGAGATATTCCGGGGTGTAGACTGAGCGCCACTCCCCTTTGCTCCCTCTTTTTTTTCTTTTTTCTTTTTCTTCTTTCCCCCTTTTTGACATGTAACACAGGGGTATGTCCCTAAGCACATGTAACTTATCATTTTTGAGTGGAATAGAACATTGCTATTGCACGTGGCCTTCCAATTCATCTGGCATCCCAAAAATCTTTTCCTTCTTCTCTCTTTTCTCTTCTTTGTGCTGCACCAGAACATGCTGGCAGGGTGTAAGTCTTAGTGATAGTTCATTCAGGGAGAGACAGGTAGGGGTCCGTGTTGGTGCACGGGAGAGTGCTCGCCCTTCCAGGGGGAGGATGAGGGGACCACTCCACCACGCCAAACGAGCGGGCTGCCAGCCAGCCTCACCATGGCGTCCGAGCTCTGCGACAACCTGGACGGAAGGTCTTGGTCAAACTAGGTGATTCGTCACCCGAGGAGAGGGTGAGAAGAGTTTGTTTATGCAAAGACCTAGACGGAAGGTCTTGGTCAGAAGCAGGTTGTTTGTCATGCAAAGGCACGGTGAGAAGAGTTTGTTTAGTCAATGATCTGGACGGGGAGGTATAAATCAAAGGGGTATTTATCACCCGAAGGGACGGTGAGAAGAATTTGTTTAGTCAATGATCTGGACGGGAGGTCCAAATCAAAGGGGTATTCGTCACCCGAAGGGACAGTGAGAAGAGTTTGTCTAGTCAATGATCTGGACGGGAGGTCCAAATCAAAGATGGTATTCATCACTCGAAGGGGCAGATGGGGGTGTTATATCGTTAGTGCCGACGGAGTGCCAGGGCTGACGTGGTTTACACTTCTCTTGAGGTGTTCATCAGCACCAGGTCGGTGCCTTCGCAATGAAGGGGTTTATTCCTTAGTCCGAACGTAAGGTCCGGATAAGGTGTTCATTCGTCGGTGCCATCGGGGTGGCAGGGCCGACGTGGTCTATTTGTCTCTTGAGATATTCTTCGGCAACGAGTCGGTGCCTACGCAAGGAGGGGATTTGTTCCTTGGTCCAGACGTAAGGTCTATGTAAGGTGTTCATTTGTCGGTGCCACCGGGGTGGCGGGACCGACTTGGTTTACTTGTCTCTTGAAGTGTTCATTGGCACCGGGTCGGTGCTTGCGCAATGAAGGGGTTTATTCCTTAGTCTGAACGTAAGGTCCGGCTAAGGTGTTCATTCGTCGGTGCCATTGGGGTGGCAGAACCGACGTGGTCTATTTGTCTCTTGATGTGTTCGTCGGCACTGAGTCAGTGTTCACGCAAGAAAGGGATTTATTCCTTAGTCTAAACATAAGGTCCAGATAAGATGTTCATTCGTCGATGCCACCCGGGGTGGCGGAACCGACGTGGTCTATTTGTCTCTTGGTATTTTCGCCAACGTGGAGTAATGATTCGAAATGGGGAACCGCCTCCCCCTTTTATCTCTCTTTTTTTCCTTTTGTTTCTCTCTTTTTCTCTCTTTTTTCTTTTCTTTTTTTCTTGCTAATAAAGAAAATATTTCTTCTCCGTGGGATCGACCCATTCTCACCACTCTACTTAGATTTCAAATCTTTTTAGTGAGTGAGTGCAGTTATTTTTGAAATTGTGACATGACTTTTGACGATGAGTTTAGTGCATATCAGTCATCAAGCACTCGGTGTCTGTCTTTCTATCATAGTCCTCAATCAAGTATTTTAATATTTTCTTGGCCGTCCTGCACGAGGAAACACATGAAATTTTGTCAAGATCAATTGAACTTTTAAACACATTTAAGAGCATAGAATTATCTTTATTTCTCTTCATATGCTTGTTAGTCCACATAGATTTATCGTGAGGCAACCCATATGAATCATACATAACTAAATCCCAGAGTTTGGGATCAATGGTATTAATAAAATGATTCATTTGCCTAAGCCATCCAGTAAAGTCAAAACCAGTGTAACAAGGAGAGATAGAAGACAAACTGCTATCAGACATGATGCTAATGAAACTCACCGATAAGGATCACTCTATAGGTCGTTAGACCTCAAGAAGATAGAGTCGTGACTCTGATACCAAGTGTTGGCCCCGGTAGGTGAGCGGACAAGAAGGGAGGGTTAAATTATCCCCCATGCGGTATGACAAATTTAAAATTAACTGAGCGGAATTAATAGGATTAACAAGATTGATGAGAATAAACTAAACAGAGTAAACTAAGTTCTCTCAATCTCGCCGAACTCACTCGAACATGTAAGCAAATTAAGCAATGAAATACACAAGCATCAAGTCAAATCATAAGACACGAAGATTTTTAAGGTGGTTCGAGACCATGACGGGCTCCCTACGTCCACTCCTTATCAAACTAGTAAGGCTTTACTCGCTGGAAAACTAGCACATGGATAAATCCCCAACACAGAGTGACGCTCCAACAACACGCAGGACGATGCCTACACACACACGGGGAACAACCTCCCCACGAGGAGAACTCTCCTCACGCTGTAGATATAGTAGCAACAGGGACGAATCCCAGATGCTCTAGATCGTAAATCCAGCACCATACACACACACGCGCTGTAACAGTCGCAGCAACAATGACACACACACGATCGCACGCAGGCGATCAATCCACACGCTGCACAGATGCAGCAACCAAGACACGACCGTACACAGACGGTTCACACACACTATTCCTTTGTTCAGAAAAATCAAGACGATCGGCTGCGAAGTGGTCGACCTCGACGATGGCGGCAAGCAGATAATGGTGACGGCTTGCGGCGGGCATGTGCGCGGCTATCTGGACTCGGAAATCCTTGGCTTGCCGGAGGCGCCGGCAACTTGGCATGTCGGGGAAATCAAGTCGCACAACCTTAAAAGCTTCACCGCGCTAAAGAAGGATGGCGTTCGCAAAAGCAAGCCGCATCATTTTGGACAGATCCAGACATATATGTACCAGCGCGGGCGTGACCGCGGAATCTATCTTGCCGTATGCAAGGATAACGACGAGCTTTATGCGGAGCGGCTAACGCTGGACACTGAGTATGTCGTGCGGCTTCTGGCGAGGGCGCAGCGTATTATTGACAGTAGCGAGCCGCCGGGGCGCATAAGCGAAAAGCCGGATTACTACGCCTGCGGATGGTGCAAGCATAGGGCTATCTGCCACGAAGGGCGGCCCGCACGTGTGAACTGCAGGACGTGCTTGTATTCGTCACCGGAGGAAGGCGGCACTTGGTCGTGCGCCAGGTTTAACAAGCCGCTGTCCGCCGAAGAACAGGCGTCGGGGTGCCCCGCGCATCTCACGCTTCCGGGGCTGGTGGATGGAGAGCAGATCGATGTCGACGAAGAGGCTGAAACCGTGACGTACCGCATGCGCGATGGGCGCGTGTGGGTGGATGGGGCAACTGCGGATAAGGAGGCCGCGTAATGGGCTACGTTGAGAAAATCAAAAAGACTTGGTCTCCCGAAGACACCGCGCGCACTCTTGGGGCAAAGCTTGGCATCACGCGGCAGGCGGTGACGGGTTACTACAATCGTAATCCCTCTCTTGTGTCCGATTTCCCGTTAGGCGGGACCGGTAACGTACCGTACCAGAATGAAGAGGGAATTGAGGACTTTAATAAGCGTCTCGTCGATTGGCTGCCCTTTTTAAGAAAGATTGCCCGACGCATGGAGCGTCGCGCGCAGGACAGGGAAGACCTTGTAAACGAGACTGTTGCCGTTTCGGTCGCCAGGCGCAGAACCTTCAATCCATCAGGTAGTTTCCCAGCATGGCTAGCATTCCAAATGCGCGAGCGGGTGAAGCACATGCCGCCCTACTGGTATCTCGGCCGCGATGCCGCGCTGGTGGCGGCGCAGGTTTTCGCGCTGGGCACGGCGGGCGCCGGCGTCGGCGCCACGACGGCGGGACGTTGAGGAAGTGGAGGCTTTGGGAGCAGGTTCCGGCCGTGACTTTTAGGCTCAAGATCCCGCAGGATCAGGGTTTGGATATCCTTGCTAGTCTGACTGTCACGCCAGCTATTCGTCGACAGGTGACTGAGGCTCAGCGAGCAGACCCCAAGTTGCCTCGTATTTTGTCGATGACCGAGGTGGAGTTTGGTGAAGATAGAGGGACCCCAGGTAGCTGTGGTGTGTTCTTGACTGTGTTTAGACAGTCACGAATGCACGACTGACCGCATTTATGTTGCAGAGTCCAGAACCTCCTAAACTCTGATCTCTTCACCCGAGGACTCCTTAGACTCATTGTGTGAGTCATTTTCACCGAGAATATCCCTCCAGCTTGACTATTATCCATCCTAGGGGATTATTCCCACTATTATCTTGCAGATTAATCAAGCAATATCCCCTATGTTAGGAGATTATCTTGGATTTCAACCCTAGGGTTTCTATAACCTCTATATAAATTGCCCAGTTCGCAGTGTGCGATGGGGAGCTCTTCTTCGGTTCGGGACAAAGCCATACCGCATCTCCGACTCGTCTCTTCAACCCCATCCTAAAGAGGAAAGTATTGGCTTCAATTTCCACGCTCAAGGGCTTTCTATCTCTCTTTCTACTCTTAGTTATTCATCCTCTAATTTCAAAAATCATCACAGTTACACAGTTTCTGCACTCTGCTGCATTTTCCTCTGTTTTGCTTGCACGATTCCCACAGTTATACTGCGTGTTTTTCCTCCCTATTTGTTTCACTCTCATCACAACACACACACCTATCTTTTGCACCCTTCTACAGGGGTTAAAAACCCTCCCCCAGTGCGTTCTCCCTTAATTTCTCACCCTATTTTATGTATCTGGGATTTGATATTACACTTCGGTTTTCTAATGGGTTTTTCTTCTCGTGTTGTCTTTGTTTTACAGGAAAGCAAGGATAGAACGTAAGGCCATCTTCCTCTAGCTGGCTGGAAGGAGAGGAGGTGGCATCCATATCGTTTCGCGCACCCCGTTTGTCAAGCGTGATCACGTTGTAGCGGCCTCTTTCGACTGTCTTTTCATCATCCTTTTTCAACATACACGGCACCGTTGCATCATCTTCCTACACCTTTTGGCATTGTCAATCCCTTGGTGGTGATCACGGTATGTTCTTAATCTTCATCACCCTTTTCCTTCCATTCCGCATCTACGTGCACTGCAAAGGTCCGGAGGGCGACTGGGGCATTGAGGACACCGGTCGCTTCAACGCGCCCTACGGCCATGGCTGGGGGAAAGTCGGTGCAGCAACGGCAGCAGTCGGTCTCTACCGAAACGCACTTGATGCCGCATTCCCACCAGGCAGCACAGCACGATGGATTCTCGCGCGCTCGCTGGCTGGGGACGATCTGGCGTGCTGGTGCCCGCTGCTCGACGAGAACGGCAACAGGTATCCATGCCACGCCGATGTGCTTCTCGAGCTTGCCGCTGAGGCGTACAGCGAGTGAGCGTCGAACTCGGCCCTCTATTCCACTGGTCTCCGCGCGAGCGCCTGTCGAGTATCAAGCGACTCGGTCTCATGCCCGGCAAACGCAACATCAACGGTGCGGTCTATCAGTGGGACCCTGAGGGCAACGAGACTGATGAGGAATTCCGGCAGCCGATGCTCTGCTTCGGCACGACTCCAGCCACAGCTTGGGGGTACTCAAACGGTGTGTGGAAGCAACCTGGAACATTCGACCTGTGGGAGATGTATCTCCGCGATACGGATGAGGTCCACCCGTTACCGCATTTCGGAAGCCGACTCGTCGAGATCCGCGTGGCCAATCGCATCCCGAAGTCACGCCTCATCTGGATCGGCGAACGGACCGTTCCGTGACACTCCGATTCCAAACCTCAACACGCCGCACAGGCATGCTGCGCATTGCGCGCGTCATCATCGTCACAGACCGCGCCGAATTCGAAGCAGAGTCACGCAAGCAGCTCCGACGCATCGGCGGCAATCTGGAACGTGACGGCGTCGAGGACAACAACCCTCGTTGGCGAGCTGACGCGCAAACCATCATCGGCCAGCGATGGTGGGAAGACAGAGACCCGAAACCGCATCAAGCGACCATGCTGTTCTGGGAACCACGCCTGTCAGCCAACGTCATCGCCCACGAAGCAGCACACGTCGCCCTGCACTTCTACCAAATCGACTGCTACCGCGACAACGCACGCGCATCAGCACACATGCACATCGGCAACGAGGTAATCCCCTACATCATCGGAGACCTCTTCACCGCCATTGTCGGCAAAGTGCTCAACGACGGCGAAACCATCACCATCGGCGCAAACACACGCGGACAGCCCATTTAAACCAAAGCCATCCCGCGCTCGCGGCGGTGTGTCGAACTAGTTGTGAGGAGTCCGTTTATAACAAAACTTGCAAATTATGGTCTGCAGCTGCAAGTGTTAACTCTTTGAGGAAACTTATCCCAGTTCGGCGGTACACCTTACGCTGTAGTCGCATGGGGTACCATCATGTGTTTTTTTTTTTTTAAAAAAATTTGTTGTTTTCTTTTCTATATTTATCATTTTCTTTAACGGAGAATAGATAACCGAGTTAGAATTAGATACCTCCCTAAACAGGAGACGGTGACGAAGCAACTATATTACACAGCTGGTCCTTATCGCCCTATTACCGCAGCACGCTAAGAGAGACCTGGGCAAGCAATCAGGGCAGGGGCCGTCCGTGGGCCAGGTGCCATAGCCCAGGCCCATCTGGCTACAGAGCATGGCGTCCATGATGGCAACAGCGGCATCGTTGACAGTCCTCCTCGTGTGACCGCCCGTTGTGGTGAGGGTGCAGATCACCACGATTTCTTAACACGAATGGGAAAATTTATCCCTTTGTTTGTGGTAACATCTAATATTAATGGTGGGTTTGATTGAAACAGGCTTTGGTTAGGATTGCATTTTTGTATGTCTACGTCTCTTCTAAATTTTATTCGAAGTGGTCTAAGCAGAGAAGATTTGTTATCCTTGGTCTGACAGGGCTGAGATTATATTTGTCTTTGGCAATTTGTGAGATGAAGCTCATCTACTTCTTCTTCTAAGTTGTGTGCCCTTGATGGTCTACATACATACTGAGGAGGGTAAATTCAGCTTGACTCATAAGGGACCCATCTGCAACAAACCCAACTTGGCCCAAGACCTGTCAGTGCGCCCAAGGACACACGACGGCTGCGGCTCATGTAAGCGCGGCCTAATACGACTTAGCATCGGATTCGACAGCGTTGGAAAGGTTATGGCCCAGGCGCAATGACCACCGGAAGACCCTCCAGCGACCGACCGTTACCCCCCACGACGTCGGCTCCTACCCCATAAGAGGCGAGCACACCTCACGAGCGCTGTAAGCCCAGAGAGCGGCCGACTCCGGAGTACTCATCCCTCAACGAAAAACTCCCGCCACGATCGCGGGAGACATTACTCCACTACTTATGTAATGCCCCAGATTTTTTTTCTGATATTTATCAGATATTTATGTGTATTTTTCTCTGATGTACCTTTGGAACGCTGTGCAGGGTGAACTGATGCGTTCCAACCACCTATGTGAACAGTGCTCCATCCAGCCATTCTTCATCCAACTCTGAACTTTTCAAGATTAATCTAGAGCCAATCAACCTCAAATGAAGTGGAGAAGAAAGCCTTGTCCAAGATCTGCATCATCTACTCAGGGGGAGCCTATATCAGAAATTTTTATTTTGTGTTTCTTTTTCCAAATTCCTCAAGCTTCAAGTGTATATTCTTCGTAATCTGTAAACACTTATGTGTGTGGATCTACTTAGATCCGTGTGTGTGTGTGTGTGATTTCATTCAGATCCGTGTGTGTTTCGGCGCGCTTGCACCTTCATGGGAGTTCCAAATTTCTTACAAGTGTGTATGTGTGTTTTGATCTATTTAACTCTTTCCAAGATAGTATGTGAATCCTCACAGATCGTAAGGGGTGGACGTAAGTTACCATCGTTGCATCTGAGCCACCTAAAAATCACTGTCTATTGTATGGTTTGATCCTTTTCTTCTACCACCATTCTGTGCTAGGACACACATATATTACTTCTTTTGTATTTTATTGTTCAGACATAGCATAATTTATCATTTCCACATTAGATCTTTGGTATATCAAAAGGTGAGTTCGAATTGATAAGGCTAGTCTTGTCAGGATGATAATACGTTGCGTGAGCAGTATCTTCGGATTCATACCTCCGCCATAGTACCAAGAAACTGCTGTGAGTGATAGATTTTGATAGATCTAATTGGAAATATAATAGATCTAAATTTCCAAGTGGTTATTTTATCATATCTGTTTAAATCAGGAAAAGTTTCTTAAAAATTGTAATCACCCAATTCACCCCTTCTCTTGGGTGTCATTGATTGCGGGACTTCAATTGGTATCAAAGCTAAGGCTCTAATTTTATAGATCTAACGATCTAGAGTGATCCAGATTAATGACTACCATGATGTACACCTTGAACTCTCCACCAGTATTTGATGGTTGCAATTTTGATTTGTGGTTAGGAAGGATGTGTAGTCTAGTCAATTCATACGACCCTAAGCTATGGAAGCTTATTTCACATGGTCCTTATGAATTGCCTAAAGACCAAAGTGTCTGGACTGCAAATCAAAAGCTTAAACATGGTCAAAATTATTTAGTTTTAAAGTTGCTTACTGCTGCAGTTGATTCTAATTATTTCCCGTTTGTCTCCCATTGCAGATCCGTGAAGGATATCTTGATCTAGCCCGATCAAATAATATCACCGCTGTGAGAGAGTGAGTGCATAATCCTTCCCATGACTCAATCCGAGCACGAGTGTGTGTCGAATACCCTTGACTCATTGCCGATTTCTTAACCGTGCAGATCCATACGCTTCTCTTGTTAGGAATGAGTAACGAGCTTGTGTTGAGTTGGTCGTGTCTTTGCTGGTCGAGTCTTTAATTTGGTCACATTGTCACCTAGAGTACCAGGTTCGCATCCAAATTGGTACTGAGTCGCATCCCGTCCCGCATCAGGAGTCTAGCAGTTGGGTGGGTTTTATGCACACATAGGGCTTTATTCAATTTATCCACCCATCCCTGTTTATTAATACATACGGTGGAGGGGGCTGAGAGGTTTTCATGTATGCATGGAGGCATTTATATGGTGGCATAATGCGGTGGGTTTCATGCATGCAGGTTTATGCAATTAATGCATCCATGCATATACTTATTCATATACGCACAGGATTAAATGGGTTAGTAGCCTGGTCAAATGGGAATGCGCTGGCGGCATTGCCAAATGAAGGTGGGTTGAGACAGCGGCCAAGAAAGTGGGTAGCTTGAGACGGCTGCCATGAAGTGGGGTAGGTATGATCCAGTGTGACAATTGGGAAGTGAGGGAGGTGAACATGATACGGCGGCGGCATGCGGATGGGGATGATTTGGCGGCTGGGAAGGTGGGTGGCTGATCTGATGGTTGGGAAAATGAGAGTTACCCGGCTGCAAAATGGGAAGGTGATGATCTGGTAGCTTTACGTGCTGGATGACAACTATAGTGGTTTGGCCACCGTATGAAAAGTCTATGAATGAAATAGAGGCTAAATGACGAGAAATTAGAGGGATTCAAAGCTCAGGGAAGAAACTCAATCCTTTAGGAAAGTTCCCATGAAGGTCAGGACACCCTAGGGAGCATAGGAAGTGATTAGATTCGAACTCAAAATACCTAGACCTCGATGAGATGGCGACCAGAGCAGAATAAGTTACAGACGAAAAAAAAGAGAAACAGGGGATTTTTTCGTGTACCCTTCTCATCTACAGGAGAACCAGAGGCCATGTCATTGATCGACAGGTCCTTGACCTCTTATTGAAGGGGGGATAACTATCAAAAACCCCAAGCCTTTTTACCGCAGAGTGCCAAGAAAACTTAGAACGAGGTTGACAGATGATGAACAGATTCTCATGACCTTAGCTGAAATTGCTGAGCTCTCTAAGATCTCCTCCTTGACTTTTTGAGACAGTTCCAATATCCGATAGTGTTCCTAGTGTGAAGAAGAGACATAGTCTTCTTTTATATATGGATACTGCAGATGTTGAGACAGGCACATGTCAGTAAAAATCAATTTCAATTCTTCAACCTCACTATGAACAGCATGCATGTTGATTTGTTGAACAGGATTCCTTACAAACTCCTTTCTCAGTAAGATCCAAAGCAAAGAATATAATAAGATCTGGTTTGGGCTTTAAGTTTTTCCATACCAGTGGATATCCAATCAGACCCATTTGTCATATAAATGTCCAATAGCACCCAACACCACCCTCATCTGTTTTTTCGTATATCACTATCTAAGATTAGTTTACAATGAAGGCCTAAAAAAAGCAGTTCACCTAAGAATGTTCTGACTCAATATTTTTGCATTCACTTATGGAATTGGAGTTTTTACTTCATTTTTGCAATCTATTAACATAAACCAAATTCATTTATGTGCCACAGGAATACAACCAGTTTACAAAAATCGAATTCATTTATGTACATAGCATCCAACATATCTACTGCAGCGGCCTCGTCAAGAGAATAGAGTCAAAAAAAGTTAATTGATAACAGTTAGCATGCACCCATCACTTTGTTCCGAAAAAGGTTTTTGCTAGTTTGGTTAATGATCCCTCACAACAGCCCAACCTAGTTGATCCAATCAACAACAAACCTTTCTGTAGATGACGCATTATGGCTATGTCATTAGATAATCTTCATTTCACACATTTGATTCATGCTGTAAAATTCATGCGCAGAAAACATCACATACGGCGTCCACATAATGGTCAGAATCTTAACCCATTCAATAGAAGGTTGCATAAATGCCATGCTACTCCCTAATAAACAGACATTCCTATGTCTTCTAAGCAACAGTGTTTGATAATTCTAAGTTATAACCTGGCTTATGTTCAACAACAGCAAAATCAAGTTAATCTTCATTTGGCAACAGCAACAGATCTAACTATCCAACGCTTTGTCCATTTCCAAAGGCAATTCAAGTGGTCCAATGCCAAGGCTATGATACCCTGGATCAATCCATTTTAAAATCTGAGAAGATTCATGATTAAAGAAAAATCATTCAAAATAAAAGACATCTGCAATATTCTTTGCCCAGTAATTTGTCAAAATATGATTAGTGGTTGTAATGGAATATTTTGATTATCAATGAAATATAAGTTGAATTTGAGTAAATACTTGTGCAATTACATCTTATGTGTGATTGTTTCGCGTTCTGATCATGCTTGCTTGCGAGAGGCTTACCATGCCGACTGCTCGCGTTCTCCCCGAGCGAGTCTTCCACTGTAAATAAAGGCTCGGGACATGACAGTAGGTCATAGAGAACATAAGGCGGTCTAGGCAGGGCCGCAACTATCAAACGGTGGTCTATCGGGGGGCTACCTTATGAAAATGACAGTCTCTTGAAGGCCGCCTTCTGTTTGTAACAGACAAAGATAAACAATGCATGCAAAGCCTATCCTTGGGCAATTAATACATGAAAATTATGAGAAATAGAGAGATAACATGTAGAAACATGTTTAGAATGAAGAAGATGTATAGGAAGACATGAATTAAGCCAAAGTTTCATCTTTTCTTTTTAAGGTGCAGGGATATGCGTGTAGTGATAACTTAGATGTGCAGTCATGATAAAACATCAAATTCTCTAAGTACAGTGCATGAAATCATGAGAAAATTGAGGGTTTTTACTCCTAGCTTGATATTTGAACCATTCATGAGATAACCTACCTCTGGGTTTGGCTTGAAACTCTGAATTTCTAATTGGAAGAAGACCCTAGTTTCTACACGTCCTGTGCCAAACCAACAACTTCTCATCCCTCATTCTCCTTAACCTCTTGACCTATATTCACAAAATTTGAAGGGTAGTAAGAAGATATAAAGAGGAACAAAAACTTCTAAAGACTCAACTTGAAATTATCTCTGCTAACGTCCCTAACACCTGAATCTTTACTAGCCGGACGTGCTGGTTCCAGTGCAGTCTACAGAGAACCCGTGATGCGGGACGACTACGAGACTCGACTCGAAAACTGTGACTCTAAGTGATGACGCGACTCTTTGGGATGACGCGACCAGTAATGACACGTAAGACTTGACACCTAACCGGGCTCCTGACGAGGCGATCGTGCCCCAAATAGAAGTACTCGCTCACAGTCGTCCCCAGCGAGGGAAATGTGTCGATCGGCACGGTTGAGTAACCGACTATGAGTCTAGGGTGGTCGGCTCACTCTCGCGCTCAGATTGAGTCGCGGGATGGGTCTCGCACTCACCACTCATGGCGGTGATTAAACAACTTACCGCGAAGTTGGATCAGCGAAGGGACAGGGTGGAGCCTACCTAAACAAGGATAAGGTCCCACACACTCAATCAACCAAGGAAAAGAGTGTCACTTCCATGATGGCTACACAAGGTCCGCAGGACGTCCAAAATTAGGCGTATACATCGGCATCTCCGTCGAAGGCCCGGTAGGCGGCTGAGGGTGTAGGTCACGCTCCTGCAATAGGCCTTATAGGAGGGCCTTCAAGTGATGATTCTCTTTCATAAGAATCTCAAGAGTCACCTCTTGGACTTCATTGGCCGGAGGGTCATTGTTGATCGACTCCACATTGGCAGGGATGGCGCGATCCTTGGCGGGGACCTCCTCCACTCGTGCCGATGTCTGAGGTCCAGCAGAAGTGTCGACATGGCCGACAGGAGCAGACTGCTGGGTCGGGTGACGAGGCCTCTTGAGGTGGGATATAGGCTGATTCAGATCATCGGTCTGAACCTTAGGCTAGTGCCCGGTGGTATAGCATGTGAACATTGACTGTGTCATTGAGGAGGCAGACCGTCCGCTTCTTCTGGGAGCGCCTCTTGGGGCAGACGGGTGTCCCCAGCCTATCAAAGATCGAGGTGCGTTGCAGAGGAGTCTCTACTGTGGCATCTGCCTAAGGAGAACTCAGGGTTGGAAGTTGCTGGGGCCTGGAACGAGCCCGTCTCTGCCTCCGCCTATCTGAACGAGAGGCACCGAATGGCTAGGCGCCGTCAGACGATGCAGCTGCAGAATCAGTCGCGTCTTGCTTGGCGCAACGTCCTAGTGCCCGAAAGGGGTTACTAAGATGCGCCTTCCGGATGGCTTGAGCTTCCTCCGAGGTAACCCAGATCCTTCTCAAGTCAGACTATTGGCCTCCCTTGTCACTGTCTCTTCGACAGGACTTGGGAGCTCGGACACCAAATCGGCGCTGGTGTCTCTGGGCCACTGCCGGGGCATCGACCCTTTTGATCTCTGCTTTATCTTCTCTCGTTTGACACAGAAGGCTAAAGCGGTTAGTAGTAGGGACCGTAGAGACGATCCACTCTGGAGGTATAATAGGTTTGCCCCCATCCAAGCGAATTCGTAAATCCCCGACAAGAAGTGTCTTGCTGGAGTTGCTGGTGGCAGCGACAAGTCGCTTGCCTTTACGGCCATGACGACGCTTCTTCTAGGAAATCGAAGACGATTCTGCCCCAAGATGGTAGACCGAGAAAACTCAGCCTGTAAATGCTGGTGACACGAGGCCATCGACCAGTAACACTGGAATTGGTCCCCAAGACCCGAGGTCTGTAATGGAGGCCGGTGGCTGGGTGGCTCGAGTGTAAGCCCTCGCCCAAGCCGATAATAGTGTTGCGGATGCCCGCAGTGGCATGCTGGTACTCATAGTCGACACTGTAGGGGGTGTCGGGATGCTAGTGACCCGAGGCCTTGAGCCTGGATCGGGGGCTGGTGGGACCAGACGGTGGGATACATGGCCTTCGATCCACATCAGGGCCGTCGCATCCCATAGAGGCAGACCCGTACTGGGAGTCAGCGTCATCAAGTTGTAGGTAACGTGCCCCCATGATAGAGCTGAGGGATGTGGAACCTGACGCGGATCACTCACGCCAAGCATCGTTCGCGGGGAACCCCAGGGTTGTACGCTTGGTCTACATGTTGAGCAGCCTCGAACCGGGGGTTGACGACCCGGGTGAGGCGGTTGCACTTCAGAAATTTGGGTTGAAAGGTTCGAACGAGATATTGGGGAGCCCTACCCCAAGGTCAGGAGACCCATGCGAAGAGCTGGCTCGGTTGAGGCTCAGGCTGATGGCCCGAGTGAGGTGCTAAGGAGCCGGGCACCTTAGAGTGGAGACCCACACCAGATGCCGACTCAATCGAGGCCCAGGGCTGGAAGCCCAAGCAAACTGTAGTGGTAGGGACCGGGACTCAGGGGGGGGAAGCTCACGTCGGGAGTCGATCGGAACTGGGCCCGGGGGCTGGTGTTTGCCTCGGCAGGAGCTGGTCGAGAAACCCTACAGGGGTCAGCAATGGGAGACCCAAGTCTGACACTCGATCTGGCCACTGAGACTGGCGGCGGGTGTGGCACGTTGACGACGCCAGAAGAGACAGGAGCTGAAGGTGGCAATGGAGCCGCCACAGGGACCACACCTAAGAAGTAGGGCGATCTGACGACCGGGGTGAAACTACCAAAAGCAATCGGTACCGCCAAGTAGCCCACCCGCGGATGGGTGGTGATGACGATGGGACCGTAGGTGACGGCCACAATAGTTGTGGATGCATCGGACAATCAGGGGCGATGGCCGCTGATGGTCGTCTAACGTGATCCGGCAACTGGAAGGCGAACTTGAAGCTGCTGGGAAGTGCGAGCAGGTGCTCTCCGCCTACCTCTCCTTCAAGGATAGGAAAAGGGCACCAGGACTTCAGGGCTGACACATGCTTTCTCTTCAGCAGAAAGAAGGAAGGTGGGAGACGTCCCATCGGGAGTGCCACCCTTTTGTTCGTACGCGACGGGGCATGTGGGCCATGGGCACATGTGTGTGCGGTGACCGGACTGAGGGGTAGGATAAGGCGATGGGGGGAAATGTCAGAATCTAGTGTACTTCGGGCACTTCCTCTCGTGGCCATATCTTTCTCAAGGTGGCACTGTGCACTCACATTTTACCGAAAGTCGAGGGGAGACCGAGTGGCATGGAAGGTTTCCTAGTTTTGAGGAAACGTAACTGGGATGCGGGCGTGCCAGCCGATTTCTTGACAATCACCCGTGGAACTGAGAGTTGACTGGGGAAAGTGCCACTAGGGCGCGGCACGTGGGCTCAGGGGGTGAGAGACACGTGGAGGGAAGGGCGGTTCTGTGAGTGCGAGTGCACAGGTGATTGTGGGGAGTCATGTACAGGACATCTTTCCGAACCGACCGTAAGCAGTTGGTGTTTATTTACATCGGATTGAATCGGAACACCTTCGTTCAGTGCTCAAGAAAGATTTGTATAGGCCTGAAGTCCTCGGTGGAGAGCAGGGAGCACTTCATAGTTGTGGGTTCGCACTAGATAGGATGATATTAGTGTTGAGTCTCTCTGAATGATTTTGATGATAACAAAACTCAGAATTGAGTTTCCATCTCGTGCCATGTCAATGCAATCAAAATGTGGAATGAGTATGTTTAAATGTTGGTTAAAAACCATATTGTGTAAAGATCAAATCTTAAAATGGTTTAATATTCTCGATTGAATAAACCCGACGAAAACAAACTCCAAATTGCGTGAAATATGTGAAGACATAAAGCCATTATCATTTGGATGTGTTTCATTGGGCTAACACTTTGTTTCTACAGGTATTTCACAATTCGGTCGACCAACACATAGGGGCCGGTCGACCAGTTTTTCCAGCAAGCAATAAGGAACAGTTCTGTTACAGAACGGTCGACCGACTGAGTGTTTTTTTTATAAGAGAGAATGGCAGAAGGGGGGCATCGGATCAGGTGGTCCATGGGGCCATGATCCGGTGGCACCTCCCCCACCGGATCAACATTTTTTCCTTTTTTTTTAATATAGAGTGGGGGGGGCCACACCGGATCAGGTGGCCCATGGGGCCATGATCCGACGGCACCTCCACCACTGTCTCAACCTATTTTTTTTAAACCGTTCATCGTTCCATCACTATCGTCATCTTCATTATTCCTTTGCATATTTATCAAGATTATTGGCGCGATCCCTTGTTTCCTTTCAAATGCCCTGGCGAAAATCCAACAGCATCTCCCCTAGACTTGGAAGGTTTGGGGGAGTGTAAATTGGGTGATCATCCACGGATAGTCCAAGACGGTCCTGAAATAACAAGGATGCGTGTGAAAGCAGCGACATCCGACCACCCGAGTTGGGCAAGAGAACTCCGAGGACTGGCCAGCGAGGGGCTCCAGTGACCCACAAAATGCTGTGGTCTTGATTTCGAGATGCAAACTTAGATTGTTGCCAAACTATACGGCCATTTATATTTACCCCTTCAAGGGAGATCACCTGGGGACCATGCTATTACGAAGCAAGCCATCGGGGATCCGAGAGTGATCGACAACTTTAGTAGAGAATCGAGGAGAGTTAAAAGGTGACACTACGGCCAAATGGTGGGGGAAGGCCACTTGAATCAGTGGCCAAATGAGAGAGGGGAGGCCACTTGCATCGGTGACCATGGGCGCGCCTCCCCTTCTGATCTGGTGGTTGAAAGAGACAACCAAAAAAAAAGGAAGAGGGGTAAACATAAAGGGGTGATCCGGCGGCCATGGGACATGTTGGATCAGTCCCTTTACCCCATATGGTTTACCTAATTTTTTGAGAAGGGGGTTGAGGATGGGCGCTCTTGGGGTGACCAGGGTTTCCCCTAGACATCAGAAACTTCACATGGACGAGGGGATATGAGCATGAGAGCACGCGCAGCGGAGAGAAAAAGGCAAGTCGAGGGAGATATGAGTATGCTCGTAAATCGGGCCCAAATGCCCTCAAATTTTATTCATTCACAAGAGAAAGGTTATATAGCACCCCGGTATATTAATGGATAGAAAATTATGAGAAATTAATAAGAAATTCCTTAAGAAATTTGATGAGTAAAATTTTGACAATTTTATCAAAATTTGAGGCGGCATTGCAGCGGATGACTCAGGTGGACGACTGCTACGCCCTTACGTACCGCCAGGAGGGCCATCACTTCGTCGCATGGAACTTCCCGAATGCCGGCAGGACCTTCGTGCTTGACCTGAACACGCAGGAGTGGCACGAGCGGGAGTCTCGCGTAGCCACGGTGAGCATTGGTCGCTGGCGCCCGGCATTCATCATCGAGTGCTACGGCATGCAGTGGGTCGGGGACTCCACCAGCGGCAAGCTGGGCATTCTGGATCCGACGATCCACGAGGAGTGGGGCGAGCCGCAGACCGTGTCCGTGACGTTCCAGCCGGTCTATGCAGAGGGCAAGAACGTGCTGCATCGGTCGCTGGAGATTGGCATTACCGCAGGACAGGGCGCGGTGTCAGGCCAGGGAGAGAACCCAAAGGCCTGGCTGCAGGTCTCGGATGACGGTGGCAATACATTCAAGGCCAAGCCTCTCCGGGAGCTGGGAAAGATTGGCGAATACCGCCGCCGCGTGAGGTGGTTCGGCCTCGGCATGTCCCGCAGGCGGGTGTACCGCGTGGAATTCAGCGATCCCGTGCCAATGATGCTGTTGGACGCGCAGGTGGATGCAGAAATGGGAAGGACTTAAGCCATGGGCCTGTTCAAGTCACTCAAGAAAGTTGCCAAGGTAGCGCTCCCGGTTGTCGGCGGCCTCGTCGGTGGTCCGGTAGGCAGCGCCATTGGCAAGGTTGGTGCCGGTCTGCTCGGCTCCAGCGGCGCCAAGAGCGCTGCCAATGCGCAGGTGGCCGGCAATCAGGCCGGCATCGACGCGCTGACGCAGATGTATACGCAGGCGCAGACCAACTTCGCGCCCTACCAGCAGGCCGGCACTACTGCCCTTGGTCAGCTCGACGCGGTGAACAGTGGCGATTACTCCGGCTTCAACACGTCCCCGGACTACCAATACGCACTCCAGCAAGGCGAGCAGGCGATCAACCGCGCGGCGTCGGCTTCCGGTGGCCGGCTGTCTGGAAACGCCATCCTTGGCCTGAATCGCAACGCGCAGGGCCTCGCGACGCAGAACCTCGGCAACTACACCAACCGCCTGATGCAGCTCGCCGGCATGGGGCAGGGTGCCGCAGGGTCCGTGACCAATGCTGGGCTGACGACTGCCGGAGGTGTTGCCGGTCTCGCTGCGGGGCAGGGTGATGCCCGGGCCTTCATTGGAGAGGAAGAAGCTTTGCATTTCAGCATGCTAAACTTTTTAAGCAAATCTAATGCATACTTCTCTTGACTGATAAAAATACCATCATTGGTCTGTGTAATTTGGAACCCAAGAAAATAGTGCAATAATCCCAAATCAGACATATCAAATTCGTGCATCATGCTGTCCCTGAACAATTTTATACTAACCTCAGAAGATCCCATATAAATTATGTCATCCACGTACACATAAACAATGAGAACATCATCAACACTTCTCACCTTGACATACAACGTAGGTTCATTTTCACTTCTGTGAAAATTATTTTGCCTAAAATAAGAATCAAGACGACTGTACCATGCCCTAGGCGTTTGTTTAAGGCCAAAGAGTGCTTTCTTCAACTTGTAGACCTTCTCCTCTTTTCCTTCAATGATAAATCCCTGTGGCTGCTCAACTTAAACATCTTCATCTAGATAACCATTTAAGAAAGCTGATTTAACATCAAATTGAAAGACATTCCATTGAAACTGAGCTGCAAATGCTAATATAATACGTATGGTTTCAGATCTAACAACAGGAGAAAAAGTCTCAAAGAAATCAACACCAAATTGCTGCACATACCCCTTGGCAACCAACCTTGATTTGTATTTTTGTACACTCCCATCAGCGTTATACTTGATCTTGTAAACCCACTTGACACCAATAGCATCTTTTTCCGATGGTAAGTCCACAAGTTCCCATGTCTTGTTTCTTTCAATGGAATTTATCTCTTCTTTCATAGACATTTCCCATTCTTCTTTTCCTTTTGCATCTTCATAGCATGTAGGCTCTGAAATCCTAAGAGCAAAGTTACTCCTTTCATAGATCTCACGAAGAGATTTTTCCTTTCTTGGAGGGGTTCCACTGTCCACACTGTTGCCTTGCTGCAAACTACTTGGAGTGCTAGAAATGGGCTGTTCATCTTCTGAAAATTCAGATCCATCAACCATCACCATTGGTTGTTGATTTTGCTGCACAGACCAGTCCCATGAGCTATTCTCATCAAATATAACATCTCTTCTAATGATTAACTTCTTAGTTTTAGGATTAAATAAACGATAAACCTTACTTTCAATGCTATAGCCAACAAAAATACACTTTTAACTTTTCTGATCTAATTTACTTCTATTTTTTGAATCAACAAGAGAATATGCAATGCAACCAAAAACGGAATTGCGGACACGAATCCGTTCAAAAGGACCACCGGAATGTCCAACGACAGAGGGAGAAGAATAAGGACAATGGTTTTCGCAGACGCGGATGGGGAAAGAGAGGGGGGGCAGAGGCGGCGGCGTACTGATGAAGGGGAGGACGCGGAGGATGATGTAGAGGGCGAGGCCGGCAGGTGTGGAGACGACGAAGCGGACGATGGGGTGGACGGTGACGACGGCGGCGACGGCGACGATGAGAAGGAGTTGGGTGGCAATGATGGAGTAGACCTTGCGGATGAAGGCCCACCGGAGCTGGGGGCTCTCCAGTATCGTCGGGTACAACGACGGCCCGTCCGACAGCTTGGCTTCCGGCTGGAGACGGGAGACGGGAGGGAGGATCTCGGCATCCGCATCCAACGGCGGAGCTAGGGGCTCTCCAGTTGGAGTCCAGTTGGAGACGGGAGGGCGGATCTCGGCGGCCTGGCTGCCGCGCACCGTCGCCGCCGCTGGAGGCGAGGTGGTGGACGACGAGGCCTGGCTGCAGCGCATCGACGCCGCCGCGCACCGACATCGCCGCTGGAGGCGATAATGCCGCCGACGTCAACGATGGAATCCTTGCCGAAGAACACGCCGTTGCGGTCGAGCACCATGACGCGGCCATTCGCTTTCAGCGTGCCGAGAATGTAGGAAGGATCGCTGTGTCTGCCGACGACGCGGTTCACGGCGAGCGAGTTGCTGCCCGGCTGGAAGAATTGGGTGGTTGCGCCGCGGCCGATGTTGAACGGGCTCGGCAGGAGATGCGTGAACGGAAAGGCGGCGTTCACTTCGTCGCCGCGCGAAGCCTCGGCTTCGATCGCCGGCTCGCTCGACCCGCCGCGGACTTTCTTTCCGGCCGGGTTCTGGGGGGTGATGACCTCGGTCTCCATCGGCGGCGGCGGCGGGATATACGCGGGTTTCGCGCGCGCGCGCGGTTTCGGTTTCGCCGCGGGGGATTTCGCGCTCTTCTTCGGCGCGGCCGGCTCCGGTTCGTAATCCGATTCGGTGTCGCCCTGATTCTCGGCCACGTTCCGCGTGCGGATGCGCGCGCGAAGCGCCTCGAATTCCTCGTCGGCGGCGGCATCCGTCTCGCGCGTCGGTTCCGGAGCGCGCCGAGCCGCCAGCATAGCGAACACCGCTCTTGGAGCGTCCGATGCTCAATAGGCTGACCGACACAAGCTGGGGAAGATATTCCCATATGGACTTATTCTAACTCAGGAAAATTCAGCATTAAATCCACCTACAATGTAATCAAGGGGCAGACTGTCAGGTCTAATCTAAAGTTCAACAAGCTTTGGCAAAATAAGCTCCCCCCGCGGGCCTCCTTATTCTGTTGGAAGATATTAAATCATGCTGTCCCAGTAGACAGTCTCATTCAACAGAGTGGTATAACTTTGGCATCCATTTGTGATTGCTGCATTAACTCCCATGATATAGAGGATGAAGACCATTTGTTTTTGAAGAGTGATATAGCAAACTTCCTTTAGAGAAGATTTGCTCCATTGTTTAGCAATGCATGCTTGGATGATGCCAATATTATTAGCAGGCTGAAATATATCATAAACAGGGCAGTGATCAACAAACCAAAAGGTTTTATACATCTCATGTTAGCAACCATGATTGTCTGGGAAACTTGGAAGTACAGATGTTGTGTCAGGTATGAAGGTAAACACATCAACTTCATGAGAGTTGCTGATCTAATTACTGCAGAGATTACTTTCTCTGTTAGATAGATCAAATTTAAGCAAGGGGCTAGCTCAGATTATCAGAAGGTACTGCAAAGCTTTGGTATAGCTATCACCTGCCCTCGTCATGCCTGCTTCCTGGTCCGGTGGATAGCTCCTACAGCAAACTTCTGTTTAAATGTGGATGGTGCCAGTAAAGGGAACCCCTGTCACTCTGGGGGAGGAGGCTATTTTAGAGATCAACATGGACAGCTAGTTCTGGTGTTTGCTTACTACTAGGGCTTTGGTTCTAATATGGTTGTTGAAGGTCGAGCTTTGCTTGATGGCCTCCGATTGGCACAGTTTCACAACATTCCTTTATCGGTCATATACACAGACTCATTGGCCTTAATTGGCTTGCTGACCTCCAAGAAAGATCCTCCCTGGACTCTACTTCCTTGGTGGCAGCATCTGCTGCAACTTTACTCAACATTTCAAAGCCCCATTGTTCACTCATCCAGAGAGGCAAACCAGCTTGCAGACGCCGTAGCCAATCATGCAATCTCTATAGGAAGCAATGCAGATTTTTTCTCTATTCGTGAGCTGCCTATATTTGCTAAGGTTTATGCCATAGCTGATGCTAGAGGGTTTCCCAGTATCCGCATGAGGAGTGTATAGCTTTTTCATTCTTTTTCTTTCACTGACTTGTTGCATTGCATCTGCCTTATTTCAAGAAGGTCATCTAAACGATGACTAACCATGGTATAGCATATCTCAAGTTCATTAGTTCATCTTTCCATGAAGATTTTTCCCCCTTCCAACTCTGAAATTTGTTGTCTACGCATGCACCAGTCCACTTAAACATACACATCAAGTTAAATTTCACAGCATTCTCCTTGAGCGGTGCATAGAATCCAGCTACTCTTCTTTTATTTTATGCCTGTGGCTGGGCACATGCTTCCTTTGATATTTATATTCTTAGTTTCCATGTCAGGAAAGTAATAACAAGGCCAGGCATTGTCCACCGGTCAGATTAATTTGAAAGTGGTGAACATCACTCAAAAGAAATATTGCGTTTTACTTGCCGCCCTGAAAATCAATGAAGACATTGACCAGAAAGTACTACCTGAAGTTGTCCCATTGTAAAAAAGTAAAGAAACACATCAATGTTGCGATAAATGTTATAAAAAATGTTCATTCAATTTTAATTGCATTATAATGCACAGAGTGTTCTACATCTAGTGCAGATGAGCGAATATTGAGAGGATGCATATAACATCTTGTGAGAAGCCTTCATATAAATGTGACAAGATTTGGCATTTGATTAGGGCAGTTGGTGGAGTAAAATGAAATTACATTATGATTTTTTGGATCTTTTGACCATTATGGATTTCAAAACATGAGCTTCCCGCTGATCATTTAGGTTGCAAGTGTCATAGTCCAGTACGAATAGATATGGATGACAGTCAGTCAATCATTCAAGGTTTCCATAGTGAGAAATCAAGTCCAATGACAGCTGATAACATAACAAGCTTAACATGATCATTAGCTGAATGGAGATAACTAGCATGTTTGGGCAGCAAATCATTAAACTTTTCTGCTGAATTAGCAAAGCAAGGCACCACGAAATGTTAAGGAATACCTGTCCCAGTGCCTGCCGGCAAAGAGCTCTCAACATTCCTTCTGCTAGATCTTGAGGAATGTCTTTCCTACAAAATTGTTCGGGCCCAAAGCTGTGAGTATGCTAAATTCAAGATGACATGGGACATAAAAGTATAATAAAAACAAAATGTTGAGGGACTGAGAACCAAAAGAAAAAAACAAGAGAAAACGCTCCAATCAAACTTTCCATGTAATATAATCTTAAAGAGAACCAAAAAAGGAATAGAGAAACCTGAAGGATGCTACGGTTGGACCGGGGGCCCACGGAACTAGCTTAAGAACCGTAAACCGGGAAAGTGCCCCACTACAAGAGCCGTCACGCCGTAATGTGACGTAAGGCTACGACTAGTGGAGGCTCACAAGACACAGAGACTCAAAATACGAGTGCTAAAGTACAGATAGGCGAATCATGCACTGCCACCCGTACTCCAAAGCACCAATGGCAGCACAAGAAACTACCGACAAACTCAAGACAAGGCAGCTAGACCTACTCATGTAACGATCCTTGAGTTAGATGACTCAGAGGCAAGATCGTCACAGACAGCAGAACAAGCCGCCAATTAGTCTACTCCTAAACTAGAGGAAACAACACTCCGCAGAAAATGACTCACGGAGACCCGAGGGGACATCAAGAACCCTCAGTACCCTGGACACACAAATCGAGGTAAGACGATACCTCGAGTCATCCAGAACACTGTCTCGAGCTAGACAGAACCGTCGAGACACAGACAAGGTCACCTGTCAACCCCTAGTCTCACCAGGTTGACCGGAACCAGACACGACACACACACACAGACACACACAGCAATATACAAGCACTCCTGGCCACCCCATCATGGTCACGGCCCTCATTGGATGTCAGGAGACACCCACGGGTTAACGGGCAAACCATGAGGTCAAGCCAAGACAAACAGAAGCACCGAAGGATGACACTCTGGGCGAAGCGAACCATCATTCAACCGCTAGGCGAGCCCGACAGTCAAGGAACAGCCGCTACGCAACCAGAGACAAGGATGCAGGTAGTTCTAGATTGAGTCGTTAGGGAACTATCGCAGTCAGGGAAAAGACCGCATCCAGTCACCTAAACCGACCGATCCAGAAACCACCGACACACAGACACCGCCCTAGAACACAAACCTAAGACAGACCAACACATGAACAGACACAGAACAGAACACCGAACAACGCAGAACAGAACACCAGCCATCACGGCTACAACAGGATTGTAACGCACCACCATAGGGGTGTTACCTGCTCTGACGCGCCAAGGGTGGGGTGTCAGGGCAACCAGGCCTAAAGCTACAACTCAGACCACGTAACGTACCAAGCTAGGCGCGCTACACCACCTAACGCACCAAGAGAGGGGCGTCAGGGCCAACGGGCCTAAAGCCTAACACGAACAATGTAACGCACTAGTCCAGGGGCGTTACACAACCTGACGCACAAGGGGAGGTCTGTCAAGGCTAATCGACTGACACGATCTTCGAGGTAGACACGATTTTTAGGAAACTGACAGCCACAGTCCTCAAAAATCACCAGAACGTAACGCACCACCATAGGGGCGTTACAGTCATATAACGATCCAGTATTGGTCCGTCACACGACCCCAGCCGCAAAGGACCCAAAATGACTAACAGTTGTGGCGGTCTATCGTAGGACCGTCACACAGTGTAACGGTCTCTGGTAGGATCGTTACATCGAACTGGGGAGCAAAACAGTGAAATGGTCGAATCGGCCCATTCCACACCCCATTCACGCCGAAGCGTAGGGGAAATAAATCCATACAACCACGGAAGGCATCTGGAAGCTAAAAATGGCACATGCACGCATCCGATCGCGAAAACTGGGCAATTCTGACGAATCTACCCAAATCGGGTCACTGCGGTTCCCAGACTCCTACCGGCCCCAAATGACAACCGATCGGCGCGAAACTGGCGGGTATGGGATCCTGATATCCCGATGGTCATTTTGACAGTAATTATACTACAAACCATCACCACTTTTTAGCCAACCCTACAAATCGTAAAAATAATGATTTTCCCTAAACTGGCCCGATCTCACTCAATAGGGCACCAAACTACGCACAGAGACAGGGAAAACATGCAGAATAAAGTGGCAATCCGTCTCCCTACCTCCACCGAAGGAACCGAGCGCCGATGCGGCTAAACCACACTGAAAATCACAACACGAACCGCCCACGTTAGCTTTGAATCCACGAACGGGATCGTGCCCATGCCACACCTCCATCACGCGTCTCAGCAGCCTCTCGGCATCGTCAGCACGCCTGCGGTCACCTCCGTCTGCAGTCGGAGTCGAGGGAATGAGAGAACAAGAGAGAACGGGAGAGAGAGTGAGATGGCGTGAGAGGAGAGAGAGGGTGGGGGGTTTAAATGGTAAGGAAATTTCCTAATTTTTGAAAAATCTGATTTTTAGCCTGAAAATACACTAATTTAGAAAAATATGTAAAAATAGTCGAAACAATCCTCGCTAAGAGTACATCGCAACTATATTGTCCACGAGTCGATGAATTGAGAAATAAACTCACCGTAGGGCTTCGTAACTTGTACAGGAATAAAACCCACACGGATCATAAAACTCAACTCGGGAGCTACAAAAGTGATCCGAAACTCTACAAAAAGGATCCGAAAGACCTAATAATGATCCAATAAAGATCTAGGGCAATACAGCTAGCCTAGACCGACTTAAAACCTATTGAAACCATATAACGGTCTACCATAGACCGTCAAACCAGATTAGTGGTCACCTATAAGGCCACTAACACCAAATGGCGGTCAGTCGCATGGCCGCTACCAGTGAACCGACTTAGCCAACATAAAGCACCACGTAGCGGTCACCCATAGGGCCGCTACTATAGGGTTGCGGTCTCTAGTAAGACCGCTAAACCATTCCAGTGGGAAAATTGTAGGACTACCCAAAACTCAGTCTTTCCACGTCCCAATCTCGTCTAAATGATGGGAAAACATCCCTAGACTCGATATCAACCTTCCACAAGCCAGAAGGGATCAAACCATCCACGAAACAACAAGAAATAGGCGATTTCCACAAATTCACCCAAAATGACCCATGGGGGTAACCGACCTCCTACCTGCCCCAAATCTTAACCAAACGTAGTGAAACTGGCAGGAATGAAATCCCAACATGCCAGGGGTTCAAATGATACCATTTAAACTGAAAATCATCGCCTAAAAGGGCGAACACGACTCACACCCCCAAAGCATGATTTCACCCTTAAAGCTAGCACACCCGCTCAAACTCACACTATTCAGGTCCAAACCACGAGGGAAAGTAAGAAAAGAGTAGGGCAGCCATCCCCCTACCTCCACTGAAGATCTCGCATGCCAAAATGACCAAACCTCACCGAAAACCACCACACAAACCTCGCCTATGCTTTGAAACCACAGAACGAGATCGTGCCAAGCCCCACGCTCTGGCTCTCGCGCCATCACGTGTCTTGTCATCTCCACAGTACCTCCACCTCGGCCCGGACCTCCTCTGTCTACAGTCGGAGCTTAGGGGGTGAGAGGAGAGAGAATGGAGGGAGAGAGTGAGGAATGTGAGTGAGGAGAGAGGAGAGAGGGTGAGAGATTATAAAAGAAAAGGAAAATAGGAAATTAGTAATATTTCCTAAAATTTGATTTTACGGTGAGTTTGAGAGAATTTAGTTAACTTGTTTAGCTTAATTTTCTCATCCTTGTCAATCTCTTTAATTCCGCTGTAAGGTTGTTTGAGATTTTATTTGGACATCATTTAAGCAGAAGGTTCTATTCACCCCCCCTCTAGAACCGTGTACCTGCACTACGGGACCCAACAGTCAAAATCCAGAATTTTTCTGACGATGCTCTCAAATTGACTCTCTTCCCTTTCTCTCTTAAGGACAAAGCTAAATATTGGTTAGGCGCTTTGGGTAGACCCATAGAAAGTTGGGTTGAAATGTAAAAAGAATTGTTGAATAAATTCCATCCCATTGGGCAAACCAACACAATGAGGAGAGCTATTACAAGATTCACTCAAAAAAACCCTGGGGAACAGATCCATGAGGCATGGGATAGGCTAAAAATTTATTAAGGAAATGCCTGCATCATGGTTTGTCAAGATGGCAAATAGTTCAGGTATTTTACGAGGGATTAACTGATAATTACCGACAAATGGTAGATGCATTATGCGGAGGAGCCTTTATGAGCAAGAGCGAAGATGAGGCATATGATCTTTTTGAAATGTTAAGTGAAAACTATATTAGCCATGCCTCATTATCATCATATGAAAGAATAGTGGGACCGCCTAAGAGGGCAGGAATTTATGAGGTGTAAAATCAGGGAGAGTTTGAGAATAGAATGGACATCAATGCCCTTACTCAAAAGTTGAACAAAATGAACATGCTAGCTTAGAAGATGAAGAAAGTAGATTAGGTGGCTCAGAAGTTAGATGAATTGTTAGCTATGAATAGGCAGGAGCCCTCTTTCCCATCTGCTTCTCACTCTCAACCATTCTCAGATTCTAATCCTCAAGAAGTTTGTGTTCTTCGCTCAAGCCCACATCACATTGTTTCTTATTGCCCTACAGTGGCCTTGCTACCTCTGTTCATCCAAGAATAGATTTTTACTGCTCAAGGTGTCTCCAAGCCAGCCTTTGATCCATACTCTAGCACTTATAATCCAGGCTGGAGAAATCACCTAAATTTTTCTTGGAAAAATCAGCAAGGACCATCCCCATCATCTAATCCCTCAAACCAGCCAGTTTCCAAACAATCATTCCAAGTTCCAACTCAATCTCACCAGAATTTCTCTTATGCACCTTTTCCAAATCAATCTCAATTTCAGCATTCGGAGGCCCCAGAAGCGAGCTGGCGTATGTTTGGGTGAGAGCTGGGATGAGTGGGGGAGGTGGACCCTCTTCTCAGGCAGATAACAGAGAGGAGTTGGAGGATCATTTGGCGGGTGCCATCGAGTGGGCCGAGGAGCAGGAGGCCGAGCTAGCTAAGACTGTGAGTACCAAGCACTTTTATGAACATATCTTTTCTCTCCTTTTGCTCATCTTTGTCTGACCAATTTTTTGTGTAATTTTCCTGTAGAAGATGGAGTTGGAGGCTTCCCTAGCCTCTCGTCGAGAGCTAGAGGGGTGTGTCAAGGACTTGAGACGTCACCTCGAATCGATGGAGACGGTGGAGAGGCTGGAGGGTCTCCTCGACGAGGTGAAGGAGAGGGAGGCTGAGGCTCGAGCACGTGAGATGGACATGGCAATTCGTGAGCGACGATCCCTCGACCAGTTGGAGACCTTGCGATGCCACGTGCTACAGAGATACCAGGGCAGAGGCACTCCAGGAGAGGGGGTTGCTGGACATGCTACTCCCTCCAAGTCACTACAGATCGGAGGGGATATGGAGATTACCTTGGAGGAGCTCCTAGGGATGATGCAGTCACCCCAGACAGAGCAGAGGGCATCCCAGCCTGCAACCTCAGGTTCAAGAGCTTTACGATCTTCTGGTGCGCAGGGGAGGAGTAGGGACGAGGCCGCGATGAGTAGCCAGCGCAGTTGGCCTCGCATTGAGGATGCTGAGTGAGCGAGGAGTAGAGAGATAGAGAGAGAGGATAGAGTGGATGCAGCTGATTTTGTACACTGGGGGTATGCCCCTAGAATCTGATGTAATCGTGTAATAGAATGGACATGTATTGCTAATCGAGAACCATTCCTTTAGTGTACTGTTCTTTTGGCTTGCTTGACGTTGTCTTCCCCTTTTCACCTATTTTAGCTACACTCAAAAGGGAAAATGGTTAGTGTAGCTTGATTTTAGCCCCCTGCCCAAGATAGATCATACCTTTCATCGATGTAGGGTCAGAAGGCTAAATCTTATTAACAAGATTAAAATTGGAAAGTAAACATGGGATGCACATGCAAGCAAGCCACATGCAAACGAAAAAGGAAATATGATCATGCAAATGTGCAAGCAGATGCAAAGCGTATTTTTGGCTTTTTGGGTGGTTTTATCTTATTTTTGTGTGTTTTTTTTCATGTTCATATTTTTGTTTAAGTCATGCACTGTCGCCAATTTCTGTAAGATAGATCATGACCTCCACCTTACGAATTTTACCCAGATCTTCCCTTAACAACTTTTGGGCTAAATTTTGGAGGGATCGTACCTCTTCCTGTATTCTTCGCACTGCCGCTGAGCTCGCATCATTCGGAGATCTGTGCTTGGCGTGGCGAAGATTTTCGTGGGACTACGCAGGCCAATCTGTGCAGATCCGATCTAGTACCAACAACAACTTGCAGAAGCTGCTCCGCCTTCCTCCTCTCAGATCTAACTGGATCCTTCACTCTGGATCTTCCTCCAGACGTCGTCGACTCTCTCCAGGAAGCGGAGATCCATTCTGACACCATTTTTCCTATAATTTTTAGTTTTCTTGTACAGTTCTGTGCTAGTAGAACCGGAGCCTTGGTGCAGGCGCTATCACACCCAAATCTGATTAGATCTGATCGCGTCATTTGGCCAAGTTGTTCTTCATCTAGTCGTCGACGTGCTCCTACAAATAGAACCTTGATCAGATGTTGGATCCAGTCGTACCGACATCCGCAAGTTTACTGTGCCGGGTGACCAGCGCGGGCAGAACCACTCGACCATCAATCGGCTCACCCGATCGGCCCCGACTCACCTTCCTCGTCTCCTACGAGTGCGGCCTGTCAACCCGAGCTTCAGTAGCCCTGAAATTCGTGCTTGTAGCCTATTATCTCCCTGTGAGGAGTGGGCCATATATGTGAAATTGTAATAATATTCATTTGGATTCGGCCGGGGTTTCTTCCCGACGCGCTAGTAGTGGAGGTACACGATGTGCCTTGCATGCACCTTCACCAATTTGGTATACTTTCTTATATACTACATTTGTGAGATTAGGGCCGTAGCCAAATTACAAATCTCCATGATTGTGAGTGTGAGCTCCCGTTCCTTAGCTCCAGTCGGGCACCAAGCTCAAACTGCATCACCCTAGGCGACAGTGGTTCCTTAACCGCTACGATCCCACGCTTCCCTCGCAGGGATGATCGTAGGGCTAGAGCGAGTTTCTTGTTGAGAGACGTCTCCACCTGGAGAACGCCATGGAGGTCAATCGCCCGACTTGCCTTTAGTGTGCAAGTGCTGGCCGCACTTCAAGTCGGTCGTAAGTCTTAGCCCAGTCGTGTATGGAAGACCAACCATGAAAAAGTAAGTTTTGGGAGGCCAAACTAACTAATGGTAAACCAACAACCGTATGGGCCTTGCATATAAAAATAGCTTAAGGCTAATGGGTCTTATATAAATGGGTTTAGTTCTATATATATATATATATAGGACTGATAAATAAAACCCACCTATATGCATGAACAAATTGCATATTTGGGCTCTCACCCATTCACCCATCAGGACCACCCACAAACGTGGGCTTTCACCCTACAGCAACCCAAACCCACATGCGACCACCCAACTCAATAAGCTTCGACGAGGCTTGTATGGGAGGGGAAGGTTTAGGGTTTTCAGTGTTAAAAAAATGGCAAGCGGCGACGGTAATAGCAGGAGAATTAATGTGTGGAAGGTTTTCAAAACCCTTCCTTTGAAAACGATCAAACCCTCACAATCACTCCAACTCCTCTATATAATCAACCCACCGTCGAATGGGCTAAAGGCTATTGATACTACTGCCGTTCGTCGCCCTTGCTGTTGCCTGCAACAAGGAACACCCATCTTCCTCCTGCTGCGTGGTGAAGACGTGGTCGTCTTCCCTCTGCTACTTACCTTGCAACCGTGAAGAAGGCGTGAGGCTTCTCCCTGCTGCTTCTACATCATTGTCTGACGTCCTCGTACCTCGTTCTTCACGTCGAAAGGTAGGTTTTATCACCCAGATAACAACTCTTAATAGCATGCAATAGACGCTAGCTCCATCTTCACGCCTCCGTTCAAAATCCTTTGCATGATTCTACGTGGTTTATAATGTGTTTGCATGTATTATCTTTAGTTAATTAATATGGGAAACATGCTTAAAAAAATTTTATCCATGAAACCATATGTCTAAAAATCACAAGGTGTATATGACTGGAATCCTTATATTTTTCTTTAAATTTTCATACCCTTTGTGATAACATTAACCAGCAATATTAACTCATTTATAATTTAATAGAACTATTTCATTTACACGACAAATCCTGCAGATCACAGTAGCAACATAGTTATAGTTTGTTTTTGGGATGGCCTGTTCGTGGGTGCCGGAGTGACCTTTGGCCATGAAATTTTATGGGGGTGTTACTGAGATAGTGACCGAGGTAGTAGGGATGGTATCTCCTTTTTTCAATCCTCCTAACTCAAGACAGCCCTCCTCTTAAGTAATTTTTTTTTGAACATCATGTTAGGTAGAGTTTTTCGGGCTCTTTGATTTGACATATAAATATAGTTGATAGTCTTGGCTAGCAGTGTGTAGAGGGTCTTATTGATTGCCTCTGCATGTATCAAAATTTATCACATGGAATTACCCCTTGGTAGTGAAGTCGCCGAGTGAGAGTTCAAACTCTGCAATACCCATGGGGACTTCAAATTTCTGGTTGAAACCAGCAATTCTGATATCCTTGACCTCGATCAGGTGCACATCAAAATAGTGTTTCTGATATACCCGATAGGGGAGTATGTTGACTACTGCTCCTGGGTCAATCAATATTCTGCTTATTGGTTGCCTGTTCAATTACCCCCTCATATAGAGGGGTCTGTTGTGATTGACGGAGGGTAGAAGCATGTCTTCCTCTGTAAATGTTATAGCCACCCCCGACTGTGCTTTAGCAAAACAACTCTCAAAGTAAGCTAGGGTTTGTAGGGCTGTGATGACGGCTTGTCTTGTTTCTTCATCGAGGGAGAGTATATCCCAGACAGGGAAGCTTACGGGGATTCTCTTCAGCTACTTCACCATTCTGCTGGTGGTTCTAACATTGGTCAACCTCAGTTCTTCAGACCTTTTATGCCACCCTTATGATGCTCTTGAGGAGCTGGCTCAAGAGGTAATTCATCTTTTTCTTCAAGTGTCGCCTGAACTTGTTGCGCCGGTCCGACTGGCTCCTTCCCTTGTACAAATTCGGCGAAGCTTGGAACACTCGCATGGTCTTTATTTGTTGAGGGGAGACTATTAAGGGTAAGGTGAGAGCAGCCTTGACCCTCCATTGTGGTTGTGGGCATGACCGCTTGCCCTCCCGAGATGATAGAAATTTAGTGAAGGAGGGGACCTCCCTGCTGCTTGCATGCTCAGGGTAAAGCCCTGGTGGAGTAGGAATTTCTTCACCTTTGACTTCAAGCTGGGGAACCTAGTATAGTTGTTTACCACGTAACATGATGATGTGGTTAGCCTGGGGGGAATGCCCCTGTAGCACCCTGGATCTCTAGCGGATCTTTATTGGGTCCTGCAGGATCTTTATTAAGTTTTCAGATCCTTTTAGAAGAGTTTCGGACTGCTTTGGTAGCTCCTGAGTTGAGAATATTTCGACCATTCATCCTTCAGTTCCTCGACTCGTGGTCACTACAGTTGCATTGTACTCTTCGCCAGGATCGTTTCGGCTATTTTTTACAGATTTTTAAGTCTTGGTTAGGCATTTAATGGAAATTATGAACTATCCCGTTTAACTGTCCAATAGTGCAAATCTTATAGATGGCTTGCCAAACAAATCAGAACATATTCAAACAATCTTAATAGATCAACTTACACGTGCAAGCCTTTTACATCACAATTTCCATATATTAAACCTGAACTTTAGTTTAGTCAACATATGTTAACAGAATCATATGATGCACAGATTGACGTTCACACTATGGACATGCATCCAGCCACCATTTAAGGGATAACAAACACATAGAGAGGCGCCCATACGAAGGCAAATTAGACAAGTGGCCTAAACATTAGAAGCCTATCAGCCTTAATCAACTGCACAGGATTGACAGTCAATATTCCATCCACCATACCATATCTTATTCTATGTTCCGAATTTTAACAAAAGTTCATTTGTCCTCAGACCATGGGCCTAATCCCGCAACAGACATTAGTTTTGGTTTGTCGCCTCACGCCTCCTTAAGATAACACTGTCTATGTGCTTAATTTCATACAAATTTCTTAACTGGCTGAATAAAGAAATAACTCATTAACTAAGGTTAATGGTCAATCAAAACATAAATCATAAGATCAGAGCTTAGCATATCCATCTTGGGTCCTAATCATGCATGCTTACTTTGGGTTGCATAAAACCCCCAATCAATTCATACATCTTGAACACATCAATTCAATTTCTAAATATCAAAGTATTGTTAAAACAATATACATAAAGAATAACATACGCTCGGTTTGTCATGTGCCTATCTTAAAGATTCACAGACTGTATAACTTCTTCTGAGCTTCTTCAATGATGTTTGCGTCCCTTCCTACGTATCTCAAGTATTAAGACCTAGATACAGATGAATATCTATTAAAACATTCCAATACATTATATACTTCTTAGTAATTACTGATAACAAAAACCCATACCTTCTTTTTCTTCCCTTCTTCTTCCTTCTCTTACCCCAAATTCTCATTCTGTGAGTATCTTAGAAAGAGTATAGACTTACTCAGATAACCATAGCCTCAACCGCCATCAGAATTTGCCCTTACTACCGCCATAGGGATTTACATCCATAAATTTCACATAATTTGAATTCTTTTTTTCTTTCAATCAACATAATCTTTTTCTCAGTCACCACCACCTAAAGAAAATAAAGAATTAATATTCCTAAGTATAATAATCCCAATAAGGGTATTCCATAACAAACCAAAGCAACTCTCTATAAACCTAAAACATCCCCGCCAATAAAAAGCAAAAAATAACCTATCCCTTCTATACGATACATATGGTCCATAACAAATGTATAATATACATTATATATACAACACAAATAATATTTGATCTCTCAAAAAAAATCTTTGAACAACTATCTATAATTCTAAATATAAAATCTAATCATAATAAACTCTAGAGATCTAATATTCTCTAAAATATATTAATATACATATCACTGTTACTTTAACAAAATTATACGTTCACTATTGTTGTAACCTCCAATTGTCAGTCGTCAACGTAACTATAGTTAGATTTAACTAGACGTGAGTAAAAACTAAAATGCCTATAGTTATCTTCTTCCTCTTTCTCTTCGATGGATTTTCAAACCCTACAATGATGGCGGTGGCGCCACGAGGGGTGGTAAGTTAGGGACATCAAGGGTTAGGGATGGCCCTCCTGTCCCGTAGAGAAAGAAATGTGGAGATAAGAGAGGTGAAGTGTGTACAATAGAGAGAGAGGGGGGGATGGGATGGGATGGGAGAGAGACAACAGGGAGGGGGGACACTGGAGGAGTCTCCTCTGACGCTGAGAGAGAGAGAGGAAGAGAGAGGGGGGGGAGAAATGTGGAGAGAGTGGATGGGGTGAGAGAAAGGGAGTGCGGGAAGGGGGACGTCGGAAGCGTCTCTCCCTCTGGTGACGGTGACAGAGGGGGAAAGAGAGAGGGAGAGGGAGAGAGAGAAAGCGAGAGCGAGACCGAGTGGATGGGGTGCGAGATAGAGAGAAAGTGTGGGAGGGTTGATGCCGGAGACGTCTCCCCCTTTGGCGGCGATGGGGGAAAGGAAGAGTGGGGAGAGAGAGACAAAGAGAGAGAGAGAAAGCGAGATCGAGAGGGAGTGGATGGGGTGAGAGAGAGAGAGGGGAGAGGGAGAGAGATAGTGAGAGAGTGAGAGTGAGGGGGAGAGAGAGGAGGGAGATGAAATCGCTATGTCTGAGAGTAATTTCATCTCGCTCCTCTCTCTCTTTCTCTCCTAATGTCCGCCTGCACCCCCCGTCCCCCTCGCCCTCTCCTTCTCTCTCTCTTTGTCTCCCTTGCTCACTCTTCCACTGTCGTTTGGCGTCCCCCTCCCCCTTTCTCTCCCTCTCTCTCTACCTTCCTCTCCTCTCTCCCTCTCCCTCTCACGTGTCTGAGGATGCCATAGCTCTACTAAGGTTGTGATGCTGTGCCAATCTAATGAAAGTTTGGGATAGTTTTTGGCTAAAACGAAGAGAGGGTGAAAGTGCCAAGACCTAAGGATGGATATCACTGATATGGGGAGCTCACGGATCATGGGAGACATCCACTTTGGTGGAATAGTGCCTTGGCCCAGGGAGAAGCCGAGGTAATAGAAGGAGAAAGAAAACAAAAAAGAGAGAGGAAGAATGGAAGAAATATCAGCATTCTGAGGGAAATTGAATGAAATAAAAGAAATTACTTTGACTTACCTCTCTCAAGGAGCTGTTAGATGCCTAGGGATGGTAGTCAGTCTTTGCAGCACCCCGTGCTCCTTCCTAGCCAGTTTTAGCCCGTGGTAGGCGACCTCGCCCATGGAGCTTGCTTCAAGGGCCCTCTTCATGGTGATTTAGGTGAGTTTAGCAAGATTTTCAAGACTTAAAAGAGGGGTTTTGTGTGAGATACGAGTTTAGGGTGCCCTCCTACTTATAGAGCCCAAATTCTTGGCCTAATCCCACTAAGATTAAGGTAGGATAGCCCCAAATCGGGTTAGGATAGACTTTAGCATGAATTGGGACTCTTTACCCATGGTTTGGGACTCTCCAAGAGAGTCCTGATCGGAGCTAACAGAGTTTCCTAGAACGTGGTCTATCGAGCAACCGCAAAATAGTTGATGGCAGTCTCCAAAGGGCCGTTTCTTTGTCTTCTACACACTTTGCCTCTCTGGCGGTCTAAACGGTCTTGAGGAGGCCATTTATACATTCAAATGGTCAAGGGAGAATTGTCTTTACTATCTATGCGGTCCAAGAGGGACCGTTTACTGCCTTCTTTGAGCTCGTGGCTAGTTCACCTTCATCAGTCTACTCTGAGACCGTCGAGTCCTGGGAGCGGCCATTTGGGTGACCGCCTCTCTCTCTCTCTACTGCCTTAGTTTTTTGTTTTGTTGACATTCTACCCAAATCTCTCCGTCTCTCCCTCTCACTTTCACGTGTCAGTCGTAGGATTCGTCGTCAATCGCTCAGTATCACCATGCACACATTTGCAAAGGCAAAAACATGTCACATCCATAATAAAAGTACATGTGTCGCACATGGTACATCAGGCCAGTCCCTCTCCTGAACATCCATTGTCACCAGTGCCTCCACACCTCTTCGACGGCGGGGACATGGCTGAACTCCCCTCCTTACGGTGTCGTCGGAGACGCTCCTTTGCCTCATTCCTCTGATGGCCAGAGGAGCTAGTGAAATAGCTTTGATACGCACTGCTATGTGTGATGCTCTAGCTGGCGCTGCAATGTCGTATGGGGTCCCTCAGTGCCCACACCTCTCCTCATAACTCTGTAGCCTCTATGTGAGCCTGCTCTGCCTCAGACCGATATCGGTCAGTCGCTGCTGCCTCGACCCAGCAATGCTCCGCCTCGACTCGGGCACGCTCTACCTCAGCCCGATAACTACCCACCGCTGCTGCCTCTGCTCGACAGCACTCAGCCTCTACATGATAATGCTCCGCCTCAGCGCGAAAGCGCTCTACCTCCTCTCTCTATCAAGTTGCCTTGCTCAGCACCGTTGCTAGATCAGTCGTCTACATATACACACATCATGATCAACTAGTGCATTCATAATCATAATCAACCAGGGGAAAGCACAGCTGTTTACTTACCCTCTCAACGAGTGCGGCCTCAGCCTCCTCTGCTCGTGCCACTGTCCGGGCAAACTCTGCATCCCGCTTGGCTCGATCCGCGGGTGACTGAGAAGAGGATGGCGCATCAGCTCCCTGACACTGGACTCCCTCACCACGCTGCACATAGGGGCATGTCAGTTTCATAGGCATCACATAAATGCTTTAAGTCTGAGGTGGAGTAAAGCTTACCAGGAGGTCCAAGGAGGGCTGGAGGTCATCCTGCTGTTGGACTGTGGAGTAGAGCAACCCCTGGAGCTTCGCAATTCGTCCCTGGGTGTGGAGCTACATGTAGAAAGGCAAGCGTCAATGCATTGTAAGCATGAACATATTAGAAAGCATGAGTTTAGAGTCGCACCAGTCATCGTGCGCCACTGAAGACCTGGTCTCCGTAGTGACGGGCGTAGGCTGTCAAGTAGGCCTCGTCACTCATGGCTCGGGCGCGCACCACTTGCCCCAGCCCTGTCTAGTCCTGGATCTGGTCCACTGCTCGGGTGATCCAGTCTATCTCCACCGCCAACTCGCATGCGTGGCGTCCTACGTGCTCCTCTGGCTTCTCGCATGCCGGGAACTCTACCTCTGCCTGATGGAGGCCCGCGGTCCTCATGATCAATCGGTAGTGGAGTGGCTTGACCACATTCATGTAGTGGATCTAGATGTCCCATCCTACGTACGCTAGGGCTGCCACTACCCATTGTTGGCCCTCGTGGCCCTCTCTCTGGTATGGCATCCACCGGACCTATCAAGTAAGCAATTGCATCAATATTCAGGCATATAGTTGCATTTACATGAGGCTCAAGTTTAGATCTTATCGATGCATAAGGTAGAGTGTCGATGTCATCCTAGATCGACTGAACCTGGTGACGTAAGGAGCCTACCTCCCGAACTGCTGTCCATCGCCGTGCAATAGGTATCCGATCGAGGTGTACCTCCTGCCCCCTCCTCACCCTAGGGAGGTACACATAGGCCCACACATGCATTGCATTTCACCAAAGTGTCAGCATATAGCAGTTATAGCATCATATGGCAATTGCACAAGCATTTTGGAGTCGGGTTTTACCTGGAGCAGTGGGGAGAATCCACCTAGCATCGTCTGCCAGCTGGTGGAGCTGAGGGTGTCAAAGAGGAAGGCTAGCACGACTACGCCCCATGCGTACTCTCCAATCCTTTCAACCACCTCGAGTAAGGGTAGTAACCGGCAGCTCACTCCGTCTGCCCTGGTGGCGAACAGCAACTTCTCAAAAAATAACATCAGGAATCATCGTAGGACCACGTCTACCTCTGGTCTTGGCTCTGCTGCCACCTGCTTTCTTGCCCGGTCCGTCAGGCACCCAAAATGCTGCTCAGGCATCTCCCTAACTGCGATCCCGGCTCCCCGTAGGCCCAAGCTCTCCTGCAGTCGTGCCCTCAATAAGGTAGATGAGTGACGCTCTGGTCGGTGCAGCTCCAGACCCAACAGCCTCTGGGCTAGCTCTCGGTAGTCTACGTGAGTCTTCTCGCTCACTGGTGCTCCGTGTACACGTAGTCCGGTCATCCATGCCACATCCTCTAGCATCGACACCATGTGTCCCCATGGGAACATGAACGTCTGACTAACCGGGTCCCACTGGTCGTGCAACGCGTACAGTAGAGCTGTGTCTAGTCTCGCCACCTCCATGCCGAGGAACTCTCCGAACCCCATGGGGATGAGCCGCTCCCCCGGGAAGTCCGGTAGTGCCAGGAGCACCATCCATGCGAGGACGATGCCCAGCGCCGTCCCGACCGCGAATCCGATGCCCATGCCGAAACCACGTTGGCGCTTGATCTCGGGCACCACGACCGCGATCGCGGCGTTGTAGCCCTTGTCGTAGCTGTCCATCGCGCGCGCCAGGTTCGGCTTGTTCATGGCGCGGGCGTGGAGCGGAAACTGTGCGACTGCGCTCATGGCTATGCGGCCTCCGGGGGCTGGGGCGCTCGCGGCGTCGCGTTGCGATCGCGCTTGCGCAGGGCTTCGCGGATGTCGGACACCGTGGCGCGGTCGGCCAGCGTGTCCTCGTTCACGTCGATCACGCCGGGGTCGCGCTCGGGCGGCAGATCGGCGGGGATGGTTACGAGCTTCATGGGCTGCTCCGTCATGGCGAGCGCCTGCGCGAACAGGCGGTCGAGTTCGGTCTGCGGGGTCATGCGGCAGCCCTCGTCTGCGCCGCGAGCATGTCGCGGTAGGCGGCGACCACGCGCAGGTCGGACTCGCGCTGCGCGAGCGTGTGCAGCACCGGGCCGCCGATGGCGCGGCGCTTTGCGTTGAGGTAGGGGCTGAACCCGTCGTCGCGCTCGCCCTTGCGGTGGTAGCGGCGGGCGCGGGCCATGAAGTACAGCGGGTCGAGGCGGATCACAGCGCACCCGCCAGATGGGCCATGCCCACCAGCACCGCCCCGCAGGCGGCCAGCACGAGCACGAACGCCCGACGCTCGGCCCGCTGCAGCTTGCGCAGTTCGGTGGTGTCGTGCATTGCCAGCGGCCTGGCAGCGTGTTCGTTCATCCGTCTTCCCCTCTGGGTGCCCGCTGCGGGGCGACGGATGCATTATCCCTAACGGATAGTTAAATGCAATCCGTAACGGATAGTTTATTGCGCACGAATCCGGAACGGATTGTTGCGCTCATGGAATTATCAGGGGCCGGACCTGTAGCGGGTGTTTTCGATGGTCCCGTAGACCACGCCGGTCGCCTGATTTCGAAACGTGATCTTCCGGGTCCAGCGATCTTGGCTTCCGGCGATTCGGTGGGAGAGACAGGCTGCGGCCCCCGATTGATCGGCGAACGAGAGCCGCGTCCAGCGCGAATCGGTCAGCAGGACGGCTCCCTCCCGCGTCATCTCTCCGGGCCGGATGGCGCCGCTTTGTTCCAGCATGTCGGTCACCCGCTGGCACTGGGCGGATACCGGTCGATCTGGTTGGGCTACAACTGGATCCGGCGCAGGCGCCGGAGTAGGGACAGGCTTCCGGACGGTCTCGGTGTGAGCTCCGGCCAGCATCAGGCCGCCGGCCACTGCCACCAAGCCGCCGGCCACCCACCACCTCGAGGAATCCTTCATTTCCCTCTCCGCATCTGCTTGAGCATCGCCAAGGCAAGCTCCTGGCTCTCATCCGGCACCTCGCGCAAGGCGTCAAGAATCGCCTGCTCCATGCCCGTCTTCGCCTCTGCCGGCGCGCCCTTGACGGCTTCGTCCAGGGACACGTCCAGCACATCGCACAACCCCCTCAAGTGCTCCATCTTCCGCGGCCTCCGCGTGCCATTGAACCAGTGCCCGACGACGGCAAGGCTGGGCGGCTTCACGCCAATGGGCCAAGGGTAGCGCTCGAGTCGCTCGTGCACCTGCTCATACGTCCAGCCGAGCGCCATGCGTCGGGCATTGAGTGTCTGGTGCAGTCGCATCATGGGGTGAGACGCCGAAGCGGATAGGGGGTGAGAAATTTTCCGGGGAAGGGGCTTGCAATTGCCTATCCGCTCGGGATAATGGGCCATCAATCCGATACGGATAGGACGATGGATCCCCGAGACACCCTGAAGGCTTACGTGGTCGCGCAAGGCGGCCTCCCCGAAGCAGCAAAGAAGCTCGGGATGCCTTACCAGACGCTCCGCGGGATCGTCTCGGGCTGGCGCGGCGTTTCGCGAAATCAGGCTCGGCACATGGCGATCGAGTCGGGCGGCGAGCTCGATGCTGGTCAGCTGATTTGGATTCGCCCGACGAAGGGCGTCGAAACAAAGGTTGCTTGAACTCACCGACTCGGTTCCGCAAGGGATCGGGTCTTTTTTGTAACCGCAAGAGCCTGTCCGCCGCTGTACCCGCGTGTCGGACAGGTGGGAAATCACAGGGGCAACATATGAACGACGAAGGACAGATTCCCATGTTCGTCGAAGACTTGAACGAAGCCATCCGGGCGACGATTCAGGCGCTCGGCGGCTTCAAGACGGTGGGCGCGGAACTGAGGCCGGAGAAGTCCGCGGTCGACGCGGGAAAGTGGTTGACCGACTGCCTCAACGACAACAAGCGCGACCGGCTCGACCCCGAGCAGTTGGCTTTCATCCGACGCAAGGCGCGCGCTGCGGGATGCCACATCCTCGCCAGCTTCGAGATGCGCGAGGCGGGCTATGCCCGACCGGTGCCGATCGCCCCGGAGGACGAGGCCGCCGAACTGCAGCGCAAGTTCATCGAGTCGGTGAGGGCGCTGGAAGTGCTGCAGCGCCAGATGGCGCGGGTGGGGTCGTGAACCAACTGGCCATCGACTTCGGCACCGCGCGCGCCAAGCGCCGCCCCGAGCGCCCCTATTTTCCGACGACGCCCCTGTCCCGTGACCAGCTCGCCGGCGCCATGCGCACCGCGGAGCTGCAGGACGAGGCCGTCGTCGCCATCTTCCGCGCCGAGGGGCGCCCGCTGTCGCCGTCCCAAGTGCACGCGATCGGGCTCGAGCACGGTCGGCGCTGGCTCCTGACCAGCGTCCGGCGGTCGATCACCAACCTGGCCGACCCCGCGTGCGGTGTGCTGGTGCGGCTCAACCTGACGCAGCAGGGGCCCTATGGGCGCCCCGAGCACTGCTGGGCGCTGCCGGCGCAGGGCAGGGCGGCGTGAGCGACACCTACACCAAGCTGTTCAGCAGCATCACCGAATCGACCATTTGGTGCGAGCCGGCCGGCACGCGCCTGCTGTGGATCACCTTCCTTGCCAAGTGCAACCGGCACGGCGAGGTCTACGGATCGATTCCCGGCATGGCGCGACTGGCGAACATCACGCTCGACGAGTGCGAGCGTGGGCTGGCGGCGCTGCTGGCGCCTGACCCCTACAGCCGCACCCTGGATAACGAAGGTCGCCGCATCGAGCCCATCGACGGCGGCTGGCGAATCCTCAATCACGCGAAGTTCGACCGCCTGCGCTCGGCCATCGAAGCCGAGGAGCGCGAGCGCGAGCGCAAGGCGAAATGGGACCGGGAGCACCGCGGGAACAGGCCGAATGCGGCTCACCGTACCCCCGACGTACCCCCGACAACCCCCGACGCACCCCCGACGTTTTCCGACGCCCCACCAACACCAACCGTAACTACAAGAGCAGAAGCAAAGGCCACCGTGCGGCAAGCCGCACACGCGGACGGCTTCGATGCCTTCTGGCAGGTGTACCCGGTGAAGAAGGGCAAGCAGGCGGCGCTCAAGGCATGGGCGCGCCTGAAGCTCACGCCGGAAGCCGTGGACGCGGTGCTGTTCAAGCTCCGGCAACAGGTCGAGCGCGACGACGACTGGCTCCGCGGCTTCGCACCGCACCCCGCGACTTACCTCAACGGCGCGCGCTGGAACGACGAGATCGCCCAGCCTCGGGTGCGCGGCGGCCCGGCGCCGGCAGAGCCCAGCAAGACCATGCAAGCCATCCAGACCCTGATGCGAGGAATCCCCAATGCCCAACCCGAACTGGCTCGACGAGGAGATCCGCCGGGGCTTGAGCAAGCTGCTCTGCCTGCGCCTGGACGGGTCGCCCGCGGGTGACATGGTGGAAGGCACCGCCCAGGCGTGGCTCGACGCCGTGACCTACCGCCGCCAGTGGGTCGAGCAGCGCGACGCCCCGCGGGTCGCCGAGGCGTTCCGCGTGCTGGTGGCGACCTGCCGGAAATGGCCGGCGCCGCACGATCTGATCGAAGCCCTGCCGGCGCCGGAAGCGCAGCCGCGGATCGCGCGAGAGAGCGGGATCCCGTCGACGCGCGCGGGCCGGATCCAGCGCATGTCCGAACTGCTGGGCGACGGGCTGAATCTGCGGGCGATCGAAGAGGGCAGGCGGGCGTGACCACAACCGTCTACCGCCCGCTGCACGATTGGCAGCGCCACTATCCGACCGCCAAGCGCATCGCCGCTGCGCTGCTGGCCGACCCCGCCGTTTTGACGCTGCGCACCCGCCGGCTTGAGGTCGATGTCCGCGCGCGCTTCGGGGTCTGCCCCAGCACGGCGAGGACGGCGATCGGCATGGCGCGCGCTGCTGTAGCAGAAGCGGCAGAGGAATGCATTCCGACGGTCCACGTGGAACCTGTAGAAGCCATTCCTCCTGGCCGCTCCGGGTACTGTTCGTGTTGTGATGTTTTTCACGGGCGACAGCGTTCTTCGTATTGCGTGAGTTGCCATTCGGCCTACATGCGTCAGTGGCGAAAAACTCACCCATTGACGCCAGAGCAGCGCAAAAAGGACAACGCCAGAAGCCAAGCGTCTGTCGCTCTCCGGCGAGGAAGAATCGTTCGCCAGCCCTGCGAAGCATGCGGTGCTCACGCGGAAATGCACCATGACAATTACGACAAGCCGCTAGACGTGCGGTGGCTATGTCGACCTTGCCACATGGCCCATCATGCAGCGGAGAAGGCGGCATGACCGCCCCGGCCAACGTCATCACCCTGCCGCCCACGGACCGCGAGGACACGATCCGCCGCGTCGCCGAGGTGCTTCGGTTCTTCCAGCTTGGCAAGCCGGTGAACGTCAAGCTGACGATCGCGCGTCCCGAGCGATCGATTCCGCAGCTGCGCTACCTGTGGGGCGTGCCGTACCGGATGCTCGCCGAGCAGTTCGGCTATGAGCCCGACGAGATCAGCGAGTACCTGTGCGGGCAGTTCTGGGGCTGGAAGCCGAAGCGCCTGCCTGGCGGTCGCAGCGTCGAGGTGCCGATGCGCACGACGACCGAAGACGAGGACGGCAACCGCGACGTGATCGACGGGCAGGTGTTCTGGGATTACGTCGAATGGATCCAGCGCGTCGGCGCGCGGCATGGGCTGGTGATCCCAGACCCCGATCCGAACTACAAGATCGAGAGGGCCGCATGAGCATCCGCGACCTGTACGCGAAGCTGCCGCAGGAGGCGCCGGACTACCTCGCATGGGTGCGCTCGCTCCCCAGCGGCGCGTCCGGCTTGATCGGCTGTCAAGCGCACCATCGCATCGGCGGGCGCCTGTCCCAGCGCAAGACGAGCGACTTCGAGGCCATGCCTCTGACGCCGCGCGAGCACGCGCAGTTGCACGCGGGCATGGATGGCTTCGAGCGCGAGCACGGCAAGACGGAGTGGGAGATGGTCGCCAAGACGCTGCTCGAGGCGATCCGCCTGGGCGTGCTGGTGCTGGACAAACGGGCCGCGCGCGAGCTTGGCCCCGAATCGAGGTCATCGTGATGGACGGAACGAACGCCCCGCCGGACCCGCGCACGCTGCTGTGGGAGCAGTTGTTCGCGCTGGCCGAGGGCGAGAAGCGGGGCGGCGACGGTCGCGCGCTGCGGCTGCTGACGCGGTATCGCGACCGGCTGGAAAAGCCGAAGGCGCGACCATTGCACCAGGACGATGGCGCGTGAATCGATTCGCACGAGGCCGTTCGAAGAAAGTCGACGGCATGAACAAGACCGAGGCGGCCTACGCCGCGCACCTCCGGCTGCTTGAGCAGGCTGGCGAGGTGGCGTGGTTTGCCTTCGAGGCGATGAAGCTGCGGCTGGCGAAGAACACGTTCTACACGCCCGACTTCATGGTGATGACGGCAGACGGTGAACTGCAGGTCCACGAGGTGAAGGGATTCTGGGAGGACGACGCGCGCGTGAAGATCAAGGTCGCTGCGGCGCTGTACCCGATGCACTTCCTCGCCATCCAGAAGGACGGCAAGGGTTGGAAGGTGGAGGACTTCGGATGAGCCAGCGCGACTACGAACGCGCCAAGCTCGCCGGGCTCTCCGCGCGCCAAGCCGGCAAGCCGCGCGACGCGAACCCATACCGCAACAAGCCGTCACTGCGCATGCAAGCCGAAGCGTGGGAATCGGGGTGGATCGAGGCGGACAGGATCAACAGGGGGAAATGATGACGACCGACGAATTGGAATGCCTCCTGATCGAATGGGGGGCGCTGAGCAAATACGAGGAGGCGCGCGAGGATGGGCCGACAGACTTCCACGTTCTGCAACGCGCGCGCGAGTTCGCCCCTGGCACTCGGGAGCGCGCGGCGGCGCGGCTTGTCGGGCGTGATGGCGGCGAGCGTCGCCGGCTGATGGCGCGGCAGCTCAGGGCGTGCGGGATCCGGGTGGTGCCCATGGACTACGTCGACCCGGTCGCCGGCACGCCCACACGCAAAGCCGCGCCCATGTCCCGCGCTGCGCACTCGATCCCCGAACGGCTGCGCGCCGTCCACGACTCGGCGATCGAGCTCTATCGCGTCGACACGCTGGGCGGCCTGGTGCTGAGGCAGGAGTATTGCGGCTACGGGTCCCAGCACGCCAAAGCGGAACGGGTGACGGTGGCGATGTCGACGCCCATCGGGATACGGGTCTACCGGGAATCGCTGGCGCGGGCGAAGGGCTGGATGCACGCGCGATTGCTGTCGAAAGCCGCTTGACCAGTGTCATCGCGTTTGCTACAAATGGCGCACTGTCAAGAATTGCCCCCGAAGCCCTGCCGGAAACGGTGGGGCTTCGTCGTTTGGGGATGCCGTCTTTCCTCGCTGCAGCCCAGTGGGGAACCGTCGCCGGCCTGCACCCCTGTCAGGCCGGCGGCGACCTTTTCGCCCGTCATCCCGCGCCGATCAATTCGCCGAGCCCAGCGGCCAGCGGTGACGGGCACCCATGCGAGGCCGCCATGTCCTTCGATTCCGCCTTGGAGTTCGTCCTGGGGTTCGAGGGCGGCTTCTCCGATCACCCGCGCGATCCCGGCGGCCGCACGAACATGGGGATCACCCAGCGCACGCTGGATGCCGCCCGCAAGGCGCACCCGGGCTGGAACCTGCCGGCGGACGTGGCGACGCTGCGCCGGCCGCAGGCGGGGAGCATCTACCGGGAGGAATACTGGGACGCGGTGCACGGCGACCAGCTGCCGCCCGGCGTGGCGCTGATGGTCTTCGACGCCGCGGTGAACCAGGGGCCGGCGCGCGCGAAGCGCTGGCTGCAGCAGGCTGCAGGCGTGACGGCGGATGGGGTCATCGGCCCCAAGACGCTCGAAGCGGTGGACGAGTCATCCTCGCTGGCATTGATCCGCGAGATCGCGACCCTGCGCGCGATGGCCTACTTCGAGACCGGGAACATGCGGACGTTCGGCAAGGGCTGGATGCGCAGGCTGATGGGCGCCGTAGTCGAGGCAACGAGGGTTTGTTAAATAATTATAGTACTGATATACAATAGTCATAGATTTTGCATTCTATATACGAAGGGCCTTAATGTCTATTATTGAGTTTATTTCAAACATGCGACTCGACTGAGTCGATCTAAATCAGGCCCAAGTCGGGCATACTTGTACTAGATCAGAGCAACCTGACATTTACAAGTCAGTGAACCTTGATGTGTACATATCTCCCAAGATGTCACCGAGATCACTTCTCTCTAACCCACCCAAGGCAAAGCCAAGACCCGATATGGCAAATCTTGATGTCCTCCAGTTCCATAAGTTCCCATTTTATCTTCCACAGCCTTTGACAAATGTACATGCATGCACATTCACGTGTTGCACAGATGGACTATGCATGCAGATCTGAATACGGAAGCCACAATATACAATCACTGTAATGCATCTTGCCTGATGCAATTTGAGGTGTGAACGTTTTTGTTTCCTTGTGTGTCTAATAGAGAATGGGCTTCCAAATATTTTTCCAAACTTTAACTTGAATAATGCTGCGTTAGGGAGATCATAATAGGGTGTCCTTTGTTGATGTTCGTGTGTAATTTGTACAACTGTGTTAGTCTTTGTTTTCATTTTATTTCCCATGTGTATTAAACAGTAATAAATCAAGTATGTACCCTCAATATACTCATGTTTCACATGTGACTGTGCTCAAGAGGTATATCAACCTTTTGCATACTAGTCATTCCCTATTGATTTTTACATAGAATTGATCATGTGAGCATTTTTCCTTTCAAAATTCGCTAAACAACCCGTAACACCAGAGCTCTGAGGTTAAACACCGAGAGTTTTATTTGGAAGTTATACACTGAGAGTTCATTCATAACATCTAAAACAAGTAAGAAACTAAATTGTCCTCAGATGAAATTTTACCTCTATGACATCTATGTTATCAAAGACACCTGAGGCACTCGTCTAGGACTATCATCTAAGTTGGGAAAATAGAACGAAGAGTTAGATGAAAGCAAAAGTGGGGGAAGTAAATATAGATGATACAGACGATGGGAAATTAAATAAAGACACTTAAAAACCAGCAAATGAACTCGGGTGTTATCTGACAGGGATCAGAAATATCTGACAGAGATCAGAGTTATAAGGCGAGGATTAGAAATGAGTGACAGGAGTTAATGATTTGAGACGTGTGTATATGACAGGTGTTAGTGGTTGGAGGCCTGTGAGGAAGTTTAGTACCTCATCCAGGAACAGATCCAATGGGAACAGATCGACGCTGAGGGAAACTCCATGGCAATCCTGAGACTTTGACAAGCCTTCGAAGAAATCATGAGCATCGCCAGGAATGCAGCAAAACAACCAGACCCTCCTCAGGCAAATGGGCATAGGCTGCCTTACCAACATACTCCAGAATGGCTCGAGTTTCGAACAGATAATCGAGAAGCTCTTGAGCGATTGCAAAGGCGTAGGGAGCGGGACGACAGTCAGGGGACTGGGCCAAGTGATTTCTCGGTCAATGTCATCCATCCTCCGGCCACCTCGGCTCCTCTAGACTCCCAGACATCTACAACCAGTCAGCCAGCCCCTGCCACTTCAGTCGTACAAATGCGGTCCTGGCAAGAGCTGGAGTCTCTCCCATTCTCTAAAGAAGATACCACTAGGATACTCTGGGTCCTTCTTGGTCGAGAGGACATCCTGGTGGGTGGGACAACAATGAGCTCCCCAAGTCCCTCTAGCTCTTCCCCTACCCTACCTCTGTCTCCGACATCAAGGGACAGGAAGGGGAAGCAAAAGTAGGGTGAGATCCTAGCCCGACCATGTCACGTCTCTTCAGTCGGTGAGCCATCAGGTCCTCTCTGTCTGCCCTGCCATCCAGACCAGATTGCAAAGAAGACATCTCCAGAATCTCCAGTGACTCCAACTCGCAAGTTGGGCCCACCACCATAAGGCACACTCGACGCGTGAAACCAGGGCACCCACCTGGAACCACATTACCCCAGGACATCGTCAGCTATCGCCAGACCCTACTCCCAGCAAAATCACAAAGGTAAGGCTAAGGAGCAGGAGGCCAAGTGCGTCTCCCAGTCCATCTCTCAACAAAAGGCTTTGCCGCCGTGGGTAAGGCATCAAACAGCGCATACATCTTTGGACACCAGTACCAGCATGCCAGCTCACTACAGACCTCCTTCTCCGCTGAGGGTGAGGCATCAAACCATGCAAACATCTTCGGATACTAGTCCCAGCATCCCATCCTACTAGGAGATACCACCTGAGGTCATCGAGCAGGCGATCAATGCTACCTTCCAAATACAATAAGCGGAGGGAGCCTGGATTGAAATCCGAGCAAAGAAAAGCCGCCGACCTCACCCTGTCAAGGAGCTAGCTCGGAGATATCCTCATGAGGGTCGTTTGACAATGCTTCTTAAATGGCAAGTTCTAGCATAATAACATTGCCTAACATGAATTCTACTTTATCACAAGGTGGCACAAATTTATAAACTTGATAAACATGAATTCTGCTGGTCAAAATCTGAGCCTGATGTTTACAATTTCACTTATTCCTTGTGGACTTGTTCATAATGGTCCTCAGAAGTTTCTTGGCTCTTGGATATATGTCATCCAACTGCATATGAATATTTTGAGGTTTCTCTTGTCTGAAACAGTGCAGGCTTCTGGAAATTAAACCCCTATGCAAACCTATTCTATTAAAGGCACTTGCCTCGCATGCCTAGGCAATGGGGTAGGACAAGGCGAGACAAAAATGCCTCACCAGTTGATCGCCTCACTCACCTCGGTGCTCACCTATGTTTATGCCAAATGCTTGTATTGTTTTAACTATCTTGTATTGCTTTTTCTTATTCTTAATCATTCCAAAGTGGTCAACACCACTTTTAATATTGTCTAGGGCCTTTTTTCTCTTACGTGCTGCCACATTTTTCTTATTCTTGTATATTCTAATGACCATCCACTGATTACATCAGTGCAGATTGGCCTTTATATATTGGACATGATGTTTCCTTAAGCCTTATATATCATCACCTTGGATATTTTCTTTATTTTCCTCCTCTTGTCATTTTCTTCCTTCTTTATTTGCCTAGGCAATGGGGTAGGACAAGGCACTTGCCTACGCATTTGAGGCTAAGGCGAGCCCCTAGTTGCCTTGCTCACCTCTTGCCTTTAACTACATAGATGCAAACCTTCACTATAACTATTGTGTGGAAGAAAATTATCAGCTACCTTCTGCAACTTTACAGAGATGCCAAAATAATGATAAGAAACTTTTCAGGTACACAAATCTAACAGTAAGAAATGAAGCAATTCTTCTTCTGTGCCTTAAACATTGTGCATGTGCATGCTTCAGTGCCCAACAGAATATCCACCATCCAGTTACTGCTTATTGGCTTCCTAATGGTTACCTAAGGTACCTTACATTTTTATGGATCTTTCTGAAGGTTGTCCAGATTACCCACAAAATCCCATTAGCATGTTTCTGGTCTCTGTCGAGGGGGCTAGTGTTGAGCTCTTGGACACTGTCCGTGCTCGCTCTTGCATCTTCAAGTTACAGATCAAGCTACTTCCATGAGAATATAGTAAAGTTTTTGATCCCTGTATGCTTGCCATCTTTGTGTAATTACTTTGTAGCTCTGGCAAGATTCGACAAGGATGACCAGGCTCAAAGACGTGCGGCCCGTGAGGAGGACCACTGGGCGGACTTTGCCTCCTTTGGGCCCACCCATCATCACCACAGCCAATATTGGCCAATTTAACCTGGGACGTTCACTGGTGGCTGAGGGCCCCATTACTAAGGGGGCGAGTGGAGTAGGAGCTGTGGAGCTGGCGAGACACTCCGAGACTAGAGGGATTTACACCTACGACTGCTCGGGAGGCTGCCTGAGAGAGGTTCCTCTGGACCGGCATCTGTTCGAATTCATGAGGAGCTTCATCCCTACTGGTATGGAAGGCGAAAATCCTCTGCTTGCTGGATGCCGCTGACTAGAGCGGGCCATTTTACTAGGTGGGGACAGCCTGCAGGGGGTGTCCTATTATAGCTTCCCAAGTTTTTTTGTAGACTTTTGGAGGCAATGATAGTTTTCGAGTGCAGATTGTTTGGGCTTCTTCGATAGGGTGGACCAGTTTGGGGTCCGTGTCAGAGAATTGGGTCCCGTTTCTTGGGACTTGCATGGCCATCACCAGTTAGAGACCGAGCGGACCATGGGGCTGGTGTTTGAGCCATCAGGGCTGTAGTTTGCTAATGACAGATATGATGACCATAGTCTGCTAGATGGGATCCTTCGACAGATGGTCCTAAGCTGGTACGACCGCTGGGTAGCGATTTCTTCACATAGATACCATCAGGGTGTGATCGAGTGGCCGATGGGGATCGTGCACCACTACAGAATGCTTCTGGACCGGACATGGATCTGATACGCCATGATAGCAGGGCTATATAGGCACCCCTGCTACACGAGGTTGATTTAGGCACTGGCGGAGCACTTTAATCACCGGTGGAACACTATGGCGACGGATGAGGGGGAGACCTTGTTAGACTTGTAGTCTCTGTTTTGGATTTCTGGCTTGCCGATCAACAGTGAGGTCTATGAGGAGGTGGTGCTAGACGACCTCCATCGCGGCCATACTGACGGGCTGGGCTGGTACCGGGTGTCCCATAGCTACCGCTATGTCATGTCCCGAGCGCGGAAGGAACCTGGAGTGTGTGACGAGTTTATATCGATCATGTCAATTAGAGCGTTAGTGTATTCGACACAAAGATAGAGTGCGCAAAAGTAAAGAAAGTTCTTTAAGAATACAAGGACACGTTTGCATGGAGTTACGAGGATATGCCGGGCTTGGACCCTTCGCTTGTTGAACACCGCTTAACACTTAAGACAGGGTCTGTCTCAGCCAAACAACGGTTAAGATGTTTCCACCCAAATATGGCATTAAAGATGAAAGACAAGGTCGATAAGCTCCATAAGGCTAGATTCGTTAGAGTCGTCCTCTATCCCAATTGGGTGGCTAACATCGTCCCGGTTATGAAGAAGGGTGAAAAAGTAAGGATTTGCATAGATTTCTGAGACCTTAACCGTGTGTGCCCTAAGGATAATTTTCCCCTTCCTCACATAGATGTTCTAATTGATAATACGGTAGGATTTGAGACTCTCTCTTTTATGAATGATTTTTATGATTATAATCAGATTCACCTAGCTGAGGAAGATCAAGAGAAGACATCTTTCACTACTCCTTGGGGTACATATTGTTATGTGGTCATGCCGTTCAGACTCAAGAATGCCGGAGCCACTTACCAAAGGGCCATGATGGCTATTTTTCATGATATGATTCACATTTTTATTGAGGTGTATGTTTATGACTTGGTAGAAAAATTAAAGATGAGGATTGAGCATCCTGGGGTTCTAGCCAAGGTCTTGCAAAGAGCACACGAATATCAACTGAAAATGAACCCCAAGAAGTGCGTATTTGGTGTTTCGTCAGGAAAATTGCATGGATTCATCATTAGCAAGAGGGGTATTAAGATTGATCCCAACAAGGCAAGAGCAATAAGAGACATGTCTCCTCCCAAGAATTTAAAGGAAGTTCGAGGATTGATGGGGAGGTTGTAATTTACACGCCGATTTGTCTCCCAGCACTCACAAAGGTGTAGGTCATTCTATGAGCTTACTAAGCCAGGAGTTAAGTTTAATTAGGATGACAAGTGTCAGGCGGCTTTTGACATATTGAAGGACTATCTATCCAATCCTCCTATCCTAAGGCAGCCAGTTCCAGGCAAATCACTTGTTCTCTATATTTCTGTCCTGGATGACTCGGTAGGTGTTGTCCTCACGCAAGTTGATGAAGAAGGTAAGGAGAGGGCAGCCTACTACTTGTCTAAGCTCCTCAACCCCTGTGAGCAAAAGTATATGGCTATGGAGAAGACCGGTGCAGCTTTAGTCTGGGTAGTTTAGAAATTAAAATATTATTTCTTAGCAATGGGTTACAGAAAAACCACGAAAATCAAGAAGCAGGAAAATGGCGCCTGACCCAGTGCCATTATTTCTTTAAATCCAGTTTGGGAAATCAAGCATATAAATTCTGGATTTCATTAATTCAGGATTTACTCCACATGAAAATGCGTTACTATTTCAGGAAATTATACACTTACGAAAGTGGCGCCAGGGTGACAGCCTCTATTTTCTGAATATAGCACCCAGGCTGAGGGCGCTATATCAAACAGTGACAGGGTCACTGTCGTGCATTCAATCATGTGTAAATTAGTCATGAATAGTGCCACTTTTCGATTTACTAGAATTTTTCAGAAACAAGTACATGGATAGGAAGAGAAAAATAATAGGAATCTAGCAGTATACTCATGCATTAGGTAAGATGTCATGGTTCAATGTTATTAAATTTTAAACATGCGTATTTATTAATTAACTATCTAAATAACGATTGTGTGCAAAGTCATGAAATTAATTGGCACCCAGGGTAGGGTCTCCCCATTACTGAAAACTCATTAAACCTTCTGAACCCGCTTGAATTCAATCTAACAGTCCTATATGCATGCAAGGGTCTTAAATATTTTTGGATTTGGATGAGTACTTGAGAAAACCTGCCTTGTTGAGTTGATTTGGATTGACGAACGGAGAAAAGATTGAAGGATCAGTAACTAAATAATCACAGAAATGGTACTCTATTTTCAATAGAGTAACTGGCATATAGCACAGCAGTATATGCAACCCTTCAACGGATGATGGAAGGTGATGTCCTTCCTTTATAGTAGTAGAATGAAGAAGAAGAAGCAGCGTAGGCTTCTAAACGCTCAACTGTATGGAGGAAGAGGGGTGACAGAGAGGCAGATGCAGCTTCAGGAATTAAAGCCTTTCCTCCACGTGCAGTTGGTAGCATGAGGAAGCAGGCTCCTCTTCATGGAAAGAAGAAGCAACTCAGGGATTGAGGAGAGCAGAGGGTCTGTGTAATGCCCTGAAACGTTTACAAATTATTTCTAGAATATTTATGAATTTTTGGGATTTAGTAGAAATTATATAGACCTAAATGAACTAATAAATGAGTTTTGGGTTAAATAAGTCATTTAATTAAGGCCCGAATGAAGTAGATAATTAACCTAGCCTATTTAATAGGAAGCCCAAAGGATTAAGGACCAAGCCCAGTTAATTTGGCCCCAATGGGAATGACTAGGGTATAATCTTAGTAAAAAGGAAGCTTTTAGTCTGAAAATAAAAACTTCATTTGTGCATGCTTCTTGCTCCTCCGATACTTCAAATACTCCATCTGCAGACAAACCAAAGTCTAATATGCTTGCCAACAAATCTCATGTGAATCATCATACTTCAAAGCAAACCATTGTGTCATGTCACTACTGTGGTAAGCATGGTCACTTAATGCATGATTGTAGTTTGATGAGAGAAGATGATTTGAATACTCGTGGGAAGCATGCTATGAAATTCCATACTGCATAGAAAAAGAACATTGAATGCTTTCACTGTGAAAAACTGGGTCATGTGTTCAAAAATTGTTGGTTGTTAAAAGGGAAAAAATAAATTTCATGCTCAGAATGACAGACCTCGTGTCTACACACAAAAGTCCACTACTCATGTCCATACAAAGAGAATGAGTCAACATGCACATTGTCATTATTGTGGTTGATTTAGACATTTTATGAATGATTGTTCTTTAATTGATTTTGATGATGTGAATGTCAAGAAAGTATGGAAAGCACCCACCAGAGGTGGAACTAACCCCCCGGGACCCAAGATGGCTTAGGTACCCAAAACTCCCAAATGAGAACTCTACTTTGCAGGGGTGCCTTGAGATGGAAGAAATTGTTCATAAATAAAGATCCCCCAAGACAAGAAAAATGAAGAGCTTGTGTGGCAATATTTTTCACTCCACAGTTCACTTTTGACTACACAACTTATGTAAAAGTCACAGTCTGTAAAGCTGTTCATAGAGTCTCCCTTACTCACTTTTGCTTCTTTTAGTGAATAACAGTTAAAATTTTGCACACACAGCATGCACACTTAATCTCTTGCTCATTTCATGCATACTCTTGGATAATTGTTAATACAAATAAATTTCAATCATCTTCTATTTACATATAGAAACTTGCACATATTTCACATACTTGTGTGCGTGAATGCCATGATTTTCGGTATATCAAATGACGATTGCCGAAGGTTAGACAATGTCCAACCGGAAGCCTTCCTCATGCATGATGGTGGTCTTCTGACCTACGTTCTCTGCCACGTACCGGTAATCATCCTACTTGAAAATTTTCATCTCAGTGCATGTTTGAGTGTATATAATATACAACTTTCAGTTTTTGATTTCTTCTATGACCTTACTTCTTTGCTAGTTGAGTCCCGCTAGTCACCTTGATCGCGAGTTCACTAGTCTCATTAGTCTAGTTGGCAACATTTTCATTTAGAGTCCTAGGCCACCTAGTTGTCCCGCATCACATGGTCGACATGACCACTGGACATGAAGCCTTATCTTTCATGGATGGATCATCCAGTTATAACCAAATCCGGATGTCCCTCAAAGATAAGAACCACACAACTTTTAGATCCCCCAAAGGGGTCTTCAATTATAAGCACATGTCCTTTGGGTTGAAGAATGTCGGCGCTACCTACTAGAGGACCATGACCAAAATATTTGACGAGATGCTGCACAACGTCATCGAATGCTATGTTGATGACCTCATCGTCAAGACCAAAAGGTGAGAAGATGATCTACATGATCTGCGCCAGGTCTTCAACCGACTCTGGCAATATGGGCTCAAGATGAACCCTTTGAAATGCGCCTTCGGAGTATCCGACAGTAAGTTTCTTGGCTTCGTCGTCAGGTACTGAGGAATTGAGGTGGGCTCCAGCAAGATCAAGGTGATCCGAGAGCTTCCACCACCCAAGAACCACACCGAGCTCAGGTCCTTCCAAGGAAGACTGGCTTACATTCGAAGGTTCATCTCCAATCTCTCTGGTCGGTGCACATCTTTTAGCAAGCTTATGAAGAAAGACGTCCCATTTATATGGGACTCAAAATGCCAGACAGTTTTCAAGCAAATCAAAGAGTACCTCCTCACTCCCCCAGTCCTAGGGGCACCAGTTAAGGGCAAATCCCTTATACTCTATATTGCCGCCATGGACACTTCGTTAGGGGCTCTGTTTGCACAAGTTAATGAGGAGGGCAAAGAATAGCCACTCTACTACCTCAGTCGGAAACTGATAGGTGCTAAGTACCACTACTCCCCTATGGAGAAAGTTCACTTTGCACTGGTATTCGTCGTCAAGAAGCTGTGGCATTACCTCCTATCCCATCGGGTTAAACTCATATCTAAGCATGACCCGCTCAAGTGCCTCCTCAGGCAGCTCGTCCTCTCAAGCCGATTGGGAAAATGGACTCTGCTATTGATGGAGTAAGATATTACCTACGTCCCTAGGAAAGCAATCAAGGGACAGGGCATGAGAGGACGAGGTCAAAAGGTCCAGTTACTTCACTGGGTAACGTCATATGAGTTGATCGGAGACTCTTTATGCCAACTTGTCCACGAGAAGGACAAGTCGATTCTCCTGAGATGTGTCCCTTCGACTGAAGCTCGAGCCATCATGCATGAAGTCCATTTAGGATTATGTGGTGCTCACCAGGCCGGAGATAGAATGAAGCACAATATCAAGCTCAAAGGCTTCTATTGACCGACCATGTACATGTCATCAATGCCAAGCCTTTGGCCCAGTACCCAGGAGACCTCCCAATCCGCTGCGTCCCACAACCCCCACTTGGCCATTCACTGAGTGGGGTATGGACATCGTAGGACCCTTCCTGCCATCTACTAAAGGCCATAAGTATATCCTGGCTGCCACCGACTACTTTTCTCACTAAGCTAAGGCCCTTCCCCTGCGGGAGGTCACTAGTAAAGTGGTAGCCAGATTTGTCCGGCACAACATCATCTATCGATTTGGTACCCCCAGTTGCATAGTGTCTGAAAACAGAACGCCATTCAAGAATAGAGCCGTATATCAACCAGTGTCCAAGTTCCACATTGACTGGAGAACCTCTTCGGTCTATAATCCTCAGGCCAATGGCTTGGCTGAAGCCTTCAACAAAACCCTCTGTAAGCTTCTGGCTAAAACTGTTAGCCACCGGAAGCGCGACTGGGGTGAGAAGATGTTCGAGGCACAGTGGGCTTACCAGACGATTTACAAGACCCCTACGGGGTGCTCATCGTTCTCCCTCATGTACGGGGCAGAAGCTATCATCCCCATCAAGATCCAGTTAGCATCTTACCGCATGGCGGTCCACACCGGCTTGGTCTGCCCAGATGAAGATGAATACTAGAGGAGGCTAGAAGAGCTTGCCAATATGGAGGGCAAGCGGCTCCAAGCTTACCAACACCTACAAGTATACCAGGCCGGCATGGCACGAGCCTACGACAAGCTCGTCAAACAACAAGCTTTCAAGTGAGGTGACCTTGTCATGATCAAGGAAAATGAAGTCATGGCAGGACGCTCCAGTGGAAAATTATAGCCTAATTGGCGGGGTTCATACATCATCCATAACGTTTACAAGGGTGGGGCCTACATGGTCGTCGACCATAAGGGTAATAAGCCATTCTCACCTCTCAATGGTAAACACATGAAGCTGTACCACGCTCCAGAGCGTGAGTTCGCACACCATCCAGACTAAAGCGCGCGCTCTAGCCATCACCAGCAAAACTAGTATTTCCCCCCCTTTTTAAGGGGTGGGATTAGTCATTTCCTCCAGTCTTTTCTTTTGGCAAAATAATGGGGCCAGCTAGGCCCTCCCGGCGCCGCCATCACGCCCTTGTAGCAGTTGGTCCCCCGATTTCGTGCCCACGATTTCAAGAGCGAGGATGCTCAACACCAGTAACGATCCAGCCGCTGGGCTCCCAGGTAGGCAGAAAACAAAACAAAAATAACAACAACAAAAAATAGGGTTAAAAATAGAGATACCTCGGTAGACCCGGTCATCCTCTTCGCAAAGGGGGCGACCGAGGGCAAAAAGGTCAACAACCCAGTTGACGTGAAAATCCAAAAGGGCGTCTCCGGCAAAATTGGGAAACCCCTTGACACGAAAAATCACAAGGGCACATAGGAAAAAGCTAAAGGGGGTCGGTCGTAGTGAAAACCCTAAAGGGCGGTAGGGCCGATAATGAAAAAAAATCTCTCTCCACCAGCCAAAGTAACTATCCACCCACCTCTCAGCAAATCACAGGTCTCTTCGATCAAACCACACCAGTCCCTGACCAATGTATATCTCTGACTCATCAGCCTTAACTCTCCCTAGTTAATGTTATGTCACCTGGCTGGCTCATCTTACCCTTGGCCTTCGCTCTGTCATAGCAGTCATGTATACCCTAGCACTCACACACTATCCCAGTCACTTACTCCGGCAAACCTTAGTCTCAGCCAATCCCTAGACCTTCTTTGCTCTACGTCCATATACTTTAAGTACCTCTCAATCCAGAGTTTCCAGTTGCCCGCTCGTCATGGTCAAGCTACCATGAACCCAGTCATGACCTCCAGCAAAATGCCATAAAGACATACCAATTTCCAGAGCCTAGTCATGATTCCAACAATACGCCACCAGGGCCCACCAGTACTCAGATCACCAGTCAAACTTCAGGTCACTCAGTAACCAGTCAAAGCCACTACCATGGCTACAATGGCGATAAACCATACACGGCATAAACTTCAGGTAATGTCCCCCGACAACAATATGCTACGGACGACACTCCCTAGATCAAAAAAAAAAAGAGATAAAATGTGTGCCAGCTCATCCCATAAGTCTCTAGCTGACCAGCAAAAGGAGATATATGAAAGTATATTAGACTCTATGACATTCTTAAGAAAACTTTATGCTCTAAGATTCTTTGCATTTTTCTTGGCCTGCATATCATCCCATTTGTTTTGTTCAGTAGGAAGTTTGTAAGGACCTTCATAGATAACTTTCCAGATTTCAGGTTCATTAAGTCCAAGATAGACGTTTCACGGGTGCATTCTATCAAAAAGCCTGGCATATCATTGCTGATGTTGTGGTTTCAGCTACTCAGGAATTCTTTATTCATCGTCAAGCTCTCCCCAGAAGTGTTACATCTACCTTGATTGCACTCATTCCTAAATGGAGCAATGCTTCTGATATTGCTGATTATAGGCCTATTAGTCTCTGTAATTTTTTCTATAAGATTATCTCCACCATTATTAATAATAGACTTGCCTCCATCTTGCCCACAATTATTTCTCAGGAGCAGTCAGCATTTGTTAATGGAAGGCAGATTGTGGAGAACATAGCTCTTGCTCAAGAATTGATCCATGAGCTCGGCAGGAAAACAAGAGGTTGCAATGTCATGTTTAAATTGGATATGGCCAAAGCATATGACAGACTTGAATGGGATTTTCTTCTTGCTGTCTTGAAAAGGTTTGGCTTCAGCCTCCAGTTTATAAGTCTTATTGAACACTTGGTTAACAACTGTTGGTTTTCTATTCTTTTGAATGGAGACCCTGCTGGTTTCTTTAAATCTACTAGAGGTGTCTGACAAGGTGATCCAATTGATCCCTCCCTCTTTATCATTGCCGAAGAAGCTTTGAGCAGATCATAATGGAATGCTTTTGCTAGTGGTCAAGTTGAATGGTTTGCTGGTCCAAGAGGATATCCTAACATTTCCCATTTGTTGTTTGTTGATGACACAGTTATCAGCAAGGCCAGTCTTACCTTAGTCAGAAATCTAGTTACAGTGCTCAGAGAATATGAAAGGTCTTCAGGCCAACTTATTAATATCAGTAAATCTGGTTTCTTTCTCAACCCCAATGCTAATTCTGCTGTAGCTAATCGGATTAAGCATATCTCAGTCTTTTTTCATCACTCTTTCCCACATAGATATCTGGGATTCCCATTGGTCCTTGGTAGAAGGAAAAAAATCCATTTTGCAGGTATTATTATTGCTATTTAGAAACGTATGAGTCCAGACTTACTGGGTGGAAGGCTAGAGCTCTTTCTTACGGGGGTACATTGATTTTGTGCAGATCTGTGTTGTACAACCTCTACTTACTTTCTGTCTTTGTTTGGGATTCCGAAGGCGATGGCTAAGAAGCTCGATTCTATTCAATGCAAGTTCTTTTGGCATTGCAGTGGGGGCAGATGCAGGGGTTGACATGATATAACTTAGGAAAGGGTGGCTAATAGCAAGGTACAAGGAGGGTTGAAGTAGGTAAGGAATTTAAGTAAGTGACTGTGGAGGTTGGGATATGAAGAAGATGGGTTATCAACATAGTTATCAGGCAGCGGTACTTCGAGAGAAGAGTCTGGGACTTAGCCCCTTCTCCCCTCCACAGGACTTCTCATCTTTGGTGGGATATCATCTATGGTTGAGATGTTCTTCACTCAGATGTACGAATTCGTCTGGAAAATGGACTCAAAATCTTTTCTAGAGAGAGAGAGATAGTGTTAGAACTTAGCCTCTTGCGGTAGCTTCGGACCCCCAAGGTGTAATCTCTCATGGCTTCGACCACCTCCTCCTAGGAGGTTCTTGGGCACCTACTTTCAAACGAGATCTCAGACGATTAGTTGAAGCAATTTCAGGGCCTTCTCTCTTTCCTATTTACCTGTCGTCCTTGTGACAACGAGGATGTCTGAGTTTGGAGATGAGAGAAGGGAGGCTCATTTACGGTCAAATCAACATATATGGTCATCTCAGATGGAGGTGTTCGCCACTACTTTCACAGTCAAGTGTGGAAATCGAAGAGCCCTTTGAAGGTGAAGATTCTAACATGGAGAGTCTCTCATAACAGGTGATCAACCCGAGATAAGTTGTCCCACTTCCTTCCAAGCGTTTTACCGACATACTGTCTATATGGTGAGGACGAGTCTAAAGTCTCTTGACCACCTGTTTGTAGACTACACCTACTCATAAGAGGTGTGGAGGGATATGCTAGAAGGATCAGTTACAGCAACACACAAAGTTGTGATGTTCACCACCTGCTTATGTATTGGGTAAGACCTAGGCCTCTCCAGACTGATAAGATGGTGTGATGACTTATCCTTCACGCCATACTGTCACCGCTATAGGGGGAGCAGAACTGTAGGATATTTAAGAGGGAGTCTCGGGATGAGGACACTGTTGCTTCTTTTGTTTGTGCTAAAGTAAATAGACACAAAGCTACGCCAAAAGATAGCTTCGCCATGCCGTGAACTGACCAATTGGTCAACGTTATGGTCGGGCACCAAATGCTGAGCTTCTTATATGCCTACTCCGGGTATCACCAGATCAGCATGCACAAGCCCGACCAAGACAAGACAGCGCTCGTCACTGACCACAGCCTGTACTACTGCACACGCATACCGTTCAGGTTAAAGAACGAGAGAGAAACCTATCAGCGTCTCGTCAACCACATGTTCGACGCACAGATCGGCCGCAATATGGAGGTCTACATCGACGACATGCTCGTCAAGAGCCTCTAAGCGTTCGAGCACCTAGAAGACCTGGCGGAGATGTTTGCGATGCTAAGAAAATACAATATGAAGCTCAATCCAAACAAGTGCACGTTCGACCTAAAATCAGGCAAGCTCCTCGATTTCCTTGTTACTCATAATGGAATAGAGGTGAACCCTGACCAGATCCAAGCGATACTAAAAATGAAGTGACTGGCACGAGTAAGGGACGTATAGTGTCGCATCGACTGCATCGCTGCCTTGACTCAGTTCCTGTCCCGAGCAGTCGAAAGATGCCTTCCCTTCTTCTGGTTCATTAAGCAAGCCAACAAAGCACCAGAAAAGAAAGGGCAGATCGAATGGGACCAAGAATGCGAGTAGGCGTTCAAGGAATTAAAGCACTACATGGCGACTCCTCCCATACTTTCCAAGCCACAAAAGGGAGAACAACTACTTCTCTATCTATCGTGAACACCAAGCACGATGAGCGCTGTGCTCACCCGAGAGGAAGCTTGCATTATGAAGCCCTTCTACTATATAAGCCGGGCACTACATGGGCCGAAATTTCGGTACTCACGGGCTGAGAAGTTCACGTTAGCCCTAATTACGGCCGCTCGCATGCTACGACCGTACTTCTTGGCTCACCCGATCATCGTCCTCACTGATCAGCCTCTACGTCAGATCCTCTAGATCCCTGACACATCAGGAAGGTTGGTCAAGTGGGCGATCGAGCTGGGTGAGTTTGATATCAAGTTTCACCCAAGGATGACGATCAGGGCTCAGGCCTTCGCCGACTTCGTGGCCGAATGCACGATACCTGCGGAGGACTTGCCTGAGCAATCCTCAGTACCAACATGGGAGCTATACGTCGATGGATCATCCTGCGCAGTCGGTAGCAGAGCAGGACTAGTCCTCACATTTCGAACCCCGATAAGAATCTGAACTTTGGGGGCCCTATAATGTTAGGGTTATATTTAGAGAAATCCAGAGCGCGGCTCTGGCCACCGTTCTCTGGTCTGCCATTAGGCAGGGGCAGTAACACCTTATCACCTTGAATAGTTGGGACTGGTCCTTCAGAAGTGGACACGCCCACATCCCTATGTGGAGATGGACTCCAAAGGTGTACAACTTCATCTTGTACTTCACCATCTAGAGACATGTGCTGCTCCTGACTCTTACCTTCTTGCGTAGTCAGATCTTTCAGAGGGTCATCGCTAGCTAGCGTAAAAATGCATATCATATCTGCATCATAGAATTCTTCAACCAAGAAACCCAAGCGAGGGTGCTGGGTAATCTGCAACAATTCTTTGTCTAAGTTGGGTGGAGACCATAACTTTTTGAACATCTGATTTTGGCTTTTGGCGTGGTAGAAGGGAATATGCTACCTTCTGGCCATTTTTACCACCTTGCCGGTATATATCGGGCAGCCCCATGATCGGGACGGTCGAGTGCTGAATCTCTTCGGGGAGTTTACAATCATCATCCCCTCTCACCGGCTGTTCACTAGCCATATAAAACATCGTAGGTGGACCCTCAGGGTTGGGAACCTCTAGAGTCTTTACCAGATCGACTATCGCACAGTCTATATCTATAATTCGTCTAGTGATCCTTGGAGGAACTTTCACATAACCCAGCAGATCCTCGAGCTCTGGCACTTCTGGCTCGGTGTAGATATTGGATGGTATTTCCCTGAGCACTCCCTTGACTTTAGCAATATACGACACCTCCTGTTGAGCCATGTAATCAGGGGGAGGTGGAGGGAACAAGTCATTGGTTTCTGCTGCCTTCTTTTTTTCTTTCTGAGTTGGCTAGGAAGTATGCTTCGAGTTCTCCAGATAGAGTGAGGCATCAAGTAGATGGCAGTCAAGCACATCAAAGGGGTGCAAATCAGTAAATATTCTTTCTTCTTTTCCATCCCGGGGGTATTTGATGAATTGGGGCAAAGTAGACAGCACCACCCGGTTCTGATGTAGCCACGGCTAGCCAGACAACACCTTGTATGAGGTGTCAAAATTGATAACATGGAACTGCACCTTGGTGGTGATGTCTCCTAAGGAAACCTCGAACTCTACCATACCCATGGGGACATCGAATTTCTAGTTGAAGCGGAGGCATGGGCGGTGGGTCTGCTGTCGGGGAGGAAGGTGGTGGGAAGGAGAGAGAGATGGTGGGCAGGCCGCAACAGTGAGGTGGGGAGGTCGTCGGCAGGTGGTGGCAGCAGGTGGCCGGGGTGGTTAGACGTGGAGGCCGGCGACGGGGAGGCGGCTAGGGATGGCAGCGGGTGGCCGGGGGATGGTAGCGGGTGGTGAGTGGTGCTCTACCGACGGTGGCGGCTTGCGGAGGTGGTGCAGGGGGGGCGGTGCTACCTGGGAGAGAAAAGAGGAATCGGTGTTTAGTGAGAACGCCAAGAATTCACGATCAGGTAAGAGGTGGGATAGTAGGAGGCTCCCCTCGTATTCACAAGGTACTAAGTAAATAACCACTTATCCACTTAAAGCGTTTGCCCGTGGACCTCTTAGATGCCTGTCTTTCTTGATGATCTTGCTAGTACACGACTTTGTCGGAAACCCGAAACACTTAATTCATTTTAAGAAGAATCTAGGGAATGAAAGAGTTCAAGGTATAGGTCCAAGCCTAAGGAACAATTGTAATAAAAGTACAAAATGCAAGAAACTGGAAGAATTGGCATCCACTCAGGACGCCGCTAATTCTAGAATTCACGTCCAACAGGATGGGCGCCAATTCTAAGATTAGGGCTTGGAAGAATATCGCAAAGCCCTGAAGACGACCACCTTCACCTATTACAAGCCAAGCTACCAATGTAGGCTACGGAAGGGTTTCGCCCAGGGCTTCAGGCGGGCAGTGAGTCAGGCACAGGAGCAAGTCATTGATGAGCTCGTATTCAACCCCAGGCAGCGCTACGACTCGGGCAAAGAAGGATCAACCTCTCCTTCGTCGTCAGCGTCGAGTGGTGGAGGGGAAAGCGAGGACACTTCTGCTCCTGAGGAGGGAGGATCGCCAACTCCGGCTACTTCGGGAGAGTGCACGGTCGAGGTAATTCCCACACAGGTGGGGTCAGTGCTCGAGCCGGCCATCACCGAGGGAACCGGGGGCACATTGCCCTTGACTGCAGAGATGGTGCAGAGCGCCGAGGGCCTTCCGACCACCGAGGTTCAAGGGGGACCGCAGACCTCCCACTCTTCTCCTATCTCCATAGATTTGGTTTAGCTGGTACTTGCTTTGCTGCCCCCCCCCCTTTTTACAAGGCCGTCTAGAACATTTCCATGTATTTCCTTTCAACCGAACGGAACTCCTTGGACTTTAAATGCTTTATGATGCAAATGCCTTAACTGACTATGTTAAATGCTTATGCAGGTGAAAGAGTTGACCACAACATTGACCGAGGCGGAGCGTGTTCGAGCGAAGTCAGAGCAATCCTGGGCAGAGTCGGAGCGCTTTTGTGCTGAGGTGGGGTGACTTCAGGCCGAGCTGGATCGATTCCGAGCAGAGTCGGAGTAGCTTCACACTGGGACAGCCGACCTAGAGCTCTATTGGACAGAGCCGAGGGAGGCACGGCATTAGATCTTCGAGTTGCAGATCAAGTTGCAGACAATGAAGAAGGCCATGCGGATGATAGGTCGGGGACCCGAGAGGAGTGCTTCCCAGAGCAGTGCACGGATGGGTGCACGGAGAGCTGCACAGAGCGGTTCGGTGGCAGACTTCCATATCGGCTCCTCAGGCCAGCAGAGGAATGAGGAGGCAGACAAGAGACGATGACGGGAGGAGGGTAGTTCAGCCATGGGCCCATCGGAGAAGAGGCATGAGGGCACCGGCGACAGCGACGGCCCGGGAGACGGACTGGCCGAGTGACTTTGTACTCTTCCTTTTCTTTTGATGCACACTTGTATATAACTCTTGTTAGTGGAATGGAATGAAAATCTTTTTGTTACTTTTGTTTATGTTTACGAATGAATGGATGAACAAATGCAACACGACCTTGTGAGAGAGAGACAGAGAGAGAGTGCGGCAGGCTAAAAAGGAGGGAAAATGAGTTAATTAAAACCTATGGAAAATTGACAAACGGTCTAATTTAAGATCGCCAAAGATAGAAAATGATCGAAGCTAAGACCGTTAGGGGGGCAGAGAACGGGTGGTGGGTGAAGGAAGAAAATGGTCTAACATGAGACCGCCAGAGTAGAGTAGCGATCTTACGATAGACCGCTAGTGCAGAAACCCTGTGGATTCCGAGCAAGACTCTTCCGTGAGAGTCCGAACTCGGGGGAAAGGATGTCTAAATTGTACTAGAACTGAACCTAACTTAGGATAAGGCTTCCCAACCTTGATCCTAGTGTTCCAATACCAAAATTAAGCCTCTATAAGTAGGAACAAGCCCAGAATTCACACCTCACCATAATTCTCTGCTATAAGCTTTGAAATTTCATCAAAATCTTTCAAAAAACACCATGAAGAGGAGCTTTGAAGCTAGTGCCCGTGCCTATGTGGTTTGAGGGCTTTAATGTTCCCTCATGTTTCGTGATTTGTGTTATACGGAATTAAGAGTCCTATGTGCAGCCTGAGGGCTGAGGACTTGTGTTTTATAGTGATTTTGGCTTAGGGACTAGGCTGATTAATGTTATGTTACCGTGATGTGAGACGATCTTGACCCGAGTCATGTGACTCAAGGATCGTTGTGTGTAGGTCTAGTTGACTATCCTGAGTCTGGAGGCAGTTCTGTATACTACATTATGTTTCGTAGTACGTGCAATAGGTGAGTGCTTACCCTATCCGTACTTCGCTAGTTTGAGTCTCTGTGTCTAGTGAGCCTCCACTAGTCGTAGCCTGATGACACTTCAGCGTGTCAGCCCACTTGGGAGTGGTGGTGGGGCGAGTTCCCGTGAGATGATTTTTAGGCTAGTTTCTGTGGGCCCCCTTACTTTGCAGTAGCATCCTACTGGGGGGGAACTAGCTAGAGGCCTGGCTCAAGGCATTGGGGTTGTGTGTAATCACGTGGTCAGAGGCATTTGGACGAGCGGTGACAGGTATGACCCTGAGTCACTCGTTACTGTTGTTCCTTGTACTTGGTATAGTGTCTCAGTCACTGTGTTCGAGATGAGTGTGAGGCGCTTGAGGCACAGTGTAAGATGTCAGTGGAGGCATCTGACTTTGCTTCTGGTGTGGAGGTGCTTCTGTCACATGACATGTGACTTGTGATTTTGTGACCGATTCTCCATTATTATTGATGTAGTGCTTCGGGTAGCCTATGTCTGGCTTTACCGTGGCTTGTGTAGCATACACGACGGTGAGGTCGTGTGTGCACCGGTATTTTGGGTAGTGTTTCTCCACGTCTGAGAGGTCATGATGTGAAGCCTACACGTCTGTTGTAGCATGACGTGTTCTGGCAATGTAATCGGAGTTTCCTTGTATTGGTTTGCTGATTCCTGACTATGTGTTTAAGAATCCATGTTCTTACCGATTAGGAGTAGTTTAGAGGGCCGAGGTCTTATCGACTGCTGTGGTTTGTTTAGTATGGCTTTCCTCTTTACTTCTGTTGTTGTTACTCCTGCTTACTGATGTTGCTCTTGTTGTTCTTACTATTGTTACTACTTTGGTTTCTTAGTGGGGATCTGCGGGACCCCTACTGAGCCAGTGACATGAGACTCACCCCTGACTTTTCTGGTGTGGCTTGTTCAGGAATTTACGCTCAGCGCCATCCCAGCAATCAGTCTTGCACAACTAGTAGAACCCCGTCCGGGCATTCCACCACTTGACGTAGTCGACGGTGACGCATGGGAGTCATCCCGGTGCCGACACTCAGAAGACGGAGGCATCCGATCAATGGAAAATGTCCCACCACCAGCGGGCATGGTCTGCAGCCAAACCGCCTTGAAGCATCCTCACCGCGAGAGGGAACTGGGCACTGTGAGTGGGTATATGTTGATCGTACCTAAAGTTATGCCCGAACCGAAAGGGATAGTATGGCTCCAATAGTAGGGTGTTCCCTTTTCTAAAGACGAGAACACTAGGGCGTATTGATAGCGCCCAGTCTCGAAGCTCGGGCTCCAGCAACGGGTGAGTCACCGTCTGTTGGCTGACGGGATGTCGATATTGCTCTACATGGTCATCTTGGCATTCCCTCTTGCTGCTTGTCAATGGGATGGAGTAGGCCGCCAGGGTCCAGAAGTGGATGCTACCCGGAGCATCGTGAGGGACCTGGGTGAGCCTGCCTCTTAGAAGGAATAGTTGCGTCGTCACCACCCCAGGCTCCGCACTCGCAAATTCGAGCATTCTTGGGAACAAAGTCCAAGCTTGAAGACTACGGGGCGCCAACCTCGGGAACAAGGAGCACACCCAGGCGTTGAAGAAATGCATGGGTCCGATTGTCCGCACTTGTCGTGGAATCGGGCTCTTGCTCACTTCTCCCAAGGTCTTATAGAGCAAGCACAATACCAAAGGGCAGAGTGACAGCTTTGTACCCCAAGCCATCTGGCAGGCGGGATATATCGCTTCGAGCCAGATGACAGATTCGTCCCCATATGGCATGGCAAACGAACATAGGCAGTAGGCTAAGAATGCTACACAATGCGTCGTCGCATCAACACCCATAGGATAGGGACTGTCTCTGTGATGCTTGAACACTTTGGCCTTCAGATCCACCTTGTTGCGGCCCAGCTTCTTCGTGGACACCGCGGCGCCGACAGAGGGGAAGTCATCATACTATTTCTCCCCCCAGAAAAAGTAGTGCAGCCACATTCCCATCCGAACTCTGTGCTTCTCCCCGCAGAGTGGGTGCCTTGTCCCGTGATAGGACAGCCAGAGCTCCCAGTATGCCTTCATCAAGTACCGGTATGAATAGCCCAGCGAGTACCATCCTTCCCCATTCGTCTCATCCTTAACGGTGTCAAGAAGGCAAACCTCTTCATACAGCTCCCATCAATGGGCAAGCCGGTGAGCTGGTGAAGACTCCACAGGTCAATAGAGGTCTCCCCCTCGACAGTATAGAAGGTGTTGAATTCTAGGGTGAAGACCTCCATCATCCCACATCACAATCCCTTGGAGATGGGGTACTTGAACCTGGAGGCGTATACCCTGTGGTACACCCCAGTCGTGATCAACAATGGGGCATAGTGATACAACACATAGTCAATGAATTCTACTGCACCCTCCTTGAAGCTGTGTGCGTCTTGGACTCTAAGATCCACAAACTAGCCTACGGCTAGCTCGTGCTTGAAGCGAACTGCTAAATAGTCTAGGATGTAGGGTTCGTCTTGATACCCCCATTTTAGCGGGGCCAGGAACATGCCAAACTGTAACTGCTCCCTATCCACTCGCCCGGTTGCATTGCTCCAGTGTGCCAGCTTGAACTCCGGGGATCATACCAATCTTCCCTCAGAGGGTGTGACCTCTTCCAAGCCCAGCACCAGCTTCCATTGTCTACGCTCTCCTACTAGATACAATGGGATGTGTCTCGCAGCACTGCCAGCTAGGTTGTCTCTACCGTGCAAGATGGCACGCTCTATCTCTTGCATAGCCATGACGTCCCGTTTGCCTTAGGACTTGAAGCGCCGCAGAAAGCTCAGCAGGTGCCTGCCCTTAGGATCATCCCGTCGGTACTCGACATCTCGTTCAAAGGTGTAGCCCTCCGCTGCCAAGGCGAGCCTCCCAGAATCCATGGTGTTGGAGTCAGACCTGGAAGACTCCGCAATCTCGGCTCCCTAGTCGTGCTTCCAGTCCAGGTCCCCCACATTTAGCCAGCTCACGACCAGAGGAATAATGCGAACATCAGACTTGGCACTAGGGGTAGTCGGAGGGGAAGAACCGCTAGGAGAAGCCATTTCTTGCCAAAGCATCAACAGACAAGTGATCAGAGCGGGAAGATCGCATATGGAATAGACGGCGATAAAAGAAGGGGAGTGTCACTGGAAAGAAGCGAAAAAAGCACGAGAATTCTGACGAAATTTCAGCAGAGTCTCCCCTAAGCCACAGGTGGAAGGAGAGAAGCAGGTGCGTGCCCACAAGGAGTGGCGGCCCCAAAAAGCCATGGTGCGCACGAAGATGGCAACACCGAAGTGAACTTCACCCTTTCAGGTAGTCCATTGGCCTTTAAGCCCTTGCCACTTTCATTTCCCCTTCTGCTGGATCGATCCGGTGGCTACCCAGCACGTCAATCTGATGGCACCCTGGGCCACTTGATCCAGTGGCTGCCCTCACCCCGTCGATCCGGTGACACCCTCGACCGCCCGATCTGGTAGCACCCTTCACTCCATCTCGCCAATGCCCACATCCGGTGGCCTCACTAGGCGCTCGATCCGGTGGCACTCCGTGCTCTCGATCTGACGGCACACCTCAAGATTCGAACCAGTGGTGCACCCCTTGGCTGCCCCATCTGGTGGCTCACCCTAACGCCCCGGCATGGCGGTCTCTCCCCAAGCCCATCCGGTGGCTCCGGCGCCCATCCTGCACACTCACCGCCCCCACGCAGAGAAGAGGGGAAGGGAAAGAGGGCTACAAAGGGAGAAGGAGAAGAAAAACCCAAAGAGCAGAAGAAAAGGGGGGAAGGAGAGAGGGTTAGGGCTCCACAGTGGCCGCTCCATCGTGAGGAGCAGGAGGAACATGGAAGAAGGAGAAAGGAAAGGAGGGGGAAGGCGAAGGGCCCAGGGCTCCACTCCCACCGCCCCACCGTGCGAGAAGAAACGAAGAGAAGAGAAGAAGGGGAGGAGCAGTCTGGGCTTCATCATCCTCACCCTCTGCGCAACGGTGACAGCAAGGGCGGCGACCGAAGAAGATGGCGGTCGACGATGGGGGTGTGGGCCAGCCGAAGGGAGAGAAGATGTAGAGGAAAAAGGGGGGTTTTCTAGAATTCGAAAGGAAGGAGAGAGAGAGGGGAAGGCCGCCAGTCGCCTTTTATAGGCCCAAGGCACCCTTTGGTTTGGTTTCCAAGGGTCACGCCTCCCGACCCAGTGACACTCCCCATCCAATGGCCCAGCCAAGCCCGTCGATCCGGTGGCCCAGCCAAACCCGTCGACCCGGTGGAGCCGCTAGAAGAAAAGAGGAAAGGGAATAAAAGAGGGGAAAAGAAAAGGGAAAAAGAAAGAGAGAGAAGGGGGGAAATAAGGAGACGGAGGGAGAGACGGTGAGGCGGGAGAGACGTTGGGTGAGGGTGAGACGGAGGGCTAGATTGCCATCTTACTAAATCCAACACATAGTACCTGATAAAGGGGATAACCAAATAATAAATGCCCTCCTCTGGCATACATTGTCTCGATAATATGCGAACCCGTCTGAGTGCAGTCATGCTGGTTCTCTTCATGAACCCATATGCATGCACTGCAATGATAAAGGTGATTCCATAATAAAAAGGCAAGCATTGATTGACGACCTCATGGGTGATCAGGATTTCCCAGAAGGTTGGCCCTTGGGTTCCTCCACCTATCATGGGGCACGGGAATGTCACTTAGGCACGACCATTAGTCAGGGGATCGTCTCGAAACTTCATGGACAAGTCCCATATACCTTCTCCGATACACTTCGGGATGGAGAAGGTGCTACCGAAATCTTCCCAGAACATGATAAGCGAATAAACAATTAAATACTTGAATGATACAACGATAGCATATCTTCGATCAAATAGCACAAAATTTTCAAATGACGTATAAGCTCGTGGTGGCATGCAACATACGCGTTCTATCGAAAGCTAACTTCTGCACGCCATTCTGAACAAGGAAATAAACTTCTATATGCAAATTTGCCTACACGTGTTCACACACGTATACACATACATGTGTAGGTGCGCATATCTTGTATGCCAACATGTCGTGATTCTCCAGTATATAAAATGGTGATTTGCAGAAGGTCGGATTAAGTCCAACTAGAAGCTATCACTAAGTGTGAGGTGATCTTCGGATCTAAATTCTTCGCCTCATACCAGGAATCGATCCACCCTAAATAAACACCATCTCACTGTTTGCTTGATTGCATGATAAAGTCCATTTTATGCAATAAATGTCTTCCAAATCATGTTCTTCTTCAAATTATTTGGCCCTAGGGTCCCTCTATTTTTGGCGATTAATCAAGGGTTGTCCTTCTTTCGGAAGGACATAATTAACGTCGTAGTCTTTATGGTACGACGAGTTTTGGGTCCCGACATGATTCCCACTTCCGTCTGATCAGTCAGACGGTGCTCACAACAAACTTGTCACTCTGTGACTGGCACGCCTACATAATTAACAATGAATAAAATCAAAAAAACTAATAAATATAAATTAATTAATAAATAATCCATCCCCCCTAGTAGCTAGATCTAGAAACATCCTCCATCATCGAAACTGAGAGCGCGACTTTGTTGCCAGAAGTTGGGAGAGAGGTTACTGCTATCGAGATTTCCTCTACTGCACTACTCACCGAAATCAGTTCTAGTGTGGGCGCCCTACAGGACATGCCATCATCGTCTTTCGAACTGAGCGATGACATCTAGGGTGTAGTCGATAGTCGAGTAGAGTTCCAACTTCCTGATACTTCGTCGCTTGGCTTGTAGTCGTCAAACGATCTAGTGTGGCAGTATCTGGAGACATTGTGGCAGACTATAACGACCCGCCTAGACCTAACTTATGTGCAACTGAGGGGTCTGGTAGAGCACCTTTCTCGCACATTGTTAGCTTTTGGCTACCCCATGGAGGACTGGATATAGCGAGTGATCCTGCTCTTGAAGCATGTGAATTGAAGGGAGTTCCTTGGCCATGGTGTAACTGATCAGCTGACGGCCATAAAGCTCGAGCGGGCGGAGTGCCGAACCACTCTTGCATCTCTGAGAGGAACCGCCTAGCAGGGGCGGGATGCCGTTAATGTCTCTACCCAACGCTGGACTTTCTTGATGGCTAGGATAGCTAAACTTCGCGTTGAACTCTCCCAAGTTGAAACAGAGTTGGAACTGGCCAAGTAGCAGGAAGTCCAGAGTATAGAGGAGGTGGAGTTGGCAGAGGGACATGCCGCTTCTGTTGAAGAGAATTTGATGTAGTTGGAAGCCGCAGAATCTCGCCTGCAGGAGCTGATTCGTCACCCCTCCTTGGGGCTCCTAGAGCTCGAGGACATTTTTCGACGCTCGCTGTAGTAGCTTTGTTCTCTTCTTTTTCTCTCTCTCTCTCTCTCTTTGGGTGGACTTCCATGTATCCCAGCGGATGCCCCGAGTACCATGTATTTTTCCCTTTCATGCAAATGAATTGTCTTCATTGCTACTGAATCTCGACTTTATTCTCCCTCTTGTTTTAGATAATTTATTTAGCCCAGATATACGAGTCGCTATGGCAGGAAAGCGCTCACTCCTTCAGTGAAGGTATGAGGAGTTCGCTCCATCACAGAGCAACTATTCCCATGGCCTAACTTTAGCTAGAATTGGTTGGATGCCTGAGGGTAAAGGTCTAGCGACCGCTATGGTCAAAGGGTAAAGTCAGAAAGTCTGTTTGCAAACCTCACCGATGGTGACGAACTTTGTTAGGTAATGAAATTATCAAACTAGTACTCTCAACCTATCCGTTCTCACACGATCAAGATGATAATAATAATCATGCAAACCACAAACACATAAATGCGAGAGAGTTTTTAGGTACTTCGGGACCACAACGGGCTCCCTACATCCACCTCTCACCAAACTGGTGAGGATCCACTCGCTTCAAATGAAGCACATGGAGCTTCTGCTCCAAACACACGGAGACTTCGTCTCCTACACGACCCACTATGGATCAAAACACACACACACACACAAACCGCAACAACCGTGGCTCAATACGACCACAACCGTTCACAGATGGTTCGACACACTGACAGAGTCCAAGTTCAGAAAATAAGGATATGATCAATACAAGCTCATAGACCAATTGTAAGTGACTGAAATAGATGTAAAAAGGGTGAAGAAATAAATCCCCATGAGTAGAAAGGGCTGTAGATGATCTTCTCTAATCCTTGAGTTAGAGGGTAGTCGGATGCTGTCAATGTGAACGTCCACGCATTCCTCTTTTCAATCTAGTCCTTTGTATCATCAATCACGATCTCTAGAAATGCATGGAAGTAGATGAAATCCACAATACTTCCTCAGCTCCACTCATTCTTCCTTTTCTTCTCCTACAAGATAGATAGAAATGTTAGAACTTGTTAATTTCTTTAAAATTCATAGCTTATTTATACACCCATAAGAGAATAAGCAAAAGACCATAAAACCCATGCTAAAACCTCTTCAAAATGAGTCTAACATATGTATGAATGCCCTAAGGGTATTAGGGTCACGTATGACACCAAATGAATCTCATTTAGATGGGTTTTGGACTCAAACAAAATGGGCCGCCCGTCAGTTTCAGTCGACTGGTCGACCAAACTTCTACAGGGAAATTCTCAGGGAACGCTAGAAATTTCGGTCAACCGATGCAAGGAGTTTGGTCGATCGACTTTTCACGGCTTCTGATTCCAGCAACGATGGAAATTTCGATCGACCTAAATGACTGGGTCAGTCGACCGAAGTTCTATAAAGCCCAGATTTTGTGAAAATTAAAGTATTAACCCCTAAGGATGAATAGCATGATGTATATACATAAGACCCCAATATGACAATAGACATTTAAGCACATTGAAACCAATTCACATCAAAAATTTTGGCAACCAAAACAAAGATCAAACAACCTAGTGTTTAATTTGCATGAAAGCTGCCAAAAGAAAGCTGCTCAATGACGACTCTTTTTCGCTTCTAATTTCATAACCAAGCAAATAATTAAAAATCCAAACACCCACTCTGACCCTGACACCCTTAAATTATGTCTGCCCTCAAAAGAAACCCAGACGAAGCCCCTCACCGCACCGCCCCACCCCCTAACAACCCAACCAAAAAAAAATGATACGGCAAATAGGAAGCCTTGCCAGCATGAGATGCCATCATCACAACATTCCATCTTCTAATGCCAGCACAACAATGTCTACCCCTTCATGATACAAGAGCCTAAAAGTTTATAAAGAAGATTTCTGTTGAAATTATTACAATTGTCTAAAAAAATAACTGTGTTTTTCTATTAAAATGCAGACTGCACAAGAAACATCACAAACAGCCAAAATGACATTCTTTCACTCCAAGGTAGGTTTAGGGTTTAGGGTCCAAGATAGGTTATTTACCGCATTGTTGTAGAAGTAAATTGTAGGGCTATCATCAGGACCCCATCCATATTGAATCACCATACGTGTAGCTATCTGAAAGGGAAACCAGGAAGCACAAAAACAAAATAGGAAATATAAATAAAAAATATTACAAGATCTTCGAATCTCTATGGAAATACAGTCCTGAACATATTTACCTCTTGTGCCTGCTTGAGTTCTGATGCGGACAAAAAATTTTCTTCCCCAAAAGGAAGTAGCAACTGAGATGCAATATATGAACCAAAGCAAAATACTAACTTTTTGTCAAGGTATGTTCTTGTTTCCACATTTCCATTCATGGAGCCTTCATTCCTAGCCTTTGTGATTTTTGTACACCCAATACCCTGACATAAAATCATGTATAGAACTCAGCCAGCAAATATAAAGTGAAGTTAACATAAGTTTTTTTTTTAAGTGGAAGTTATCAGAAGTTACAGCAGCAAAAACAGGATTCAGAGGTATCAGAAGCTCCTGGAGAAGATGATTCTCACGTTACAAAACAAGCATTGAAGGCAAGCCATGTTATCTCAACCCATCAACAGTCTGATCTGATGTACTGTGAATGAAGTTGAGATAATTATTTTCCTCTGATTCTGTCAGCACATGGAGGTTCTCCAAAAGCAAGTCTACTAATCAACCTTCTCTACAATGAAGCATGTTTTGATCACTAGTGAATTTATAGTTTCAGTCTGTAGCACTACATCCCCCCCCTCACCTTCTCAGACATAGATATGTTGCCGCCTTCTCCTTGCCACTATCGCCCTCTATACATGTTGGGGAAGATCAATGGCCATGAATTAAACCAGATTATAGTGGACTCCGATGCGGCCATCAACATAATACCTTTAAAGACTTTCAAGTCTTTGTATCTCATGCCCTACTTGCAAAGGGTAAACACGGTGAAGATTTCAGGCTTCAATCAAAACTCGAAAAATGCTATTAGTAAAGTGGACGTGGAGCTGATCATGGAGGACTTTGTCACCAAAGCTAGATTCTTCATCATCGACACCAACACGTCGTATAAACCCCTGTTAGGGAAACCCTGACTACATGAAAATTAGGTCATCCTTTCAACTCTTCACCAATGCATTAAGTATGCAAAAGATGGGAAGCAACATGCGATTTTCGCTGACCGAGCCTTGTTCTGCTTAAATGAATATAACCTGACGGATGGTCAGTTATATTTCGAGAAGCTCATGATCGAGCCTCCTAGCGAGGTAAAGGATAAAAGCAAGCAAAAGATCGTCCTTGAAGAAGAAGAAGAACTCTTCGTGATAAACGAGGACCTCGCAAAACTACACAGACTGAGCCTCTAGGCCGACGCAACTAATGTCAAGCCAACTCATTCTGAAAGACGGGAGGTCAAATTTGAAGTCAAGCTTATCAATTGAGCCATCGACAAGAGCATCTCGCTACCTCTGGCATGCATGCAGTTGCCCTTCGAATGGGAGGAATATAAAGTCGAGTAATTGAAAATGTTCATAGTCTCCTACCAAAGAAAAAGGAGCATGAAGAAGGATAAAATAGCTAAACCAATCATTTTCTACAAAAGGAGAATTGGTCCGACAAGGCCCACGTGAGGATGATTTCGGCTGGAGTGTTGCGGACAAGGACACCTTGGAGCTAGTCCAAGAAATGGACGACATGCTCAAGTACATCAACGAAATGTGCTAGAAAGATAAGATTCCCCAAATTTAAGAAAACTCTCAGCGCGACTACTTCCGGTAGTTGTGGTATCCACCGCAAGTCCAGAGGCAGCCTCTCTTCTCCAAGGCCCTCTTTGTTTGGGGGATAAATCGGTATAAACCGGTATAACTCATTGAAATTTATCCTATTCGATTCGGTTGCTCATACAAGGTATTCCATGGGATAGGCTCTTATCTTGGTTTATCCCGGGACAACTGGAAATTTCTCTGACTAAATATTCCTTTGCTAAATAAGCTACACTTGATTCATAGTTTGTATGTGATATGTCATACACTTAAGGGGAGAAGTCATATTGATAAGTGCATACATTTATGGGGAGCTTCATGATCATGTATGTAGCATACATTTGAAATTAAACTCATACAAGTCTCTACATTAAAATGTGATTGGTGAATATCATTTATAAGGATATAGGAAATTCTTCTTAACACTCTTCTGAAACTTAAAATCTTGCATCATCTTTATAGACTAATGTTGAGGAAAGAGCTACATGTCTCAAATGAAAAAGATGTTCAAGTAAAAATAAAGGAGGAAAACCTAGTCTAGTAATCGAGCCTCCCCATTGCAATGAGGAGAGTTCGCGTAAAATGGCAAAGTAGAACTCCAATCTAAGATAAAAGAAAAGTAAAGAATACAGAGCAATGATCAAACACACTGAGTAGATTCGATGCATGTCAGCTGAGGCGTGATGTGGTTTACATTAAAAAATGTTATTTTGATTAATCTATGTTCCAAAAGGAAGTGGAATGGTTAACACATTGAGTAACCGGGAATTTTGGCATGTGATCTGTGTCTTCTCGTGTAAAAAGGTGTTGATCAAACCTGACCACTATTGCTATTAAAAAGATGAGGCAGAGAAAAGCTACCACCATTCAAAGTTTGGAAATGCATGTGCAGATAGAGAGTTTTCCTCTAATGTTAATTAGAAGGTCCATGTATCCATATGCTCGATGTTTATTACGCATTTTAATTATTTTCACAATAAGAGATTTAATTTAAAGTGTGCTCTGAAAATTTGACTAACTTTATGGATCTGCATGTTTTCTCTCTAAATGACTGCACAAACCCCTTTTGTGGAATTGTCGTTGAGCATATCATGTCATTTAAATCATTTGCATGTTTTGTTATCCTAGTCCCATCCTCTTAATAAGAAAGGGGGAGATATGCCGCACTATATATATACATGATACTGCTTGACTGAATGCATGCTTGCATGATTCATAATGCATCATTCTGAACAATTGGAATTAGTCATTAAGGTTTATTTGATCATAAAGTTTTCCATTTGCATACATGTGCATTTAGGTGTCCATCAGATCAAAAGATTGGTATCATTCCGGGGGACGCCACCCAAGAGGTTGATGAGGCCCCTGAAGGGTTAGTGAGTTGTTGGCGGTAGTGTTCGTATCCCAAATACCATTGTTGTTATTGGCACTCCATTCCAAAGAGCTGCCAGGCGTCAATAAAGCCAACGCTACCGTTGCCGAGTTGGTGCTACCATTGGCATTGGTTATTTTGACGGAATAGTTGCCTACATTGCTGTTTTGGGCGTTAAGAATTTGCAAGGTTGCATTGGTTTGGCCAGCGAGCTGGGAACTGCCGGCATACCATTGATAGCTGAGAGCAGTAATGCTCAGGGCGCTGACGTTAAATTGGACTCCGCCACCAGCATAAGTGGATTGTGAAATGGGCTGCGCGGAAATGAGGGGGAGGGCATTGGTGGGATTGGCCGAACCATAATTGGCCGCATAGTAATGGGTGAACACCTGATTGGCGGACAAACCATGGTTGTACAAGGCGACCTGACTGAGGTTGCCATTAAACAGGCGATTGGCCCCACTAGCGCTGCCGCTACCGAAGCACCAAGGATCGATGAAATCTGCCACGCCCGAACCATTCGGGCTGCTGGAGACTAATGCGCCATTGATATACAGGTTGTAACTGGAACCGTCATAGGTGGCGACGACATAGGACCAAGTGCCTTCCTGTGCCAAACCACCGGTCTGGCCCATGGCATTGACCGCCGCCTCCTCGCCCTGCACCTGCTGCTGGGAGAACGGGACCGTCTGCCCGTCCGCGCCCATGGTCCCGACGGCAATCAGGCTGGTGCCCTGAAAACTGCCGGAAAGCTGGGCATCGCCGGTGCCTGCGGCGCCCGCGCCCGATGCGCCTTCGAGATTCGCCGAATCCAGGGTGAAGCTGAAATTCTGCCCATCCTGAAACCTGCCGAGGGCGGCATTCTCCAGCGCCTGAAACTGCGCCGACAGCGTATCCGGCGATCCGACCTGCATCCGTTTTCTCCTTCCGGTCGAAGGAAGTTGCACGCAAAGGCCATGCCGCTACCAGGAGATGCGCCACAGCTGGACTCGGCGATATGGCAGGGCAACGCGCCCGGCAAAAATTGCCGATCTTTTGTCGGCAATCGCCCGTCACTAGGCAAAATTTGCCCAGTCCTCACCTCAGCGGCTTCGGCACCTCATAGCGCCGGCGATATTCGGCGGGCGTGACCCCGGCCTGGCGCTGGAACGCCCGCCGGAAAGTGTCGATATCCTTGAACCCGCAGACCGCCGCCACCTGCTTCATCGGAGTGGTAATGTTCCGGAGTCAGAGAATGCAACGGTTCACCCTACAAGGGGTTCCGAAGGTCCGACCGGCAAAACATGTGGAAACCGCTGAAACGCGATCTGGGACTCACAAAAGAGATCCGAAACCCACGGATCCTGACTCGATAAATATCTAAAAAATCTGGGGTATTACAGCCCTCCCCCCTTAAAAGAATTTCGTTCTCGAAATTCAGAATAAGCACCAAGCGACAAGGGGAGAATGTCATAAACCAACTGACAATGCCGTCAGAGCCCCAACACAGAAAACCTCGATTCACACGAAGCTCCAAACCTGAGGGACACAGCCAGACTACAATTATGAACAACACCTCGCTTCGCGCACCATGCACACCGGCCCTCGGAGTAGTCACACACCAAGGAACACAGCCCGACGTCACCTCAGTCTCAACCAAACCATTCATGGCACCGCTGCCACCATCTCGCTCACCGAGGAGACACAGTCCTCAACATGAGAAACAGCTACCGATCCATCCTATGGTCGGCAGACAACACAAATGCCAGTTTCATAACCAGCTGGCTAGCTCCACGTCCGACACAGGGCCCAACCAAGGCTGAGTTTCCACCAGCTCACGGAGCCATCTCAGCAGACCATAACCAGCTCATCGGCTCAGCGCCAAGCATCCCCTTACACATGGCGAGCCAAAAACCAGACATACCACGGTGCCAACCCCTGTCAGAAGATGACTTCCGACAAAGCCCTGATCTCATTTGGGAGGCACAACCACAGAAACGACCACCAAGGTTACACCGATACACGGCTCACGCCACTCCTGAACCGTAAACAACAACAGCATCCAACATTGACGTCTCATCAGAGACCTCTGCACACATGCACTGTCCTTCATCTCGCCTCATCAAATCCTTCGTCTCAAAAAGATCCCAAAGGATGCCTACCAGTCCCGGCTCCCATTCTTACCACAGAGCCATGGGACACACCACCTCTCGCAACTCGCGGTACACATCTCAAGGGAAAGGATGTGCCATCCAAAACCCACAGCAACCCGGTCGATAACGCCACGACCAGAGGACATGGGCCCCCAAACGACACAAATTCCATCACCATTGGGCCCCCACCGCCACAATCTGACATGACCATAACCAACGGACGTTGCCATGGTCATTCACGCTGCTAAGGCTCACTAGCCACTTTTGGATTCTCTACTGCATGTTTGTGAACAAGCTGGTACTCTAATGAAGAATCTGAGATTGAACCAAGAAGAAACTCACATAAAGACAACTCAAATGTTGGTTCATGCTTATGACATCAGGAGAGAATAGCAGACAATTAGAGAATAGTTGACTAACATACAACAAGGACAACAAGCTTTATCACAGAGAATCAACACCATGACATGAGAAATCTAGGGTAGCATAATACAAATGGGCAACATCTATGCCAAGCTTGACACTGTTCAAGAAGAAGTTCAGAAGTTGTCCAGTAGTTTCAAAGATGTTTTGACTATACAGGCCACCAGTTCCTCTACCTCCATGGCAGAAATCCACCTCCCGCAGACTTCACAGTTAGAGAACATGTGTAGCATGTTGCAAAATTGGTTTGTGGATTTGACTACCACTGTCAAGGAACTACAAGCTCATGTTCAGCAAAATGATCAGAAAGTCATGGCAAAGTTTACTACCCTAGGGACTAAGGTTGAGAGAATTCCCAATGTTTTCCCAATGGCTGTGCCAATAAGAGAGCATGGAAGTTCTAGCAGAACACCAACAAGAAGATCCAAACAGAGGGGTGGGAGCTCTAGCAGGACTTCTGCAACTGATGTTTGATGCTTCAAGCAACCTATTATATGTTGATTTCTTTTTGATAATGACAAAGGGGGAGAGCAGTCATGATGTGCTGAGAGATGCTGAGAGATGTTGTGCTACTGAACTGTGATGAGCTACTATGATATTGTTTGACAAAGGGGGAGAGCAGTCATGATGTACTGAGAGATGCTGTGCTATTGAATTGTGATGAGTTGCTGTGATACTATTTGGCAAAGGGGGAGAGCAGTTATAATGTGGTGACGGTGCTAAAGATGATGTATGCTGAAGAATATGATGTTCTGATATTGTGATGTGCTGTGCTGGGAAAGTAGTCATGATGCTGAAGCATTGTGTGTTGTTTTAAGATAAACAACATTTCTTTTTCTTATTGTACACAATGTGTTTAGATAGAGCATTATAGTTAGTTTTGCATTTGTTATGTTTTATTATGTCTGCATGATTAGTCTTGTACTTTGTTTTGGTGCGATGAATGAAAAATGAAAATGTTGGTTTGATTAGAGCACACTCTTGTCTGAAATGAATGACACTTCGAATAAATGATTGCTTCTATGGATGATTAATTGATTGTGTGAAAAATCAACTTACTTCATTTTGTGCAAACACATACATGACTATAGTTGTCATCATCAAAAAGGGGGAGATTGTTGAAACCCTGGTTTTGATGATGACACTCTATGAATCATGATGAGACTGAACTACATAAGAACCAATCAAACCATTTATTTGTCTAAGTGTCAGAACTAAGGTCGATGCACATATAGGCACTTAGTAATAAAGGTCGATACATGTTCAGGTCCTGGTTAGGTAAGGTCGATGCATGTTTGCATCTGAGTCAGATAAGGTTGACGCAAGTTCATGCTTTCTTCACATCAGGTCAGTGCACATTTTCATATTACATCTGTTAGGTCGATGCATGCATAGTTCTTCATCCATTCAGGTCGATGCATCCATATACTACATTGAAAATAAGGTCGATGCATGTTCTTGCATGAAGTCACATAGGTCGATGCATTCATACACCAGCAGTGTATCAGGTCGATGCACATTGCATCTTGCTTAAAGCAAGGTCGATGCACATTGTACCTTGAGTAAAGCAAGGTCGATGCACATTGTACTTTGTGTAAGGCAAGGTCGATGCACATTGCATCTTGAGTAAGGCAAGGTCGATGCACATCCTTACACTCATTCCATAAGGCCGACGCTCATGCTAGTTTTATGCACTTCAGGTCGATGCATGTTTTGCAGCATATTCTACAGGTCGATGCACATATTGCAGCATACTCTACAAGGTCGATGCATATCCTTTAGTATGTTGAACTTGGTCTATGCACATATAGAGTCTAAGGTCTACGCATATATAGAGTCTGTGCATATATATGTTTGTGCACATATAGAGTCTGTGCACATATAGGTCTGTGCATATCTAGGGTCTGTGCACATGAATCATCTAGGTCTATGCACATGTAGAGACCAGGGTCGATGCACATGTAGTTTCAGGTCACCAAGTCTGTGCATCAAGTCCATACTTTAAGGGATTTGCATAATCATACACCACTTTGGTCTGAGCATCTGATTTCTCTGAAATTGTCTAAGTATGCACTCTCCTGAACAACGATGATGAAAAAGGTGTTTGATGTAATGTCTTATTTCTTATTGATAGGATTCAGTCAAACACTTAATGGACTGAGAGTAGCAGAGACTCAAGTGGGCACGTGATCCAATATTCAAGTTAATGAAACACGTGATCCAAGGCGGCTTGCTCTCCAAGATTGATCAACCACGTGGTCTCGTCCCATCTACCAGATCTGACACGTGGACGTATCAAGCCACTTTTCTGAGAAAGCCATTGGTAGGAATTCTCCCTCCACGCGTCGGAGCAAAACTGTGTGGGGTCCACGCCATCCGGCTCACTGGTATAAAAAGGAGGATCTCTGAGAAGACAAAATGGGGATTACAGATAGAAGCGAAGAAACGAAGAAGAAGAGGAAGAAAAGTGATCATTGAGAAGAAGAGAAAAGTAGCGAAGCCAAAATTGAGAGCAGTGAGAAGTGTTTGAGAGAAAAGTGAAGAGTGTGAGAGTTAGCTGTAGAAAGAAGGAGAAGCTTAAAAATAGAGTATCGGAGAAGAGGATAAGAGAAGAAGAAGTTAGAGCTACTGCAGTAATGATTTCTAGATCAGATCTAGATTCATTTGCTCATCTTTGAGCTACATTGTTATCCTGCTATATCTATTTTTTCGTTTCAGTTCTTTTGTTCTTTTCTTTCATCATTGTTCTTCAAGCTGTAAGTCAGCGGAGCAAGCTGTGATGCTCAGTGGCGAGGATTTGTTCCTTGGACAACAAGCTATGGTGCTCAGCTGTTAGCAAGCTGTAAGGCTCAGCGGATCAAGCTGTTAGTCAGCGGTTGTAGGGATTCATCCCCAAAGTTGTGGATCAGCAATCAAGCTGTGTGTCAGCAGAAGCCACACTCAGGTTTGAGTGTGGGGTGAATGTAGGTCTCAAGGTTGAGACTGAATCACCTAAAAATCTTTGTCCTGCGTATGATTGGTTATCTGTCCATTACTCTGCGTAGATGCATGATTAGGACTGCTAACAAATTAGTTTGAATTCTGATTGTAATTTCACTATTATGATGTGTGTGGTTCATCAATCAAATAGTATACAGAAGACATGTCAGGAAGGATAGGTCAGGCCTATCTGGAATGTCGCCTCTTACATGAGGAGATCCTAGATCAAACCTCCGTCAAGTACTATAATTGGTTGAGTGACCGCTTTCTTCATCTGAGTGATATCAGCGGCCTCTAGGCGGCCAGACCGATGACCGTCCACCCCCTTTTCCTGGGTGGCCAAAGGATGGGCCGCCTAGGGATGGGCGGCCACAGGGTGGGCCGCCCAAACCCAGCCCAGTCTGTGAGTTGGGTAGCTAGGGTATTGGCCACCTAGGCTCCTGGGCTGCCAACACTGTGGCCACCCAGGCCCTATCATGGTTAGCCAGTGTTGTGGCCGCCCAGGTCCTTGGGTAGCCAGTAGACTGGCCTTCTAAGGCCTTCAGGCTTGTTTCACCCGAGTTTTGCTATTCCGTGTGTCTATAGGTTTGGATCTTCGCCATACTCATCAACAGTTCATACTTTAGCTGTCTAGCTAGTGGTCCTTGGTTCTTGTGCTAGCGAGCTGTCTCGTGGTAGATTAGTATGGACTGGTGGTACTCCGGTGACTTCTGTGGTTATGACGAGTTCTCACTCTTGGTGACTCTACCCACTAGGCGTTGTTGACCTGGGCACGTCATTGCTTACCCACTTGGGAGTGGTGGAGGCTTATCTTGAGTAGACGATTTCTAGGCTGATTTCTGTAGGGCCCCTTTCCTGTGTAGCCTAAGTACGACTGAGGGGAAAAATCGATTAGCAGACCCGACCTAGAGCAGATGGTCTGTGTGTGCACATGTAGTAGGGGGGAAGTGGACACGTGCTGATGAGCATGATCCCGACTAGTCCTTGTTCTATGGTACTATGTTGGTGTCTTAGTTTTCACCTGGGGCACGTAGGGAGAAACTTGAGACTGTGATATAAGTCGTCAAAAGATGCTTCTGGCCTCGTCATTGGTCGGGTAGTACTCCTGTCACTTGAGAGGTTTCAGCGCGGGTTTCTCTTCGGTGTGGTTTGTTGTACTGGCGACTCAGTCTGTTTCACTCTACGTGACCAAGGTTTGGTCTCGTGGCAAGTGTAGTGGCCTTGTGTAGAGTTCTTTTACTTATTGTTCCTTGCCTCCCTTGCTAGTTATTTATCGCACTTATGCTTGGATTATCGCATTGTTGTTTTTGTTGGGTGAGGTAGGGATCTATGGGACCCCTACTAAGCCGATGAGACGAGGCTCACCCCTTTTATTTTTAGGTGAGGTGAGGCTTGCTCACAGTACTTCGAAGGCAGTTCGGGGTGCTAGTGGTCAAAGTTAGATGCCAGTTTGTCAGAGATGGGGTATGCCCCGTGGACTTAATTACAAACTCAATTACACAGGGATATAAATGCAAACTAAAAGGACACAAATATAAAGTAAAATGTTAGTGCTCGGTGTCGATTCCCATCACCTAAAATCTGACGTTTTCAATGTGTCAAACCCTCTGCTAGTACACCTCCAACTCCTGCACCATCAACCTCCACAACACCGGCCCTCGCCGAACCTCCCACTAAACCTCTCCCCATTATACCTCCATCAACCTTCATGCCATCGGCCACTGCCGAGCCCACCACCAAACCTTGTCCAATTAACCTCCCATTGCCACCATCTCAGCCTTCCACTATACCTACGACCCCAAACCTGGCTTTGCCTATCCCTCCACCTACCCCTATACCCAAACCCGTGGTAGATCCCGAGCAGGGTCCACCCCTTGTTACACTCGAGCCAACCCCACCCGTTTTTGAGCAAGGGGAGAAGCTCGACGTGTTTGAACCTCCGCTTCCACTTACCCTTCCTCCAACACCTTCCATTACACCTGCACTATCTATGGAGCCTTCCGCCTCTGCCTCACCTTCCTTTACCACTCGGGATGGCTGTATTATTACAAATGCATGTGCTGAAGATAATCGAGAGCCGGGCAAGAAGGATTTGGCCATTGCTATGCTATTCAAGATGCAAGAGTTCAGTTACCGGATGTCGATCCGTGTTCTCGTCGGGTATTATTAAAGAACCCCCTCCGACGCTCACTGAGAAATGTCAAGCTCTGATGCCATGTAAGTCCATGCCCAAGGGCCAGATAGGGCACCCATTGTTCCAACCCTCTAACCTCAAGTCCATTCTTCCATGCAAGGGGCGGATGCCCACTTTATTCAATGCTCTTCATACCCCATGATCCTTGGGCAAAACAAAGCTTCCCATTCTAACTTTCCAACTCCCTCACCTCATTGCTCTTTGCCCTCCGAGGGAGTTATCATTCATTGTTGAAGTTTCATCATGGGCATTAATTTTATCTGCTGGGCTGATTGGCTATGCACTTTCATTGCTATGGAGGGGTGGGCACTCTTTTTCTCAGGGGCCTTCCGCTACCCTATCCACTTTCTATTCTACTACATCCACACTTTTGTCTACATCCACACTTTTGTCTATCACCGATATCTCCTTATGGGCCGCCCGTTGGGTGAGGAGGGAGTTCTCATCCTCTCACCCTTTGTATTCCTTGCATCCCATGCGAACTAGAATTCTAAATTGAATATTAAAAAGAAATCTAAACTAAACATTGAAGGATACTTAGAAAAGTCATAACTCAACCTAAAGAGGTCAGAATTAGGTGAAACAAAATCCCATGCGACGGTCATGGGGTAAGGAACAACTTTGATGAAGATTATAATTTTGTAAAATAGGCCTAATAGGGGTTAAGATGGAGTTTATGAAAATAGGTCGAAATAGTAATAGAAAAAACTGCCACCTGTTAAAATAAGGATATCTTAACCCACATTTACCCAGATATACTGAACCCAGGTCCATTAGAAAGCTTGGGCCCTTAACCCAAACTCTCATGTTGAGATGGGAACCCAATTTGCACCAGAACCTAAGGTTCTGAGCCCTTTTATTACCAACCGTCATGAAGAGATGTGACTGTTTGGGGAATTCACACGTAATTAATTAGAAATTCATAACTTTGTTTGGATTTATTTAAACCACCTAAAAGTAAAGCCACAATCTCTAATGGGATGTCAGCTACATCTTCTATGTTGAGATTGAGGCCAAATTCTGCCTGGATACTAGAGCTATGCCTTAATTACCTCGGGCTACCGAAAGGTCATGACTGGAACATGGGGGAATGAACATTAATCTTGCAAAAATCATAACTCATGACAAGGTTGATGAAATTCAATGAAACCAGATCCCAAGGTTACATCTGGAAGTTCTCTTGATTTCATCTGAAGACGTCCCAACCCAAATCTCAATAGAAGAGCATGCCCACTCACATTTATGACCAGGTAGATGAAGGGTCGTGACAGGAATGGGGCAGAATGAATGTTAATCTTGCAAAAATCATAACTCACGCTAGGGTTGATGAAATTCGATGAAACTTTATCCCAAGGTTAGATCTAGAAGTTCTCTTGATTTCATCTGAATACGTCCCAGCCCAAATCCCAACAGAAGAGCGTGCCCACTCACATTTATGACCAGGTAGATGAAGGGTCATGTTTGTTCAAATCGAAAGGGTGCATGACCTTTACTTCCCTCCAACCAGTGACCTTGGGAGCTGGATTGAGCCTTGTAGGTTGTGGGCAGACCCCTGGGAGACTTGAAAACCATATAAGGAGGTGAGTTTTGTGGGTATCCAAAGGTGTCTACCCCCCAATCTTTTAATGACTTCCGTCCCATTAGTCTTTGTAATTTCTGTTACAAAGTGATAAACCTGCACGAAGAAGGAACACTGCATATCTGCACGAGGTATAAACAACTTAGAGAAATGCAGGGACTATGATATGTAGATGAGTTTTCTGCACGAGCTGAACAAAAATGCATTCTCTCAACACTATGATGCTCTTTGTTTCTATTTATTGCTATCATCAAAACAAAAATATACATGCTTGTGCCTAAGAGAGCACAATAGTAGTTGTCTCTCTCTTTCATGCAGATCCTAGTTTCAATTTGAGTGTAATCTCTAGGTCAACTTGGTTCTCTCTCTCTTCACAAGCGTGTGGGTTAGCTAAACTCTGTGATGCTTCAAATGGTACAACCTGCCCGACGTCCGTGAGGGAATCTACGAGTGCGGAGACTTATGGAGCCCTTGGTTAGAGAATTTTCAATCCAAAGAGATGGAATGCTCAATGGAGGGTCCTTCCCTTCCCAAGAAAGTGTAGGAGATCCTAATGGTGTAGAGAGAGGAGGTCTCTCAACCGAATGCCCTAAAATGCAAACTAATGCAGGTAGGACCAACAACAATATAAATATAAGCAATAATAAAACCACACAAGCCAAGGCAGTAGCAAAGAAAGTAATTATGTTAGAATAGAAAGAAATGGCGGCCACACAGTGGTCGCTATATCAGTAAATAGCGACTGCTTGATAGCCACTTATTATGTCTGGCGCCTCTTCATAGAGGTGCTGAATCCAGTGAACTGTAATACTGAAACAAAACTATGCCTGTGAGTTAGGCGCTGAATCAAGGAATTGTGCCTCTGTAGAGGGGCGTTGATTGCAATAAATAGAGTAAACAGGCCAAGAATCGACACCTTAGAGTTAGCCGCTGAATCTGAATGATGCCTCTGTGGAGAGGCACTTAATGCAATAAACAGAAAATATCTGAGAAAAAGAGTAAATAGTAACGGCCAGGAATTAGTGCCTTAGAGTTAGACACTGAATCTGAATGACGCCTCTGTGGAGGGGCCCTTAATGCAATAAACAAGAAATAATACTGAAGATAATAAATGAGCACCTCTGCAAGAGGCCGCTGATTCAAAATTGCGGCTGCCTGAGCAGTCGCTGATTCTTCTTTTTTTCTTATGTTATGGGATAGTCCAGAAACTGGCAAATCAGGTGGGAGGTGTACACATGGTGCACAAAAGGAGTGAGAAATTACGTGCTACGTGGAGCACAAAGGGGTGCCGGCGAGCGGATGAATATATTCTTCAGTCTCGAATAGGCGACACTACTGCATCCTGTTCACGAGTGGACCCGAACTAGCTGCTAGGCTCTAGAAATGCAGAACTCTGGGGGAGTCCATGGGGACCATTGTTAATTTACCCCGAATAGCATAAAGCTGATTTGCCATGGAAGACGACCTGGCATTGGCAAATTCAATCATCCTCGGCACGGGATGATCCGACTGCATTGACCAGGGAGCTGCTTCTGGAAATAGGGTGCAAACCCAGGCATTGAAGAAATGAAGCAGACCAACTATTCGTGAACCTCTAGGGATGCGCGATTTGTGTAGATCCCCCAGCATCTTATAAATGAGGCATAGAGCCACCGGGCAGAGGGACAACTTCGTGCCCCAGGCCATCAAACAGGCGGGGTAGATTGCCTCTGGCCTAATTACAGTCTCGTCATCCTGAGGGAGGGCGAACGAACAAAGCCAGTAAGTTAAATATGCAGCACAATGCATGACTGCATCAACTCCTGTGGGGTTTGGGCCCCCTTATTGCCCTGTCCTTGAAGTGGAAGGGAAAGTTGCCTGGTGACAGACCATTTTCTTCCACTTCACTACTATCAAAGCTACCATGGGGATGTCTTCATATTGTTGCTCCCCACCGAAGAAATATTGGCACCACGTGCCCACCCGCACGCGCCTCTTCTATCCATGCTTCCGTGCCTCCCGCGTATCATGCGTGGACTATAGCAGGGTGCGATTTGCCTTCATCAAGGAGTGATAGGCAAAGCCTGTGAAGTATCAGCCTTCGACGTATGTCTGGTCCTTCAACCAGTCGGGGAAACAAACCTCTTCATACGGCTCTCAATCTATCGGCAAGCCGCTTAGCTGAGATAGACTCCACAGGTCTAGCGAAGTTTCCCCCTCTGCAATGTAAAAAGTATTATGCTCCGGGCAGAATACTTCAATCATCCCGTAGCACAGACCTCGGGAGATTGGATACCGGTACCAGGAAGCATATACGCTGTGATAAACACCGACGCTGACCAGAATGGGAGCATAGTGGTGCAGTACGTAATCTGTAAATTCTACAGCCCTTGGTCTGAAGGCGTGGGCGTCGGTAGCTTTAAGCTCTCCAAACCACCCCATAGAAATCTGATGCTTGAAACGGACTGCCAGGCAGTCCAAAAGAAAAGGTTCATCTGAGCTTGCCCCCAAGGAGGCTCGAAAATATGCATTGTGTGTTTCCATAAAAATTAATGGGGTGTCCGTGGATCCATGCCTGGTAGACACATGCGCATTGATAAATGTGATCTCTATGAGCACCCTCCAAGTATGTAAGGTTAACGAAGAACAAATAAGACCTTCATCAATCACAGTCACGGCCTATGACAACAGTAAAAGGCCACCAAAGGGGATGATTACCTTGAACGTAGAATTGGGCCCCGTATCTATCTTTACAGAATTCCACATCTTGATATGGATCCCACATTCAAGGGTATACTAGGTCGTACCTACATTGAAGCCATGGATGCTGTACCATCCACCAATCATCAGTGTTTAAAGTTTCCATACAAAGGGTAGATTATCAAGGTAATGAGCATGCCCCTCTATCCTATGGTAGATGCTATCACCACCTCTCTGCCCTCTGTCTGGCCGACTCACCGGCCCATATTATCGCTGCTAGATGTCTGTGACCCTCACTGCGCCCCTTTAACACCAAAGCCACTTCCAGCATCAAAGCTGTGTCACCCTTCCCGTTCTAAGGGATGGGAGATCATGAGAAATATCGACTATCAACAGGGCAAAGGCTTGGGGGCACAATTACAAAGAAGGCTGAGACCACTGAAGAAAACAAGGCCGATCCGTAGAGCTGGCCTGGGTTTTAGGGGGTCGATTGAAGCAGATGAAAAACCCCTCACGTGGACCTTATCCTCCCACTTCAATAAGGGGCCCGTCATTCAGATGGGGGATTGTCCACAAGAATCACATGGGGGGTTACAGAATGTGTATTTAGCTGAATGATGCTCAAAGACCCCAAAAAGAGGAAAGATTGCCGATCCAGACTGTGAATGGTACAAATAGTTTGATATACAAGATATTTCCATTACACTAGAAAGAATGGTCTCGCCTCCACATCTAGAAGTGTCGCCCTTGATCTCTAAAGTGCTAGGGGATACCACCACTATTGTCAGAATTCTGACCATCCTCACCAAGAGGACGTTGTCAACGGGTCGTCGCCCGTCATCAACTTTGCCACTGACGGCTCATTAGCCATCATCTACTCTACCCACTCATCTCAGCCTTTGTTGTTGTCTTCTTCCTGGGCCAGACGGTTGTCTGACGATCTTCCCAGGTCCCCTTCTCTACTTACATACCTGCGCGGGTTTCTCAACGACTAGGCGTGGGGAAGAATTCCCGGCCGAATCCAAACAACCCCAATACACACAATTGTTAAATTTACAATTTCAGAGCCTGATGCCCACTCCACGCAGGGAGGTAATGGACTACAAACATCAATTTTTGGGTTGCTGAAGTCCGAGTCAACGGGCCGCACTCGAAGTAGACGAGGGAGGCGGGCCTGTGTCGATCCCGGGGACGACTGGGTACCGGTCCGGTTCTGCCCACGCTGGTCACTCTGCACAGTGATATTGCGAAGGCCGGTACGCCAAGATCCGATGTCCGATCATGGTGCCATTTATTGGAGAACGTTGGCGACTTGATGAAGTTCGTCCACTCCAAAGGGCGCATTCAGATCCTTTCAGATCAGGGCGTAGCAGTGACTTCTTTCAGCTTCTAGTTCTGTGTACACAGAACTGCACAGGATGACAAATAATTAAGGGAAAATGGCTCCCGATGTCCGATCGAGGCGCCGCTTGTTGCAGATCGTCGGCGACGTCTAGAGGAAGGATTTGACCAAGGGGTTTGATCAAGTCAACAAAGGGGATGGCGGAGCAGCTTCGGGAAGTCGGATCTGGTGCTGAGTCGAGTCTGCACAGATCAGCTTGCGCGATCCCACAGAAATCCCTGCCACGATCAGCACGGATCTCCGATCGACACGAGATTGGTGGCAAAGCGAAGAGGACTCGAAATACTTTGTCCACTCAGAAACTCAGATCCATAGGGTTTACGAGGAGATCTGGAGAAGTTACTACTCAGTCACCTCCAGATCTGAGCAGTAATCTCACATTGATCTGCGCGCCTTCATGAAAAGAATTGTTGCCGAAGATCCAGAGCTCCGATCGATGCGAAACCACCTCTAAAATTTTTCTGACTCGATGAGATATCACTGATAAATTTTGTGACACCAGATGAGAAGGGGATGGGGAGGATAGTGGGGCGAGTCACACGCCCAGATTCAATCCTGTCACAGGATTGGGCAAGGCTTCACACCCAAGGGAAAAAGAAGAGAATCACTCTCTCTATGTAATTTTCTCTCACAAAATTTTTCATTCCTCTTCCCTAACACTATACACATGTTTATATAGGAATTGGCAAGGGGTAGGGGTGAGACATACGTGGGATCAAGGGGAGGGAGAGGGGGCTGCGCCCCTTTGACAATGAGAGGGGGAGAGGGGGACAAGGGAACTAGTGCATAACTCAAGGTTATGAAAAATACATTCTCCTTACATGCTAGTACATTCTCGTTAATGAAAGGTCACATTATAATCTTGCTTGGTCATTGTTGTACTTGGACTATTTCCTGACAAAATCACAAGAAATGAGGGTTCGGGCATTCCACCGAACACTCTCTAGGCACGAGCTATCCAGCCCTTTCTATAATCTCGGGGGTCCCTACAAGGGCCCTGACCGGCCTGCCGTGATGCATGGCAACACAAGCAACTCCCCGGAGTCAGCTCCGGCCACTCACATGCGGGCCTTGCCCGTATCATGCATCGCCGCCTAGGCCAACCCGGGGGTGCCCCGACGTCGAGCCATGCCACATGGCACCCAGCAAAAAGGGCCAATGGGCCCACCCAAAAGTATGCCTTTCAACCCTCCAAGGTCAAAGGGAGACCTAACTAAGTCAACTATGGGCTTTGGAGGCCCGCCGCACGCATATACGACTCACGCGGGTATGTTCGACATTCCATCAAACACCTTGTGGGCGCATATGTTCCAGCCCATCTACACCAAACCATGGGCCACCCCGTGGTTCCATCCTCTCAATTGGGTCCCACAACAGCCCCCAAGTGAATCAGGCCCAACCCCGACACTCAGACACGTGGCAATGAGCCATCTAATCCTAGCATTCAGGCTAACCCAAGGTTACCTTGACAACCCACCGTACCATGTGGCACATAGCCCGAGGCATGGCACACATCCACAAAATGCCTCCTCTTCGCTCCCACGAGCTATCGTCATCAACCTAAGGCCCGCCGTGCAGCCCCCCAACCACTTACTCAAGCCGTTCGGCAATTCGGGGTGTGTTAGGCATTTGCCCGAACACCTTGTGGGCAACTACGACAACCCAAAGAATGGTGCCCCCGTGGGCCTGTACCAGCCTCCCGGAGATCAAATTTCGTCAAAGGACAGCCCTGAATGATGCAAGAAGACCCTCGGGCACCATGCCCTAGGGTTACGACCTCCCCAGAGGCCAGTTCGCCCCAAGGGCGGTCGCGCGCCCCAGGGAGGGCGTACCTCCTTGGGGGTCGTGCCCTCCCTCTAGTCTGGTGGTCCCACGACCCCACTCAGTTTCAGTTTGTCCCATTTGTAGACCTACGATGCGGTTCGTGTGCCATACTAGTAAGAGGAATCAACGTGCGAAAGAACGGAGTGACAACACGACGTGTTCACTCTCCGGTCAACGCACACAAGTCTCAGCTTCCACGTATCCTCCCAGTCAAAATGTCCTTTTCTTCTTAGTTAATTTAGGGAGAAATAGGGGCAAAAATATAATTTTATAGGGTGGGACCGCTCCCCCTCTCTCTCTTGGTGCCAGTCCCCAGGCTGGTCCGCCTAAACCCCTATAGCCCCCTCCGTCGTGTGCCAGTTCACCCCTCCAGGTGGTTTACGCGGACCCACCTCAACCTCCAAGCTAGTCTATGTAAACCCCATCAAGAGGAGGAGGTTTACGCGGACCAGCCTTAACCCTTAGGCTAGTCCACATAAACCCCATCTAGGGGAGGGGGTTTACGCGGACCAGCTTCAACCCTTAGGCTAGTCTGCGTAAACCCCCACCATTTACTAGGTTTACGCGGACCAGCCTTAACCCCTTGGCCAACCCACGTGAACCCCCTTGACCCTTCAACTTCCCCTATAAAAACCCCTTAGGGGCTCAAGGGGCAAAAACACAAAACAAATGAAAGGATCAAGGGCATCAAAAGGGCACTTAACCTCCAGCATCCAATAGCTTCAAGGCTTCGAGCGGCTCCCTACAATGAGCCAAGGAGAATTGTGTGTGTGTGACTTGTCAGTCGGCCTGGCACGCCGAGGGTACGTCTTTTGCACTTCCCTTACGTGTTAGCTAGTCGTGGCACGCAAGTCCACACCCACCTCATGTGAGACGCTACGACAAGGGTAGACGCCCCCTCATGCCGGGGTCACCCCTCACATGCCCATCGGCCACGACCATGCGCATGTCATGACGTCTTGCTCCCTCTTAGTAACGAGGCCACGTCGATCGCTCGACTCGAGCCATGATCGACCCTCATCCAGATACCGGACCGATGTGTCCCCTCAGTCGCCCAGTCAGCCACAAGCCCCCGTTCAACACCGCGGCCATGGCCTACGTCACGGGAGGAACTCTCTGTGAAACACACATGTACTCATACGTCACGCATCGACCCGGGGATCGACTAGCACGTCGGAATTGTCCCGAGGCATGCCTCTGTTGTACCCCGGCTGTCATAGCTCGCCTGTAAAAATATATACATCTCAGTGTTACACCGCCAGTTGGACGTATGCTCTCGCATCTACGTTCGGGCCTCCAGCTACCCTTTATGTCACCTAGCGTGAACCCCCATGACCCTTCACCCCCGGCCAACATGACCCAGTCTGAGATGAGCCTACAGCTGCAAAGTACTCTCTGGTCTTCATCCCGGGCTTCAGTAATACGGAATCCGCTTCGGCATGGAATAAAGGTCTTCAGATTCAATCCGATGTAAATAAACACTGACTGCTTACAGTCGGTGGGAAAAGATGTCCAGTACATGACTCCCCACAGTCGCCTGTGCACTCGCACCCATGGAACTGTCCTTCCCTCCACGTGTCGCTCACCCCCTGAGTCCACGTGCCGTGCCCTGGAGGCACATCCCTAGTTAAACGTTTGGTTCCACGGGTGATTGTCGAAAAATCGATTGGCACGCCCGCATCCCAGCCACGTTTCCTGTTAACCTGAAAAACCTCCCATGTCACTTGGTCTCCCCTCGACTCTCCGTAAAAGGCGAGTGCACGATGCCGCCTTGAGGCGGATACGGTCATGAGAGGGGGTGCCCGAGGCCCATTAACTTCCAGCATCTCTCCCGTGATTGTATCCTACCCCTCACTCTGGTCACCACCCACACCACCCCGGCGGACCTCCCGGGGCAAAACAGCTGTACATCGCCAACATGGTGTTCCCCACAAGCCTCAAGTCGAGCCCAAGCCTCCTAGGAAGCCTGAGGGTGGTGCCATGGAGGAAGGATGGGTGCATCACGAATAGGTCCAGGGGCATGGTGTTGAGGTAGAGGCGCCACTAATCCCTAGTCTTCTTATCTGTTATCCGGCACTCCACCTGTTGGGGGAACCTGAAGGCGTCGCCAATGAAGAAAAGTGGATGGCTCCCAAAGATGTGGCTAGCAGAAGTGATATCCTCCCTAGGTGTAAACTTTAGCCTAACCCCCATCCAGCACTCAAGTAAGATCATGGAGCCAAAGAGATGACCTCCTAAGGCTACTGAGCTAAGTCCCTCATATAAGTAGGAAAGGATGGCCTGAGAAATAGAAAGACCCCGCCATAGTCCACTAATGGTGCTGAGGTTGGGTATATACAGGACATGGTCAGCAGAAGGGAAGAATATGACACCACATAGGCAGAAAATTATTGCTAAACTGATGGGCTGGCAGAGCAAATTTTTATCCCAGGCAGGGAGATTACTTTTGATTAAATCTGTTCTTTCTACTATTCCAATTTATACTGTTAGTTCCACTTCTATTCCATATGGCATCTGTAAGCAGATAGAATGCATTTGTGCCAATTTCTTCTGGCAAGGCCTAGATCCGGTCCACAGAAGGCACTGGGTGAAATGGGACTACATTTGCTGTCCATATTCCTCTGGGGGCCTGGGAGTTCGAAGCATTCGAGATATCCAAATGTGCTCTTTTATCAAGCAATTATGGTCTGCCCTCCATGCTAAGTCTTTATGGGCCACTTATATTCGGAACAAATACATAAGGGGGAAGCACATATCACAGTGCACCATTCCTTTCCCGGCTGGTATAAAGTACAGGGATTTTCACAAAGCTAAGTCCATTTTGTTGGACGGAATGAAGATGATTGTTTTTAATGGGCAGTCCTCCAATTTCTTCCTAGATAATTGGTTTAGAGGTACGTCTATATCTGCCGCTATTGGCAACAGTGTGACCAGTCAAGAGGATTGCTCTGTTCAGGAAGCTTTGTCCAATCATCTTCACCCGGTTTGGTCCCATGTTACTAATGATAATTTGAAATCCGATCTTCAGACTTTTGAAATTCAAGAGGGGGCTGATATCCCAATCCGGTCATTCTCTTATTCAGGTAGGTTTGACGCCAAATCCACCTACAGACACCTCAAGGAGTCACTTACTGACTCTTACAACGTCAAACTCTGGAACTCCAAATTCCCACCTCGAGCTGCTTTATTCTATTGGAAATTGTTGAATCATGCTGTTCCTGTGGATGGCAGAATTCAACAGAAAGGCATTCATTTAGCATCCTGCTGCAGTTGCTGTGTCAATGCTCATCATTCTGAAGACTTGGATCACCTGTTTATCAACAGTGAGCTGGCTAGGTTCCTATGGTGCAAATTTAGTCCTATTTTGGATGATTCCCTACTATCTATCACTTCTATTCGGGCCAGGCTTCTATTGACTTTAAAGCACTCTGAAATTCATACTCCTCGGGGGTTCTTGAATCTTTTGATATCTATGATAATTATCTGGGAAGTATGGAAACAGAGATGTTCAAGCAGGATGGAAGGCAGTCAGGTCAATTTCATGCCTTGGGGCACTCTGATCAACGAGGAAATTGAATAAAGTTTACTTTTTAGTACACCCTAACCCGGGTTATGGTATTCTACTTAACTTATTCTCCAACCAAAGAGGGCCAATAGGAACAGTCTTCCAGAAGTTGAAGCTGATGGCAAGGTTTGCCGTGCTGCACTGGATCAATGCATATCGCACATACCGGAACATGGCAGCGAAAAACTGGTACGTCAGTATGCCGATACACCCTCGATCCGGTACCGGGTCGCCAGCGGCCCGGCGGCGGAGGTGGCGGTGGCCGAGGGGAAGGTTGGTGGAGGAGGGGGGTGGTCATGGCAGAAACCTTGGAGGGAGGAGAGGGAGGCTGCCGTGGCGGAGAGAGGAAGGGGGGTGCTACGGTGGAGGTGGCGGAGACATAGGAACTCTCGGAAAAGAGGAATGAACAGTTCCTCACTTTTACAGTTTACTATTCAACCGAGCTCTCACAGGAATAGTAAAATTGAAGAATGAGCCGCACTTAATGTTCATTCCTCACTTTTACTATTCATCCGAGAATCATTTAGGGGGAAAGAAAATAGCGGAGGCGAATGCGACAGTGTTCTGATCGCCGGCCAGCACCTCCATGCCGAGCTCTGCCATGGTGCCCTCCTCTGTGTTGAACAGCTGGATGGAGGGGAAGGTCGAACAGCTGGGCAGAAAGAGGGGGGGGAGGGGCCAAAGGACAGAGTGGGAGAATGGACCCCCAAAAAAGGGGGTGCGGCACTGCCGTACCGTACCGTGCCGCCAGTTGGGAGAATGGACCCCAAAAAAAGAGGGTGCCGCACGGCCATACCATGCCGTGCTGCCGGAGCACTAGCGGTCCGGCGAACCCTGGCCGATGGAGACTACTAAAGTAAACTTTTCACTGTTTCAATTTGTACTTTCAAAGAGGTTATCATTTTAATATGCTATGATCACTTACCCCAGACTTAAGACCTTGGTAATTCTGGAGAAAGTTGGATATATCTAGTACCTAATAGGGCATTAAGCAACTTTTTAAATTCTCTTCAAAAAATATTTTAAGAGAGAAAGTGGAGTCTAAACCCTGTCTGGAGCAGCCTCTCCCAATTTTTGGAAAGAGGTTCAACTCTTTACAAAACGTGCCCTGAAGAAAAACAGGCCTTACCATAATTTTCCTTTTGAGAATAAATCATGTGTCTCCTCTCATCTCCTCTTCTTCACCTCCTTCTCCACCCCCCTGAAATGGACTAGCATGTCTTTCAAGAACTCATATCAATAAATATCAAGATATTCAAGCAAGTATATTCATCATGTCTTGTCGAGAATTGGCTATCATGTTTCAAGCAAGTATATAATAAATACCATTTTCGGGTCATGCAAGTCATGTCATGTCAAGTCAAGTCAAGTACGAGATTGTGGAATGTTATCAAGAACGACAAGTACTTCGGTGCAATGTCACACCATGATTATTACAACTCCCATGGGCACTAGTACTTTCGGGTGCTCCTCCTAGGACCAGATCAGGCCCTTATATGCGCAGGCATTGATCATATATTTTTGACATCCACTATAGTTATAGCCAATATAGAATTTCAAAGGACTAATCTTGTAGGAACTTTAAGGTAGATCTTAAGGAATAGAGTCACAAGGATTGAACATGATATGTAAGGACGATAATAATGGTATAATCACTATTAATGATAAAACTAGGTGGAATCGGCTCCCTAATTTGGTGCCATGACATTAAGAAGAAGTGCTCATATAGAAATGGTTGCTCGTTCTTGTACATGATAAGGTAGATAGAATTAGTGTCCATAAGTACGGCACATAATTCTTATGAAATATAAATGGTATAGTTTTTCATTCCATTAATTCAAGAATATTCTCATGACATTCACATAACTTGTCACAAGGGCCAGTATACCATGTTTCTTTAGAGTGACATGGCATTTAAATAGTGTCATGGGTTTTAAGCGTACAACCAGCTCAATCGACCTTGAGGGAATCCAAGACATCGAGGAGACTTACGAAGGTCTCTATGACTAACTCACCAGTCCGAAGGAATGGAATGTCCAACGAAGGGCTTGTATGTCATCGGGAAAGTAGGGTAATCGATAAAGCACCGAGTAACGTGGGACTATACTCATGATCTGGAATATAGTGCCATCTATGTAACCCGTTGGAATGGTGTACATGAAATGATGAAAAAATCTAAAGAACAGAAAATGGCACCTGGGTCAGTGCCATGTTTTATTAAATGGTGCCTAAGACACAGACTTGTTTCAAGAAATGGTGCCCATGGCACAGCCATGATTCAAGAATTCACGCCCAGTATCTAGTTGTGTTATATTGTTATATTTTCATTCATGTAAAAAATCTTGGTATAGGTTAAATGGCGCCCAATACATGGACTTGTCTCAGGAAATAGCGATGAATCATGGTATTACATGCTTTTTCAATATAAAATATCGATATTAGCGTACAGAAAAATAATAATGAGCGTGACATATTCAGAGCAAGGCAGATGATAGACCTAATAGAATGTACAGAACATACACAGAGTATGGTAGAAGTCGAACAAGATCATAATACAAAACAATACAGATGTAGAGCTGAAGCACAACAAGAAGCACTGCTTCCTCTACATATGAAATTACACAGCGTGTTGTTCACAGAAAAATGAAAAACTTGTAAGATTCTTAAATAGGGAAAAGAAAAAGAGATTGAAGGGCATCTATAAAAAGGACCGGTAAGGGCAAGGGGCCGAGGAGGACATAGAGAAGACACACTCTTCTATTGGGGAAGCCACTGTTATGACAGGGATGTCATTGCGAATGAGCCCTAAAAAGACCATAAAATAGGAGAAGAGTACGTAACATTACAGGGTCACGAGCGGGATAACTTGTGTGTCGATTCAACGCATCTCTGTAAAAGCAGATTTCACACAGTACATTGAGAGCAGAAAAAGGGGAAAGACATAAATCCTAGTCGCACGATCATCACTCGATCGGAGAAGATTGCATAGGTGATTAGACAAGAGAGGGGTGTAAGTTTGATGGGATTTCCCAACCACCCATTTGACCTTGTAGTAATGGATGTCGTTGACTGCCCAACTCTTCCTCGAGACAATGTTTGTGTGAGGATGAAGTCTGGAATGCACAGCTACCATCGTGATGAAGACAACAAGTGTCGATTGGGCCAGCGAAGGGAGAGACGTCGACAAGGGAAGGGCCATCAAAGTATGAGGGCGTTGCGAGGTGACATGGGTTTCATTGGAGTAGCGAAGATATGGTTTCGTTGGAGAAAGGAAAGATGGAAAAAAGCAGATGCCCTCGCGATGTAGTAAAAATATTTTAAAATCTGTTCCTACTCATATTCGAGCATCCAAGGGGCCTCTTTGATAAACAAATAAGGGAGTAATAAGGGGTCTTAATCCGAAGAATAAGAAAAAATACACTTTGATAAGACGGGTAGGTTTTCTCACCTCTAACTCGAGTTTTCATGGAATAACTAGTTCTAACTAAAAGGTAGAATTCTACCTTAACCCGGAACGTATCAAAGTAAAAAAGTAGGAATAATTTACCTGGGTTTAAGTTAGCATGATTTTTTCTATTCTGTTACCATAAGATAGGTAATTACCTTAAGATTAAGTTTCCCCAATTCCATGAGAAATAACAAGTCGTTGTATTTCTCTCAGGTACCTTATTACAATTTTAATGGCACATCGCGTAGACTGGGATGACATGGAGCAAACAGTCGCTGGCCTTACCCAGGCACTTCAAACTATGGCTCAGGCAGGTGCAGGAGCCAGGGTTGGCAGCCTACATCAAAATTTTCAGAGTCTCAACCCTCCGTGTTTTTATGGGTCTTCTAATACATATGAAGCCGAAAACTGGATCGATGAGATGAGCTGAATTTTTGACGTTATACAATGCACTGATCAGGAGAGGGTGTGTTTGGCTATTTTTCAATTAAACAAAGATGCTCGGACATGGTGGAAGTCAGTTCCGGCACCTCCAGTAGATGCACCACACACATGGGAAGGTTTTCTTACATTATTTCGTACTAAGTATTTCTCGGAGCACGTCAAGGAACGGAAGGCTATGGAGTTTCCATCCCTTCGTCAGGGGATGATGTCAGTAGCAGAATACGAGTTGCAGTTTTTCAAGCTAGCACCATATACACCACATCTTATTAGCACTGATTTATTGAAGGCTAATCGGTTCATGGACAGGTTACGGCCCAATTATATTCAACAACTGGGGACTCAGAACATCCGTACTTATGAAGAGATGGTCCAGCGGGCCTATTTATGTGAAAGGACCTTAGTGAAGGTTGAGAAAATGAAAGGAAAAGGAGAAGAATCTAGCCGACGATCTGATCGGTGATTTAGGAAGGAGAAATTTAGTATCACGGAACCTTACAAGAGCCGTGATAACAAGAAATGGTCTAGGAACAGGAACGGTGGAAGTTACCAGAAATACAAGAAAGTTAAGGAAGAGGAGAAGTAGGTCATGACGGCCTGCACATTTTGTGAAAAGTTTGGTCACTCAGCGGAAGAATGCTGGAAGCGCCTCGGTGCTTGTTTACGCTATGGTAGCAGGGAGTATCGCATGCCAGATTGCCCCCTTATAAAAGAATAGGCAGGAGGAGGAGGACGTAGGAGGCAAGCTCGCCTCAATGCGGTTCTAGAAGAAGAAGAAGTGCCTAGGGATGGTGGGCTCATGGAAGCTACACTTCAAATTTACTCTCATCCTGTATTTGTGCTATTTGATACTGGTGCTTCTCATTCCTTTATCTCTACTTCTTTTGCCCAACTAGACTCACAGTCCAAGGCCATACACACGGCCCACACGGATACTTGGAGCACACGCATGGGGTTACCCGGACCCCAAAAATCACGAGCACGCCAATCGACACAATGTGGCACCTTCGGACACCCCCAAAACACAAACATAGGTCTCACGGTGTCTGGGACATTCACGAGGCAGAAGGTCAACCACTAGGTCACAACCGGGTTGACCGGAGACCAACACAACACACCACAAACACGGTAAATGCGGAGGATATCCTGGTGGTCCAACCTTGGAGCGCCACAGACTCTGGCAGTCCAACTCTGGAGCATCACAGGACGAAGTAAAACTAGCTCTGGCGCACCGACCTTAGGCCACCATAGCCACTAGCGATCTAACCCTGGAGCGCCAAAAGACAGGTCACATTAGCTCTGGCGCCCCACCCTTAGGCCGCCACAACGCTCAAGCGCCTGTACCTATGGCCGCTAAAGGCACAAGACCCCAACGGTCAAAAATCCAACGGTCAGAAGTCAACGGTAAACTCACCCCTCTAGCGGTTGGCCATGGAGCCTTACACGCTCTGGCGATTTATCGTGCGGCCGCAAGGTCGACAGATGCCCTGCTGACAAAATATTACCCTGTGGTGCACCCTCCTTGGGCTGCCACAGCCTCTGCCGTGCCTATCTTGGGCCGCCAGTGAGTGTGGCAGTCTCTGGAAGGACCGCTACACTCACACGAGAATGGCACGGAGGGAACATTCCCAAAAACCCATTCCACGCCCCGATCATCCACGGATGATGGGGAAACCAAGGGGAAAGCTCCCCCGACACCCCTAGCATGCATCTAAGTCCTCGAATCGGTCCAAAACACGATGAAACGACGGATCGGCATACAAGCCCTAAAATATGATTTTTTCTCAAACACCCCGAATAGCCCACTCGACTCACCACAGTGTACAAAACTCGCGGGAAATGAAATACACGAGCTAGGGAATCGCCCCCCTACCTCTACCGAAGAAAAGACGCACCGTGGACGCCGATCCACGAAGAAAATGTCTTGAAACCCTCGTCGGTGCCCTCACGCCCGCGAACCATCTTCACTGTACCCTCGAGCCTCGATCCTCGACCCATCCCCTCTGTCCTCATCTCCCACGCTGCCCCGCCTCGCCCCCACCCCGGTCCGTTGGCCGCCGTAGAGGTGAGAGTGAGAGTGTATCTATTAAAACCCCCCTCCACCTCTCTCATCTCTCATTCTCTCCCTCACTCTCTCCCGTCACTCTCACTCTCCCTTCTCCCCTTCGGCAGCCGAGGACGGCGAGGAGATAAGTAGGCAGGGTGACGACGTGTGGTGAGGATAGGAGCGGGAGTGTGGTGGAGTTGTGCGGTGAGCCATTCTGGGAGGTGGAGTGTCTGCGATGTGAAAAATGATGGTTCCGTGACGATATGAGGGATTTAGCACACCAAATCTTCGTGAAAGGTAGGGGGGTGGATTTTGCAGCCTTCCGTATCTATTTCCCCTTGTTTTGGGCTGAGGTGAGGCTGAGAGAGGGTTTTATGTTGAATATGTGGAAATAGTATGCTCAGGGTAGTGTGGTGATTTTCGATCGATCCGAGCCAGATTCGTAGGTAGATTTCATCCATTTTGTTCTTGAAATGTCCGAGGAGCGATCCCCATTGTTTCCCCGTCATCTGGAGATGATTGGGGCATGGATTGGCACCAAAGGTGTGTTCTGTCCAGGAATACCCCACAGAAGGTGACCAAGAGATGGTCGTTGGGTTTGGATGCATTGCCCAGCTAAGAGGCCAAGGTTCTGGCCGCCTAAGAATTGTGCCCCACTGGGGGCCAGATAGATCGTCATCTAGTTTCTGGGTGGCTGCCTAGGTCTTTGGGCAGCCACCACTTTAGCCGCCTAGGACAGGGCTAGGCAGCCATCTTAGTGGCCTCTTAGGGATAGTGTCTAGGTGGCCAACTCTTTGGCCACCCTGAGTTCTAGATGGCCAAAAGAATGTCCACCCAGTGCTTCTCATCCTCAATGGGTTGGACGGCCATGGGAGTGGCCACCCAAGGGTTTTTGGCCACCAGACTAGTGGCAGTCTAGTTTTCAATGTCTCGGACACTCCCGTTGTGCTAGTTTTGGGGTTTGCATATCCGTAGCCTATGTGGTTTTGCGAAGAGTATGCTCTCATAATACTAGGTGTTCGTGTGTTTCTAGGTACCTGTGGAGGGTCATTTTTGCATAATGGTATGTTTCTGTAGAGGGTTATTCACACTTAGTTTTCGTGCTTCATAATGGGTTCTTCCCACATGGTTCGATGGTCCGTATAAGGATATTCCCACATGACCTATGTAAACCAGTGTTCTCCTTTTATGGCCAGGGTTCGCCTTGCGAGAGGCTCCCCTTGTACGTTGGAGGGTGCACCGGGGAAGGCTTGGGTTGGGTGTGTCGGCGAAGGCTCTGAAGGTGCACCGGCGAAGGCTCAATGAGTGTACCGGCGAAGGATGCTGGGAAGAGCGTGTCGACGAAGGTGTTGGATAGGAGCGTGCCGACGAAGGTGTTGGATAGACGTGCCAGCGAAGGCATGGGAAAGGTGAACCAGTGAAGGATGAGATCCATGCAGGTTTCTCACAAAGGGATCAAAGTCCATGCATGCTTTCAAAGGGTAAGTCCATGCACATCTAGGCTAAGTACATGCAGATGCGGGTTAAGTCCGTGCACATGGGGTGCCAAGTCCATGCATACTAGGGGCAAGGTCAGTGTACTTGAGGATAAGGTCGACGCACATACTGACTAAGTCAGTGCACGTACGGGGAAAGTCAGTGTAGTTATGGAGTATGCAAGGGGTAAGGGTCGGTGCACGTATAGATTAAGGTCAGTGCACATGAGCTAAGGTCAGTGCATATGTAGACTAAGGTCAGTGCACATGGGCTAAAGTCAGTGCATATGCAGACTAAGGTCAATGTACATACTGACAAAGTTAGTATACATGGGCTAGAGTCAGTGCACATGCAGACTACGGTCGGTGTATGTGCTGACGAAGTCAGTGCATGTGCAAACTAAGGTCAGTGCACATGTAGACTAAGGTTAGTGCACATGCTTATGCAAGGCTTATGCATGCAGGGGGGTGATGTCCGTGTAGGGTCTGTGCACGTACAGATAGGGTCCGTGCCGCTATAGGCCGAGTCGGTGGACATGCGAGCAGGATCCGTGCAGGGTGAAGTCAGTGCATGGTCTGAACAAAGTCTGTGCAATGCAAGGTGAAGTCAGCGCATGGTCCATGCATGTAGGGGCCAAAGTCCGTGCATGGACTGCACGGGGCTGAAGCTGCACAGGGTTGAGGCCAAGGGGGAATGAGTGCACCGGGGAAGGTCACGCCTGTGCCGGTGAATAAAGAGGGAGAGCGTGCTGGCCAAGAGGTGTACCGGCGAAGGGCGAACTGGCAGGTGTGCCGGTGAAGGGTTAACAATAGCCAAAAGGAGGGGGCGGAGGAATAAAGGGTTTATCGGTGAAGGAACCCAAGGGCATGCCATGGAGGAGCCTAGGAGTGTCCCGGTGAAGGAAGTTTCAGAGTGTACCGACGAAGGGGATTTCAGAGTGGTGTGCACCGGTGAAGGGCCCACTCCTCCTTCATTCTCTTAAGGCCATTCTTTTCTTCATTTATTCTTCTCGTCCTCCTTTTCTTAATTAATTTTCTATGTGATTCATTCATTTGATGCTCCCTTTTGGTCTTTTAACATATTATTATTTTGGATAAAAATTCGGTAGCATCTCCCCTTGACCCCGAGGGTAAGGGAGATATGGGGAACGCGCCCACTTGGAGTGGCAGATCCCGACAAGTAGAGGTGGGCGTCTGAAGATGACAACACCCTTAGTAAAACATCGGAAGACGTGAGGAAATCGAAGGAAGGAAGACCTCTCTAGGGCTGGCTAAGGGCATGTCAGCCAAGGACTGTGCCGCTAGAGCGGTGTGAGCGTTAGTGTACCAGCCATGAAAGTTGTGCCAGGCTGGGAGTGTACTAGCCAAGAAAGGGGTTGGCATGCCGGTGAAGGCATATGAGGGCGGTTCAAGGCTAGTATGAGGGGGAGGGCCGCGAGGCCTAAGGGTTTAGTCTAGATGGCCAGGGGGCTTTTGTTGGAGGAGGGAACGCCTTGGGACTGATAGTTTAAGGTGGTTTGGAGGACAAAGGCCAACGATAATGCTGGGGTTTGGGTTCTCAGAGGAGGGGAAGGGACCCTCCTCCATGACAACTGGATGAAGGTGACTGTCGGAGGTCCCTCAAATGGAACCAAAACCACTAGGGGAGAAGAAGAAGGGTGGCTGAAGAACACGGAGGGGAGACCAATCCAACGGGAAACAACGCCAATGATGGGAGCATATGAATAACAAAAAGAAAGGGGTTTTATTCATGGTAAATGAGAAACCAAATACATCAGGTGCAAGAAGAAGAGGAGAAAAAGCGAGGAACAGAACAAAGAAAGGAAAGGGGGGTTGAACAAAGGCGATGGCTCCCTGCTCTTCCCTCTCCACTGCTACATTTATCTCCCCCTCCCTCTCACTCTCTTGCTCTCTTACTCTCTGATGGCTACCGAAGGGGAGAATCCCTTCTTCTTCTTCTTTTCGGTCTGGTGGTCGGTGTGCATTGCTCTCCCTTCTTCTCTTCTCTTTTTCTCTCTTCTGAAGAAAATACTTCTTCCCCATTCTTCTTCTCCTCTCTCCGTCTGTTGCTCGCTGATGGAAGAGGGGCTTTTAAACCCCAACAGTAGGAGCTTTCGAGCGTGGAGTGACGAAGGCGAGAATGTGGGGAATTAAATGGGGATTTGACTTCCCCTCGTCCCCGTTGACAGAGGAGTAGCCTGCGTGCCTCACTCCCGTGTTGCCACGTTGGCCGTCCCACTGCATTCTAAGAATCCATAGGGGAGTGACGTGAGATCCTCCCTATTTGATGGGTCGTGGGGAGAGCGTGCCACTGAGGAAGTAGACTGTGCCGTTGAGAGGCATTTAGGGTGTGCCGGCGAATGGGACGTATGGGCGTGCCATCGAAGGGCGAAAGAAGCGTGCCGTTGAAGGGCATTTGATAGTGCATCGTGGGAGGCTTCGCAGTCATGCCGGGGAAGGCCCATTGGGAGTGCGCCGTTGAAGACTACCTTATGGAGTGCCAGTGAAGGGTGTATGCAGGGGTTGTACCGGTGAAGACACCCGAACTGGCTGTGTTGGCAAACGAGCCAGGTTGGGTGCTGATGAAGGAGCTAGGCAAGCGCTCCGGCGAAGGAGCCATGGGGCATGTGCCGACGAAGAAGCCAGGTGGGCATGCCGGCGAAGGAGCCAGGCAAGCGTTCCGGCGAAGGGGCGCTAGGGGCATCGTTGAAGGGGCATTGTGCGAGCCGTTGGAGGTAGACTTGAGCCCATTTTGAGCTCGATCAATGCTCTGCTTGGTTCTCTTCGGGGCCCATGAGTTGTGAGCTCCCTGGGAGTTGATTTCTTTTCGCTATCGTGACTCCGAGGGCAGCTTCCCGGTAGTGTGTGTGTATTCGGAGGGTCCGGATTGGGACGTGTTCTCCGCAGCCTCTTCAGTGGAAGTTGCCGTTGATGCTGGACTGGTCGGGACATATGGACGTGTAATTTTACACGTCCACAAATGCTCCCCACCCACGAGTAGCGCGGGCGAAGAATGAGCCGGACGGTGCCCGTGGGTGCATTGGTCTTTCAGGGTTAGACTTGGGGCTAGTCATCTAGAGAAGACGACGATTCAAGCCCGTGCCTTCGTGCTTATATTTCTATAAATGCGCGGGGACGAACGTCGGCCCGTGAGCGGCGTGCTGATGGAAGAGATATATATTGATGGTTTAAATACTGAATTAGAACGTTGGAGGCTTACCTTAAGAGTCTAAAATTTTTAAAATTAATAAGAGTAAGTCAGAGTTTATGCACTGTAATTTTAGTAATGGGAGAATGGCATAAGAAGGTATAGTTCTAATTGATGGACAAAGCATTCCTAAAAATAGTAGTTTTCGGTACCAGGGCCTATTATTCAAGAGAATGAAGAGATCTATGATGATGTTACGCACAAGATTAAGGAAGGTTGGCTAAAGTAGAGAAGCGCATCAAGAGTTGTTTATGACCGTCGTACACCAGTGAAATTTAAAAGGACGTTATATAGAATGACTGTGAGAACTGCTTTATTATATGGTACCGAATGTTAGGCTGTAAGAAAAAAACACATTCACAAAATATGTGGCGGTGACGAGGATGCTAAGATGGATTTGTGGTAAAACTAAGAAAGATAAGATTAAGAATGAACGCATCCGTGAGGACTTGGGTGTAACTCCAATTGATGATAAAATGAGGGAAATATGCTCAGATGGTTTGGACATGTTCACGAGTCGCCCTAACTCAGGGCTAGTTAAAAGATGTGATCAAATCTTAGTGGATACTAATAAACGAGCTCGTGGTAGGCTTATAATGAGATGGTGAGATGTTAATAGAAGGAACATTGACTTTTTGGGTTTAAATACGAATATAACACTTGATAGAATTCTTTGGTGGAATAAGATTCATGGAGCGAACATCAAATAATGAGATAAAGCTCCAATGTTGATGATGATGATGATGGACACTTTTAGTGATATGTGTGCAAATACAATTGCAATATGATAAATCTGCTATTTTCATTTTAACAATGGTGACATATATGCTATTTTCATTTTAATGATGATTTATATGCAAAAATCCCTTAAATACAAGCACCCCTTGACCCTTCCTCCCAACCCATCTGCGATGTGAAGCTCTAGGGTGTCTCTGCTGCGTACTCACCGCCACTGTCATCATCTGCCACCATCCCTCCCTCCCAGTGTGTGTGTGTGTGTGTGTTCGAGCCCATAAGGACCCCAGAAATAACAGTTCACAGCCCCACCCCATCCCACCTGGGTGGCACCTTTACTACCATCCACCTCACCAAGAATCGGGGGTCACACATGCGCACACATACACACCAAGTCTCTCTCTCTCCCCCCCCTCTCTCTCCACCCCTTGGCGTCTACTTTGCAAGGGAGCAAGACGGAGTGGAATCGAATGGAGTGGTGGAAAGCAACATGAATGTAATGAAATGGAGTAAAGCAAACTGAAAAGTAGATACCAAGGTGTGATGAGTCACACAATCGACATCACTTGATAGGAATTTGAATCAAAAGCTCGGGAGTAAGCAATCTTGGGGAGGTTCAATGAAAGAAATAGTTGTTTGGATAAAGAAGGAGTGTGCACGTGGGCATGAAGGAGATAATAAGAATGATCAACTTCCAGCGCGGTGGAAATACCCCAGGTCACAAACCTACACGATTGGAGAGCATTACCAGTCAATATGGATGTGCTACAACCAAGGTGGATCAAAGAAAAGGAATAAAGAGGATAGGATTCCCAACAAAGGAGTTTCCAAGGAAATACCCCAAAACGACAACAAGACGAACCAAGGACACAATTCGGCATGGAATATCTCTTATCTTGAAAATTAATGATCAATTGGCCATCAAAATAAATTATTAGAATGATTTTCCATGGTTAATTCAAAGGGCTACATGAATGCATGATGGGTTTAAAGGGAAAACTAAAATAAATTAAAATAGAATGTAATCAAGGATAATATTGTTAAACTGTCCAGACTGAGTCAAGACATCGATTTTGTGAGTAGATACTAAGCCGAAGCCTATTTATCCATACACAAACTCGCAAAAGGGAACCATCATCTCCAGTCTTAGATGGCTCAATGGCCTATCCGTATGACTAAGATTCCTCTGGAATCATCATTATTTTTTATGAAGGGAAACTCAAATTCCAGATTTACCTAAGCCCCAAGGTCCTTGATATAATCTAATAGCATAGATAACATATAGTAGAGATGGTGATAGCAATGAGCATGAGGGGAACTGAGATATGCAGTGCAAGCACGTGGGACTTGGATGGTGGGACCAAGGAGCTTCTTCCTGTGCTCAAAAATTCATTAGTCAAGATATAATGAAGCATAAAGCAATTGAAGTGTAGCAGCCATAACATGAATAGTATGAAGCATATGAAGCATGGCATAATAAAGCATAAAAACCATAGCTGTGAAAACATAGCATCAAAGCATGTAAGGTATATTCATCATTAGATCTTTAGCATTGTTTCTCATGAGGAGGACCAACTTGGCTAATCAGTTGACAGATGTAGATTGGAATGATAAAAATTGTTCATGCATTTTGGGATTTGACTTGGCTTGTTTATGCAATCAATGTCCATATCTTATGAGCTTGTTTGGACTTAATCAGGATATTTGTTAAGGCATGATAAATGTGAACATTTGCTTTGGTGAAAATGACTTGAGAGAGATTTAACTAAGTTATCAACCTATTTGTAATGTCAAGATTTTGTTGTCATCAAAATTAACTAGAGAGAGAGGTATGGGGTTTATTCGGCCTTTCCATCTTCGACTTGCTCTCGGGTGCCGAGACATACATGTTATATGGTCATTTTTTTATCATCCACAAATGCCCCCCATTCGCAGGTGGAGCTAGGGAGGGATGAGAGAGTGGGGCCTGTGAGTGTAGCCCACCTGATCACTATCCTTCATCATTCATTTCTTGTTTCTTTTCCCCTTCTTCTTCCTTTTTTCTTTCCTTTTTTTTGAACTACTTTGGGCAGCTGCCGGCATGGGTGCGGATGGTAAAGAGCTATTGGCACAGCCAATAATTGAAGGCTGTCGGCTTGGGCGTCGATTATTGAAAAGACTTTTGGCTCGCACGCCAATGGTTATAATGTCATCGACTTGGGTGCCGATATTTTGAAAGCTGTTAGCTTCAATGCCAATGATTGAAAAGCTATCGGCCTAACCGCCAATTTTTGAAGAGCTTTTGTATTCCTGGAAGTCTTCGAACAGCCGTCGACTCGAATGCTGATGGTTGGAGAACTGTCAACTTGGAAGCTGATGATTGGAATGTTGTCGGCATGAACGCCAATGGTCGAAAGCTGTCGACTTAGATGCTGATAATTAGGAAGCTGTTGGTTTAGACGATGATAATTAGAAGGCTGTCAGCTTGAGTGCTGATAGTTGGAAAGCTGTCAGCTCGAATACCAATGATTGGTAAGCTGTCGACTCAAACGTCGATGATTAGAAAGCTGTCGGCTTAACAGTCGGTAGTTGGAAAGCTATCATCTTATATGTCGATAATTAGAAAGCTGTCGATTTATATGTCGATAATTGGAATGCTATCAGCTTTAATGTCAATAATTAGAAAGTTGTCGGCTCTAATGTCGATAATTGAAAAGCTGTCGGCTTGGATGTGGATAATTAGAAAGCTGTCGACTTGGATGTCGATGGTTGGAAAGCTGTCAGCTTATATGTCGATAATTAGAAAGCTGTCGGTTTACATGTCGATAATTGGTTATACTCTGGGACACAGTATATTGTTATCATCAAAACCATCAATAAGGACAAAGAGGGAGCACATCAAACCCAACAGGTAGGTCAACTTCAAGCTTTCACAAGTGTCGACCTCAGGTCTTCGCAGAAGGAAGAAAAGCCAAAAACATTTCTAGTCTGTCGACCTCACCTTCACAGCAGGTCGACCTCAGGCTGATTCCAGAAGCCATTACAAACACGATTCTTTGATGTTGTGTCAACCTTAGGCTCTCAGGAGGTCGAAGCATTATACCTTGGCCTCATCATCAGAAGTATCAACCTCATCAAGCTCCAACTACAATCTGACAGGCAGACAGTGCTAGATGTGTCGACCTCAGGCTTTCAGGAGGTTGACCTTAAGTACCTTCACACAAGCCGTTTAAAAGGTGCTCTCTTAACAGTCGCGTCGACCTGATCTTCACTGGAGGTCGACCTTAGGCGTCTTCCAGAAACCATTTAAAGGAGCACTATCAACAGATGCATCGACCTTACCTTCATAGCAGATCGACCTCACTCAAGGAAAATTCAAATTACTCTGTCAGATCTATACTTTTCGAAATCCATCCAGGAACCAAAAATAGTAACCACAAACCTCCAAAAATATAGTTTTTGAGGTGTGGAAAAGGTTCCTAGGATAGTCAACTGTCCTTGTCATCATTGGGTTACCAAAAAAACATTTCTAGTCAGAGGTTCTATTAGACTTCATATGTGGGAAAGGTCACCTTTAAAGGGAACCTTCTTTTTGCTTCCACCCAATCAGAAATGTTGTCCAAGAGATCCTCTAGGACAGAAGGAAGTCCTTAATGCTGCCAGCCAATAAGGAAGAAGATGCTGTAGGTCTTCTCCTTCAAAGAACTCTTATTTATTCTAGCCAATTAGATTACAAATCTTTGGAGGGAAGCTTTTCTGCTGCTTGAGCCTATAAATTGGATGCCCCTTCCATGCATGGGTCTGCTGTTGCCTTTGCTGATGGTGGAGCCTGGAGTTGCCTTGGGCGTGAAGAGCAGAGAGAAAAGAAAATGAAAGAGTGATTGTCTTGAGCTTCTAGGAGATGATGTGAGTGGAAGACAGGAGAAGAAAGCATGCAGATAAAACAAATCATCCAGTCGTGTTTTTTGAAGAAGTTTTGATCTGCATCATGGTCATGTTAAGTCTTTCATTCTGCAGTAGTAGCTCGGACCTTTCGTCCAGTCAGTCAACAAAAAAACCTTTCACCTTTGACCTGGATTTTCTATTTGGATAAATGATGAAAGCCATCCAGGATAGACCTTACGTCTATTCTGACAAGAGCCGCATATTTCTTTATGTCCCACCGATGATGAAATCACCCGTTGATCGACCGACGCATTGCCCGTTCAACTATGAAACTTGTTCGGGATAGGCCCTACGTCTATTCTGATAAAACCCATACATTTCCTTAAGTCTCACTGATGATGAAACTCACGTATATTCTCACGTCCCACCTGTGATAATAATGATGAAACCTACCCAGTTTAGACCTTACGTCTATTCTAATAAAACCTATAAAATCCCTTTGCATCGGTATAAACCCTATAGCGATGATGAAACCTGCTATTCTGCCTTGGCGTCATGGCCTTCCGCCTAAGCCAAGTAGTACGGCGTCATGGCAATTTACCTAAGCAGTTTAAAAAACTCTGCCTTGGTGTCATGGCCTTCCGCCTAAGTCAAGTTGTACGGCATCATGACAATTTACCTAAGCCGTTTAAAAAACTCTGCCTAAGTTAAGTTGTACGGCGTCATGGCAATTTGCCTAAGCCATTTAAAAAACTCTGTCTTGGCGTCATGGCCTTCTGCCTAAGGCAAGTTGTACGGCATCATGGTAATTCGCCTAAGCCATTTAAAAAACTCTGCCTTGGCGTCATGGCCTTCTGCCTAAGCCAAGTTGTACAGTATCATGGCAATTTACCTAAGCCATTTAAAAAACTCTGCCTTGACGTCATGGCCTTCCATCTAAGTCAAGTTGTACAGCGTCATGGTAATTTGCCTAAGTCGTCTAAAAAAATGTTGTCTTGGCATCATGACATTCCACCTAAGCCAAGCCATTTAAGCATTCTACCTTGGCGTCACGGCCTCCTGCCTAAGTCAAGTCATATAGCGTCATGGCAATTCGCCTAAGTCATTTAAGATCCTGCCTTAGTATCATGGCCCTCCGCCTAAGCCAGGTCATATGGCGTCATGACCATACGTCTAAGCCGTTAAATACACTACCTTGGCGTCATGGCCTTCTGCCTATGCCAAGCTGTACGGCGTCATGGTAATTTACCTAAGCCGTCTAAAAAATTTCTACCTTGGCGTCACGACCTTATGTCTAAGCCAAGTCATTCGACATCATGACCTTCGGTCTAAACCACCCTTCTCACAGGGGTTTAGGCCAAAACGCCAACAAGGTGTGTCATATTTCATATATTCATGTATTTATATTCACTAGGGATTTGATATTACACCTTGGGTTTACTAATTCCATTTTTATTGGTTGTTGTCTTTGTTTCTTGCAAGGGTAATCAAAGAACAACACAGAACAAAGCAAACACTTATTTCTGTGAACAGTGACTGCAAATGAAAGGATGGATGCAAGACAGACACGTAAATTAATATGAACCGTGACATACTTTAGCAATGAATGCAATAGAGAAAGTGAAGGGTGATACCCAACAAATGCACCAAATGCACCGAGGAAGCACAGGAAATATAAATATGATATGCAAATAATGACACAGAGATAGAATATGATATGCACTGTGCAATAGATACAGGATATGATATGCTATGGAATATGCAAACAAGATGTGAATGGGACAGAATATGATATGCACAGGATAAAAGAATGATGCTAATGGTATATGATAGATAATGGTATGCACAGGGTAAAATGAATGATGAAATAGAATGGAGGTTTAAGAGAATAACGGGATGGATACTGTGAAATCTGAGAAGTGTAAGAGAAGTATGCAACAGGGAATTGGCGTCTTGTTAAATGGGCACTCATTCAATGAGCGCCCAATTGATTGGACACTATATTTTTTATCTTTTCTTTTTTGCAACAGGGCCAGAGAAATAACGCATGCAAAACAACCAATTAAGGAGGTGAAGGCACAGTCACAAACCCACGACAATCAAGATGTAACCCACCTCAAAACAAAATGGCGTCTGATGCACTTGACATTTATTAAATGGGTGTCCACTGTGGTGGACGCCATTTTTTGGCTTTATTTTTTAGCAGGATAATAGAAATGAAATTTATAACCCTACAGATCAACAATCACTGGGAAATAAGAGGAAAAGAGTGCCTGTGGAGCACTAATGAGAAATGCATCATGGGTGCAAATGGGAGATGGCACACATCAGTGCTTAGTGGACAGTAACCAAAAGGAAAATGGTTGGTGGTCCCACCGTGATCGTCAATTTGTAGATCTATTAAAAATTCACTTTTAAGATAATAGAATAAGCATGCGTCGGATGCTATATGGAGGGTGATCGCTAGAGACGCGAGGGCGTCAAAGGATATAATAATAAAAGAAACGGAGGGATCGCGATATATCACATGCATACACCTTGCGGAAACTAAAACATATATATATTGGCATCGAGGCATTAGAGGACAGATACCGATCGAAATTAAAAGTTAATAAGTGACTCCACCAATTCCCTCGGAATATTGCCCGGAATATTTTATTCTAAGAATGCTCGGCCTCTTCTTAAATTAGTAACGCTTATCCTTTTTTACCATCTACTGGAAGCCCTTGGTCCGTACGTAGGGGGACAGGGTTAACCCAGGTGATTATTGCCTGTGAGACGGTCCGTCCCGAGTAATTAAAGAGGTCTTAATTTCTCTTTGATAATGAGTGGGTCAAAATAAGGTTAACTCCGTTCCACCTCGAGAGGTGAGTTGAGAGTGATTAACTGGAGGTTAACCAACTCCCTCCACGTATCACAACATATTTTGTGTTAACTCAAGGGATATCTCTGAGATAAATAGGGGACAACGACTGAGGAGGGTAAAATCGATATGACCCATGAAAGATCCATTGCGTAAGTCCCGCTTCGGTCAGAGATCTACAATGCGCACAACGAGCCCCCGACATTCACGGCCCACAACGGGCAACCCAAGGTGGTTAGTCTTCGAATTCGCTAGCTCACAAAAGACATCAACTCAGGCACAACAGACGCCAGACAACCCTCCGACGATCGAATGTTATCTCCTACGACATTGACCTCAACTTCACTAAAGACGAGTACATCTGACAGGTACCGTAAGACTTGCCTGAGAGTCGCCTGACTCCGGAGGAACATACCCTCAACGGAAAACTCCCCACTATCACGGAGAGGCATTATCCCACTACTCGCGCCCTTCCCCGCTAGGGGATAGTCTCTCACCGCCAGAATAATCTCTATAAATGGACTTTCGTCGACGAACAAAAGGACATGAAAAAAAGGATCCTACAGACACGGTGAGAGAGGCTCTGACTCACGAAGCCTTGAGAGTGAATTCCACGAAGTAGAGCTTCGGTCATCTTCCGAGTACGCTTACTGTCCAGCGAGTACTCCCCAAGTGCTCACTCGAAAGGGCGAGAAGTCATGCGTAAGTTTGACCATCTCTCCAGCCTTACTCAATCACCTTTCATCTCTCTCTCTCTCTCCCCCTTATGTTCCTCTTTAATCTCCATCCTTTAAGATCTTGATTTAAGTATCGGAAGGTTGTTGTTGACATGCAAAATATGAACAGAGCTAAACCCCCTTCCCACCACCCCAGGTAATCACGCCACCATTCTTCACGTTGTAATTAGTTCTATTTGGAGTAGTTACTACACCTTCTCATGCTAATGGCTGTTCATTTCTTTTTCCTTTCTTGAGCTTTACTGTTTGTAGGACTTCGGCATTGTAGGACTACACAGGGCTCCTTGCCCTTGGCTGGTCGAGGATGAGGAAGAGGGACCCCCACCTTCTCCCTGTTTGAAACATCTCCCCGCGATCTTTACCCCTATGAGGTTCAGGTAAACACCTCTGGTGATCACGTATAAACTTAATGCTTTGAAACTATTCTTTGTAGGTACTAAGGTCTAGTTCGGAAGATTGAGGAGATACCAACGCACAACACTTTCCAAACGACCATCCTCCGGAACCTACAGGGTGGCCTCCCTTCCTTTGTCAAGAAGGGAGGTGCCCTCCTCCATGGATGGGCCACCGCCCCCCCTTCCTTGAGTCAAGGAAGGGTGTCCTCTCTCTAATGTTGACCATTCAAACCCCATTATCCTATTCAAATCTAATCTCCCACCCTTTTTGACTTATTCCAAGCCCATAAGCCCATTACAAGCCCATAGGCCCATTAACCTCTAGCCCATTCCCCCACAATAGGTCCAATAAAATAAAATGGCTAATTGTCCATGCAAGGACTAAAAAAGGGCCCAATAAGGCCTAAAAGTATGAAATAAAGATAGATAGCTCAATCTATGCATCCACGTCCTCCCCGAGCTGGAGGGACTCCTGTGTGTTCCTCGTACCCTGGCGTGTGCTGCGGTGTGTGTCCTCACCAATTCTCCCCGGGTGGGAGGAACTCGACCCTGTCGAGTAAGGGTCCCGGTCGCTCTGGTAGCGCTCTAGTAAGTCCGGGTCGAGTCGCTCTAGCTCGCCACGTGTGATCCAGGTGTCGTCGGTCTCGGGGCGCCCTCTCCAACGCACTAGGAAGCGTTGGTAGACCCACTCCTGGTGGTGGTCACCTGCTCGTCCAGTATGCATTCTATGTGCTCGCGCTGCCGTAATGGAGCTGAAAGAGGTGGACTCTCAGGTAGTGTGTCACTCGCAAGGGGAGGAGAAGGCCCAAAAGACTCGCTGGGAATCACCGCGGGGTCCCGATAGGCTACCAGATCTGAGACATTGAACGTAGAGCTGATGCCATAGTCATCTGGTAGTTCAATAACGTACGCATTTGACCCCACTCGCTTCAGGACTCAAAAGGGACCAACACCACGAGCCTGTAGTTTCTTCACGGTCCCCGAGAGAAACCGTTCAGGTCTAACCCTGATCATGACATACTCTCCCTTTGGCCACTCACGGGAAGGCCTACACAATGGCGTACGCGAAGTAACGTGGACAGCTGGCCACAACAAAACTATGCATATGCAGACCTCTAGGCGGCTGGACAAATAACTAGACAGACTCATGGACTCTCGGAGAGACAAAACCCAACGACTTCCTATGACTAACGACGAACACAAGGGACGCACTAAGGAAGACCCGGTAAGAATGATGGACACCGTCTGCATACACCAAGTGTAAAGAGAGGCTGACCCAAAACTTAATGTCGCGAGTCTCAACCCTTGTCAACCATCTCCGATTCGAGAAGACTCGTCCTCGGGTACAGAAGTGCAGGAGGATCAGGAGGTGGGTGACGGGAAGGTAATCCGGACGTTTGGTGTGGAGCACGGAAAAAGGGAAGTCCGGACGGTGTCTCTCGTACGCGTGGTAGAAACCAGACCACATCGCGTCAACATAGGGCGTTGACAGTGATACGATAGTCACAAGCGGTAGCGCTACAATAGGAGAGACGGGCAAAAGAGGGACGACTGACTGCATGGGGTCGGCGGATGGCACATCTACCGTGGACAAGGTAGGCGGGACAGATAGCTCCGGGACGATCGGTGATATAGGGGTGACTAGCTGCGCCGGGTCGTCGGATGGCACCGGGTTGGTGGGTAAAATAATGGCAACTGGCTGCACGGGGACGACCGCTGGGGCTGGGGTGACTGAAAGATCGGAGTTGCTGGCTGGCGCCTCACCCTGGCCCACTAGGCGCTCTATGGCATCACTCTCTAACCCCTCAACCTCAGCGAGGTACTCCTCGGCCAACTCCTAGTCAGCCTCATAACTCACTAGAATAAGCCCGGGTGGGGCATCCTCAGAGTGCGTGCCCTCAATAACAGTGGAGTGGGAAGAACACTGGTTGGTGACATGGCCGAACTCACTGCCGTGGTAGCACTACTGGCGAGACCCACTGGACTCACCTAAAGAGGGGCGGTTGCCCTTGTCATCTGGACAGGGTTGCGGGACAGACGGTTGGGGGTGAGTCACAGCCACGGGAGGCTATGGGTGAGTGGCTAGTGGTGGTGCGAACCACGGAGGGCAGACCAGAGGATGGGGCTATGGGACCCAAGGGTCCTGCCTTGGAGGCTTGGGTGGTCGCACCGGAGTGGGCGCCGTGGGGGCGGGCGCCGGGAGTGGTGAGAGGTGTGAGCCCGGTGGTGGAGAGGACCACTGGAAGCGGGTGTGTTCCTTCTGTGAGGGAGGCTGTGGGCGTTGTTCCCTAAAATCATACCTAGGTGGCTGAGGAGGGCGCACCACAGGAAACCTCGTGTACGACCGGCTACGGGTGTCGGGTTCGCATTGACTGGTGATGCTGGGGCGCTAGGGAGGCGCATACTTGGCACGGAACTGCTCTACCTCCAGCGCCATCTGATACGCAGACTCTAAGGTGGTAACGAGCCGACGGTCGAGCTCAGACTGATAACCCGGCTGTAAGCCGCTAAGGAATAGCGAGAATGTCCAAAATCTTTCTTCTTGCTCCCATATCTCAAACGCTACTGGTTGAACACAGCAATGTAGTCCGACACAGACATGTCGCCCTGGGTGGGAGGGTCCTCTTGAACGTTCTAGAGAGAGCGACCATCATAATCGAGATTCTGGCTCTGCAAATGGGCAGGTCGGTAACTCCCTCTCCTATCTCGGTCGCTCTCCAAAACACGGTCCTCGTAGAGGGGACATCTATGTGGCCTATCATAGGCATCACGAGCTCTAGGGGCGACATATCGTGGGTCCCCCATGGGTGAGGGGCGAAGGTACGGGGACACCTCGAGTGGGCATGCAGATGCCAAGACCTAGATGCGATAGCTGGGGGACTGACTAGGGTACTAGGCGGAGGTGACCCTCACGCATAGTGAGATCTTCCAGGCAGACTGGATCTGCCCTTCCGAAAACACTATTTAATATACCACAAGATCAGTCAGACATGCAGACTCAACTGACACCCTACACTCAAAATTGATGCGACTTACATTTGGATACTGTAGACACGCCAAATTTGATGCTAGGTTGGCTAAATCTCATGTTACTTTGTGACAATCAAATTGGACTTCAATATTTGCTTAATATGGAGTTTTTGTGTATTGCGAGTTTGTCCAAAGCCATAGTGGCCCCCTCCTGTCGAGTGACCTTTGCACCTAGAATGTGGGTCTCCGTGGCCTCCGGCGGGGTTTGTTCCTGAAGTTAAAACGAATGACAACAACAGAAATCAGTGGACAACTTCAAAGGGAGCCCACATAAAAAAATTCACACTTACAAGCACCTTCTCTACCAGGCTCAGAGAGGCGGGTAATATCGGGGCCTTCAAGACTAGTGCGGGAGACTCGGGTTCCCCAGATATGCCCTCGTTTGGAGATACCTCATCAGAAGAATAATCCTAGTCTACCATTTCACTCGACGAAGATTTGGTCAAGGAAAACACTTCTTTTATTGGAGAAGGAACCTCTGTATTGGAGCCTATGGACGGCACGTCCTCATGTGGGCTCGGCAATGGTGACTTCCCAGACCTTGGCCCCCTTCCCACGTATGTCTGCTTTATTGGGGGAATCACAGAAGCCACCATCAGCTGGGTAGCTGTCACATCAATGCCTGCCAAATGAAGAATGATTTAGATTAAGTGGGTCCTGTAGGCTCATAAGGGATAAAGGGAATCAACCAAAGGTAATGAAGAAAAGTACCCTCCCCAACTTCCACAGTAGGGGCTGATTCGTAGACAGTCTCTTCAAATGGTTGCACCACCTCGTGAACCCCGGCCTTACCCACGCCAGGAATAGAAATGGAAGCAGATTCCTTTGCAATGGCTGAAATAAAAAAAGAGATAAAAGATGCACATATATTATAAGAGGGTCCCTCTTGATACGCAAATAAGCCCTGAAGAGCTTCGAGAGCTAAAAGACCTAACCTGCAGGCCGACTCGGATCCACCCGGGTAGCGGCGAACTCTTCGAAGGATGGGGCTGGAGGAACTAGAGGGATGTTTGTCGGAGTAGGGGCAGCCTCTGTCTTCTTCCATTTTGGCTGCTACTGCTCAACTGCCTTGGTAGCAGCCAATGCCTCTTTCACAGGTGACTTTGCCCGAGACCGCTTCCTAGCCTTTGGCAGAGGAGTAGTAGTAGGGGCCGACTTCACCGCTTTAAAGTGAGGAGGTTTCTGCACGAATCGGATAAGGTTCCTATAGTGAGCTAGCTAGGCGCTGGAGGGGTGCTCTGTAGAAAAAATCAAAAAAAAAAATCAATCAAACATCGCCATGGAAAGGCACAACTATAAAAGGCAGAAATGTCTAATTTCTTTTAATTCCCCTGCCTCCAAGCCAGCTACAGCTACAAGTGAAGTGAAGGTTATTTGGAATATGAATTTCGGATTAAGACATGGAATCTGTGTTTCCACTTTAATTCATCGGATTAATTCTTTGGTCAGGGAAGAAAACTGATATTAAACCTACCAACACCATGGCTCATCTTGCAGGACACGCAGAATAAGAACAAGCAAACTCTATTCCTCCAAGTCCAACAAGGCCCAAAAGCCCGCCTCTGGCCCAATATAACTCAACTTGGGTTTGAAAGAACTTGGACTAGTGCTCCAGCCCAAAAAAAAAGGTCCCTTTTTCCGTCCCTCCTTTGCTCTCCACGCGCGCCCTCCTCCCCCCCCCGCCCCGGCTCCTCTCTCTCTCTCTCTCTCTCTCTCTCTCTCGTGGTGATGGGGACTGTGTGTAGGAGCACAAGATGGAGACTTCCCTTCTCTATCTCTTTCTCTTCGACGGTTTGGAGGCGGACGGCGTCCTCTTGGCCCGGCGAAGGCAGCGGCGGCGGTCATGGACGGAGGGCTGTGGAAATGGCTGCCCGGGACGGGGAGCTCAGGGTTTTCATCGTTGCCGGGGAGGTCTCCGGGGATTCCATCGCTGCCCGCCTCATGGCTTCTCTCCGGAGGCTGTCTCCTTTTCCCGTCCGATTCTCCGGAGTAGGGGGGTCAGTTGACCTATTCTCTTTTTACCATCCTCCGATTGCGGTTTTCGTCTTTTGAGCTTCTCGTCTGAGGTGCCATTCTAATAAGCAAGTCTGATTGGAAGTTGAAGAAAATATTGATCATTTCTCTCCACATTTTGGAGAGTAGTTGACTGGTTTCTGCATGATTATCATTGTATCGTTTCCAGCAGTTGCCAATTGAACGATTTTAGAGGTTTTGAATGGGCCCGTGAAAATGTTCTTGTTAATGTTTTGACGTTTTCAGTTTAAAATAGTTAAAGAAATGCATCCGTCGTTCATAAAATGGAGATCAAGTTTGTGATCAGGCAATGCCAGTTTACTCAGATACATGAACAAGGGATTAATCAGTTGCCAGGCGCACCAAATATCTCTCATGTATCATGTAACATTAATGTGCTTTCTTGGTTGAGACTATTATATCATGTCTCTTTTCGTTTCAAATGGATACCCATTTTCCCCTCTACGTTATCTCCTCGAATTAAAACTTTCGGAGCCTGGGTCAGTTGATGATGCTCCAAAAGGTTCCCTCTTGACTGAAGTGGTCCCCAAGCATCAAGCTTCCACACGGTCTTTGAATGTTTCTGGTGTAGAGGCAGAGCATGAGGCATCATTGTTGAAAGTGCCTATAAGGACGCCCTCACCGGGTGAAGAGTTGACTATTCCTCAAGTTTTAAAGGAAATTGCTCGGACACATGGCCATGAGCTCCCTTCAAATAGAAGCATGGAAATTATTAAGGCTGCACCTTTAGTTATAATCTCTGAGGAGAGATGTCGTTTGCAGTAGGAGGAACAAGTGTCCATGGAGGGATCCTTCCATGCTATGGAACAGGATGATAAAGTGTCTACAGGCTTACCTTTTTTCTCTAATAACGGGGATGAATGCAGGAATGCTAGAAGTAATGGCAGCGATAAGCAGGGGTGGCACATAGCTAACATCACAGAATTAGCTATAGTCAACCAGAAACTTGCCTCCTTTAAAAGTGGAATTGGGGATCTGTCGGTAGGGGTTCAATCTCAGGCTGAAAATATTTATATGCCCAATGCATTAATGCAAAAAGATCAAATGCTTCGGGTATCCTTTGAAGCTGGGAATAAATCTATAGGTGAGAATGTGCAGCAGCCAGTGACGAGGTCCAAGGCTAAATTATTAGCCTCTAGTATTCATCCCACTTCTAGTTCACAATGATAAGTCCTATCTTGATATGGAACATCCAAGGGATTGGGAATACGAGGGCTATGCACAGTCTTAAAAATCATATTAGAGGCAATAAAGTGCAGATGGTTGTTCTCATTGAGCCTAAACTTTCTGTTGATAAATTGGACAGCATTCGCCATAGCCTTAATTTTGATTATGCAACTTCAAATATGGAGGATAACTCTAAAATTTGGGTGTTTTGGCCATCTTCTTTAGCTGTGTCGGTTGTCCAAAGACATTCTCAATTTATTACTTTGAATATTCAGAATGGGGGCAATGTGGAATGCTTTATTTCTTGTGTTCATGCTTCATGCGAGGCGGCTAGCCAAAGGGACATGTTTGATCCTCTTCTTCATTTTGGTGAAACCATTGATAAACCTTGGGTTGTGGAGGGATATTTCAATGCGGTTCTTTCCTCGGAGGAAAAACATGGAGGCACCATGGGTTTTTTGAATTCCATGATTGATTTTCAGGGGTTTGTAGTGGTTATTTTTCTTATTTCTCCTCTTTTGATATGTAACTATGAAAGTCTTTAATTGCTCAACTTTATGTTCTTCCCTCTGAAAGAGCAACTGCATGCATGCGGGAGGTAGTGAGATACTCTTGTCAATGACTCAACTGATGAGATTGACTTCAACATTAATCTCCTGTCTTTCAGGAAGAGTTGACTCAGCATTGACAATGCTGGCCTACAAGTTTAGCCTATGTAGCTTAGTAAGACCCTCATTTACTGTGTAGAGTTCCTCTTCTTCTTCTCCTCCCGAGACGATTTTTTGCGTTCCTTTGTCCTTTGCCATGTTGGGAGGCTCGATAGTGGGTTCCCTAAAATATAATTGGGCATCCGTCAGGTTGCATTCATTTGGGCGAAATAGAGCTCAGTTAGCGAAAATTGAATGTTGTTTCCCATCCATTGCATATTTGATGCATTGGTGAAAAGTTAAAGGGACGACTCAATTTTCATGTAGCTAGAGTCTCCCTAACAGGGTTTTATATGACGAATTGGTGTCGATGAAGTAGAATGTAACTTTGGCGACGAAGTCATCCATAATCAACTCTATGTCTAGTTTGCCACGAGCACTTTTTGAATTTTAGTTGAAACTCAAAATCTTCACATCATTCACCCTTTGCAAATAGGGTATGAGGAATAGACTGAAAAAGTTTTGAGCGGCATTATATTGACGAACGCCCCTGGATCTACCGGGATCTAGTTTAATTCATGCCCATTAATCTTCCACTACATGAATAGAGGGCGATTGTGGCATGGAGAAGATAGCAACAAGTCTTGCTCTAAGAAGGTGATGCTTGCCGAGAATGCCTCATAAGCTTGAGCTCGAATCTCAGCTGCATGGGCCTCATAGACCTCTAGTTCTTGGCATATCTTTATAAGAGCTTCCCTTAACCTTTTACTCCAGGCGGTCGATTCCCATACGGTGATGGTGGTTGGGAACCGTTTCATATGTTGGATCATTTTGCAATCAACCCGACCTTGGGTTTGATCCAAAGGAGGGATTATTTCCACAAAGGGCTTGTATTGTCCATTGAGCCGCTTATCTTGCTCGGTCATCCTCTGATCATTGGGCTCATCCTGAAATAATGAGGCTAGGGAATCTTCCTCCGGGGGAGGTAATTCAACATTATCTTTGCGAAAGGGACCGGCTTGAGCTTAGTCACTAGGTTAGAAATTATCTTAGGGAAAATCTTCCCGATTCTAAGGGAAATTAACTAAACATCTATTTCCTCAGGTACCACGATTTTTCAATGGCTCATCGAGTGAATTGGGACGAGATGCAACAAACTATGGTGGGTCTTACCCAAGCGCTGTAAACTGTAGCCCAAAACGATGCAAGGGCTGGCGCGGGTAGCTTACACAGTAATTTTCAGAGTTTAAATCCCCCACGGTTCTCTAGATCTTCTAACCCAGACGAAGCGGAGAACTGAGACGAGATGGACCATATATTCAATGTCATGCAATACACCAATCAAGAGAGGGTCCGTCTCACCACATTCCAGCTAAACAAAGATGCCCGTACTTGGTGGAAGTCTATTCCGGCACTGCTTGCAAACGCACCCCATACCTGCGAGGGATTTCTTACACTCTTTCGAGCCAAGTACTTCTCCGAGCATGCCAAGGAGAGGAAGGCAGCCAAATTCGCATCACTACATTAGGGAATGATGTCAATGGTGGAGTATGAACTTCAATTCTCTCGACTAGTCTCTTATGCTCCCCACTTGGTTAGCACAGACATCTTAAAAGCCAACCGATTTATGGACGGGTTAAGACCCGACTTTATTCAACAACTTGGGTCTCAAAATATCTGTATATATGCGAAGATGGTCCAGCGAGCACATCTATGCGAAAGGGCCTTGGAGAAGGTCGAGAAACTTAAAGGCAGGAAAGAAGAGTCGAGCCGGAAACATGATAGGCAGGAAGAAAGAGAAACGAATAATGACAAATCCCATCACAATAAAAGGTCTCGTAATGGGAACGAAAATGGTAATGGGAAAAGGATTGAAAATGACAATGGTAATGGAAACCGTAAAAGAGCTAAGGAGGAGGAAAGGCAGGTCATGGTGACTTGCTCATTTTGTGAAAAATTTGGACACTCGACTGAAGAGTGTTGGAAGTGTCTCGACGCTTGTCTCAAATGTGGAAGTCAGGAACACCGCTTGCCCATGTGTCCTCTCGTAAAGGAAGAATCTTCAAGGGATAACAATGGACGCGAGCAACAAGGTCGACTTAATGCTATCTAGGACGGGGAAGGTAAGATGGTTAAAGGTATCACCTTGACTTGTTTACATATTAGCATTACCTTAATTATCAGTTCGACTAATTAAAACACATTATTCGTAACACTCAAACGATAAATTTCGTCAAAAATCTGTGAGCACAAAATGTTGCCACTAAATGTGCGCATGCGATGATAAATATAAAAGGAAAAGACCTATGATCCCAACCAAGGAAAAGCAACACAAATAATAGTAAGGAAACCTACTAAGATCGTATTACTTACCTTGGCAAAGAAGGATCAACCAGAACCTTGGTCTAACTATAAATGTGATCCTTGTGTAAGGCGCATTCTAACTAGAACACGGTCTCCTTAAGCGTCGTGACCTGAAAGTAGCCTCTGTAGATTATGGAAAATCCACTTAAAAGGGAAAAATTAATTATATGCGACTAAGAAGAGGGGGGAAAAGGAGAAAGGGGAGCATGCGTGGATGCTATAGGGAAAGGTGATCACCAGAGACACGCTGGCCTCAAATGATAATAACAATAAAGAATAAGGGAGGGATCACGATATAAATACCTTTAAGTGCAGAGAGATTATGAGTGTCACCTTCTCTTTTAATCGGATGGCAGATGAAGAGAGTTTTCCTTATTGATTACCATTGTAAAAATAACAAACACCAACAAAAGATTGGATTAGAAACCAAGGTGAGTGTAGCATCAAATTCTATCAAGGATAAACATGAAGAGCATGAAAAGAGACACACCTTGTTCGTGTTGGTTTTAAACCCCTATGCAAAAGGGTGGAAAATAATGATGATATGGTATAGAAAAGAGAGACATGTGCAAGTGTTGCACAAAGGGAGGTCTCAACGTGGTTGAGATGAGAATAAAAATATATAAAGAGGATGCGGAAGATGATGCATGCAATGCAAGTTAATGAAAATAAAAGAAGTAGAGAAGAAGGAAGCTTATTGGTTTTGTTGGAAAGGGGCTTCAAGATCTCCAATTGTTCTCCAAGGGAGGAAGAAGATGCTCCAAGGATGAAGCTTTAGAGCACGTGGGAGTCTCCTTCTCCACAAGAGATGCCCTTTCCTCCAACAGACTCTCCCCAAGGTCCAATTGTGCAACCTTAAACACAAGGGAGAGAGGGTCCGTCTTTATAGGGTGGAAATTAGGAGTTTAATTATATAAAATTAGGAAAACTAATTTTATTGGGATTTGAAAGAAGATATTCATTGGCCAAGTGTCCTCCCAACCATAGAAAGCCTTAGGGACACTTGCCCTAGTGAAAAATGAGCTTAAAATGGGGAAAGATGGAGGTTCTGCCAGATTCATATGCTAACATCGTGGTCTGTTTCGCTTTTTGATTTTTATTTTTTTTGCAGGTTGTTCATAATGCCTCGAGCTAGGAGGGGCCACCTTCGCGGCTCCAGGAGCCAGGATGGGCACTCTGCCCCTATTGCTTCTCATAGGCTGATGCCGCCTTTGGGGCTGCCAACGATTACAGTCGAGACTTTATTTTCCCTTGACAGAGGGCTATGCATTATTGCTTCTAGCCTGCTTCCAGAGGGGGCTCTAGGTGACGGCATGGTTGATTTGACATTGATTTCTAGACGTGGCAGCTGCTACAAGTATGAGCGCCCAAATGGTTATCCGAAGCACTATCCTTTGGACGAGTATTTGTTTCCTTTCATTCAGAACTTTGTTTCCGAGGGGATGGATAATGATGACGGCTATTTGACTGCGGAACGTGTCCAACTCGAGAGGACTATTCTGGTAGGCCGTGATAGTATGCTCGGTTGCTGCGGCGTCTCTTTTCCGAGCTTCCCCATGGGTATCACATGTTAGATTCAGTTCCCTGTTGCTGCTCAGTTGGGCTTTTTCAGTTCCGAGATTGGGTGCCCTACTCAGACTTGGACTTTTTCAGCCGCTGCTTGGGATTTGGGTGGGAAGCATAAGACAGTTTCGGATTCCTGCTTAGGTTGCTTTTTGGCTCCCTCTGGTAGTCGGTTTGCTTCAGAGGGGTATGATAAGCTATGTCTTCTGGACAAGGTTATGTGTGGTTCCGCGCCCAGTTGACATGGTAAGTGGGCAGTTGTTCCTTCTCACAGATTCCATTTGGGGGCCACAAAATTGCTCATGGGCGTCCTCCACCTCTATAGCAGGTTGCTAGAGCTTGTTGGCATCCGCCATGTTGTGACTGCTGCCCTGTACCGCTATCCCTGCTACAGCAGACTCTTGCAAGCTTTGGCGGAGAGATTCAACCGTCGATTCAATACTTTTACTACAGCCGACGGTGAAACAGCTTTTGACTTGTGGAGCTTCCACATGATTTTAGGTCTCCCTATATCTGGACGCCCCTATGAGGAGGTATGTCTTGATGATCTCCACAGAAATTATTCTACAGGCACGGGAGAGTATGGCCTTTCTTTGAGCTTTAGGTGCTTGATGAAAGTTTGGCGGGATCTAGCCCATTTTGGCAAAAGAACAGTACCTTTTGCCTCTGCCGGCATTGTTAGAGTTAGTGGGACGTTAGCGTCCCATAGTCACTGATCTCGCATCGAATGGTGGTCATTCGGGGCTGGTAGGAGCCCGGGAACCCCATTTGGGTTGATTTTGTAAAATTGCCCATTTCTCGCTGTTTCTTAGCCGATTCGACTCCTGCCGGAGTCTATGTGATTGCTAGTGTGACTGTGGATGTATCCGCTTTGTTTCGGAATGAACGGGGCATGGAAAGGCCACGATCGGGCTGATCCTGCGATTTGCTCGCCATGACGCCTTCGCGGTTTAATGGAAACCGCTTACGGCTTAGGGCGGCTGGTTTCTGACTGTTTAGAGTAGGTCGATGGGTGTCTGTGCGGTCGCGCGATAGACCACCCAGTGGATGGCACGGCCAAGTCTGAGCCATCCAGTCCTGTCGAGTGGCTGGTCCCTAGTCGTTCAGGTTTCTTCGCTGTGTAGAGCGGCTAGCCACTAGCCGTTCTGCTCCCTCGAGTCCATTAAGCGGATTCCATTGGTCCGTTCATTGGCTTGAGGTGGTTCGTGGGGCGGATTTCCCCCAACTGTTCTGTGTTTTTTAGCGGTTTGGTCAAAATCGTTCTGACAGTTGATGGGGTTTGACCGAGCTACTGTAGTAGGTCGGTTCGACTGAACGGCCTGTTCCAGACCGTTCAGTTCCCTTGGAACGACCTTATCCAGACCGTTTCGTACCCTTTGGGCGGCCTCTAGGAGACCATTCAGTCCCATTGAGCGGCCCTTGAGTGACCACGCTATGGGTAGAGTCTGTTGTGTTGTTGGTTAGCCTTGGTGGTCTAACCCTTGGTCCATGTCTTAGGGCGACGTGTGTGGCGGTTCTTATTTAGACTGCCGAGTCCGTGTTTCAATTTTCCGATTGTCTTGGCTTGACCTCGTGGTTCGCCCGTTGTCCTGGGGATTTCTTTTGGGGTCCTATGAGGGCTAAGCCTATGTTGTGAGGTAGCCAGGTGTCTTCTTGCTTATGGTAGGATTCTCTTTCCTATTGTAGAGTCGTCATTGTCTAGTTCCGGTCAACCCGGTGTGACCCAGTGGTTGACAGGTGACCTTACGTGTGTCTTGGTGATTCTGTCCAGTTCCAGACATGATTCTCTATGTCGGGAGGTGTAGTCTTACCTCATTCTGCGTATCCAGATGTGTTGAGGGTCCTCGGTGTTCCCTCAGGTCTCCGTGAGTCATTTCCTATTCTACTGCAGTGCTGGTGAGTGGAGGCCCATTGGCATCATGATTCATGACCATAGAAATGGCCAAATCCCACAGCGAGGTACTGAGAGGGGAAAGTCTTCCTACTGGGCCTACCTACTGCCCGTGGCAAAAATGAACCAGAAGAATCATTACGAAGGGAAGAGGGAAATCATGTAAGCCACCGGCGGTTGGCAACCCGGAGCCATACTCATGAGGTTGAGTAAGCCCCGGGCCAGTGGTCGCCATGACATAAACGAGTAAGCCCCGGGCCAGTGGTCGCCATGACAGAAACTAATCCATCACGCGGGTAGCACGCTATCAACGGGGAGAAAATACATGTTCAGGGAGTAGGGAGCAGGCGTAGCAAGGGGAGAAAATACAGAGGGAAAGGGCTGCAAAGATATTAAACAAAAAAATTCTAGACCAAAAGCCCAGTGCTTCATTCATTCAATATGAAAGAATACATCAGATGTAGCCTTATCGGGCAATGAAGGATAAAAAGAAACACAAGGACCCACCCTTGAATGAATCTCTTTCCCTCTCTCCCTCACTCCCTGAATCTCTATCCGCTCCGGTGGTTCTCCCAGGCTCTCTCTCTTTCTCTCTGTGTTTTTTCTTTTGCAGGATCTCTCCCTCTTCTTCTTCTCTCCTTCTTCCGCAGCTACAGCGTCCAGAGAGCCAAGAAACTTCTTCTCTATCAGAGTGGCCTTCTTACAGGGGACGCGGAGGCCTCCTCGCGGGAGAAGACTTATGTTTCTCCCTTTTCTTTTTTTTTTGTTTTCTGCCGCCGCTTGCTACTGTTGCTCTCGTTCCTTCTTCGCAGGGGGCGCGGCGGAGCAGGCCGGCCTCTCTCTGCACGGAGTGGGCTGGCCGCGGCAGTCGCTACACGCTCGAGCACGCGTGAGCAGAGTCTTCCGAGCTGGGCACGCATGGAGGAGCCGTCCAAGGCTGCATGCGTGAGGGAAGGTCAACGAGCAATAACTGCTCAGGGGGGAGAAAGAAACGCAACCAGGTAAAAAAAAAAACGGTCCGTGCGATCCATTTTTTTTCATTCCCTTTCCCCTTTTTTTCTTTTTTTTCTCCTGGCCCTTCATTCCTTCTATTGCGCATCTGCCCCTCGTGTTTTATCTTCTTCTCTCTCTCTCTCTCTTTTTATTGCCAACACCGCGGCATAGTCGGCAAAATTAAATCATTTACCTTCTGGGTCAGCATCAAGACTGGTTGATGTACCCATTGGTGTAGCAATTTCCTTGGGATTCTGTAACTGATATTTCTTCAGAATATCTTTGATATACTTTCCTTGTGTGATGAAGCTTCCTTCAGAGGTTTGACAAATCTGTAGTCCAAGGAAAAACTTCAACTCACCCATCAAACTCATTTCAAATTCATTAGTCATTAGATTAGAGAATTCCTCACACATGGATGGTTTAGTTGAACCAAAAATGATGTCATCAACATAAATCTGAACAACTAGAATATCCTTGTTATCTAGTTTAGTAAACAAAGTTTGATCCATCTCACCTCTTGTGAAGCCCTTATCAATGAGGAATGATGTCAGCCTATCATACCAGGCCCTTGAAGCCTGTTTTAATCCATATAAGGCCTTATCCAACTTGTACACATGATCAGAAAAATCTACACATTCAAAGCAAAGAGGTTGTTTGACAAAAACTTCTTCTTTTATTATGCCATTTGGAAAAGCAGATTTCACATCCATCTGCTAAAGTTTTATTCCTAAACTGCATGCAAATGTAAGAAGAATCCTTATTGCTTCAAGCCTAGCCACATGGGCAAAAGACTCTTCAAAGTCTACCCCAAACTCCTGAGTATACCCTTGAGCAACTAACCTAGCTTTGTTTCTAACAATCTTTCCTTGCTCATCTGTTTTATTCCTAAAAACCCACTTTGTTCATATGATGGAGCCATGTGAAGGTTTAAGAACAAGGTGCCATACCTTGTTTCTTTCGAACTGATTAAGTTCCTCATGCATGGCATTAAACCAATGATTGTCTTTTAAGGCATCATCAATATTTCTGAGTTTTATTTGAGAAACAAGAGCAAAGGAATTGAGCTCATTTTCAATTCTTAAGTAAGACCTAGTTCTAGGGGGATCATTAATATTACCAATGATGTTTTCCAATGGGTGATCTCTGAGATTTCTAATATTGATCAGTTGATTACCTGAGATCCCATTTACCTCCCCCTGAACTTCTGGCTCTTCATTTTCATCTTCAGTCTCTTGTTCTGCTTTCTCTCTTCCTTTGTTTTCCAAAATTTCTCCTACATCCTTATTCCTACAAAGGTCATTTTTGGCTCTGTTAGATGTCTCATAAAAATTACATGAGGTGTCTCTTCAATAGTTTCAAATTTCTTATTGTAAACTCGGGTTTGTCAAAAAATGGCAACCATCCGCAATGTAGTTAGTGTCAAACTGACCGCTGGGATGTCAGGATCCCAACCCCACTAGTTTCGTGTTCGTTGGTCGTCATTTGAGGCCGATAGGAGTCCGGGAACCCCGGTGACTCGATTTGGGTTGATTCGTCTGAATCACCCGGATCTCGCGATTTAATGCGTTTCGTTGTGTGCATGTGGTGTTTTTGGAATCGCTAAAGGATTTCCCACCGTTTGGATGTATTTCCCCTGCGCTATGGCGTGCATGGGGTGTGGAACGGGCCGATTTGGCCGTTTCACTATTTTCACCGTCGGATTGGCATAATGGTCCTACCAGAGACCATTGTGTGCATAACGGTCCCCCGATAGTTAGAGATCGTTATGCATCGTTCATTGATTTTTGTCTTCGGAGGTCTTGGAGCATAACGGACCAGGTCTAGTCCGTTATGTAGAGCATAACGCCCCTGTCCAGGTGCGTTATGGTCGCGTGATTTTTGAGACTAACTGCCATGTCAGATCTCTCGACGACCATGCCTACCTCGAAGACTGTGTCAGTCGGTTTGCATAACGGACTTCTCCTCACGCATTATGGTTAATATAACGCCCAGGTGTAGATCCGTTATGATCCATTGACCGATGTTTTGACTGGGTATGGAGGTTGGTATAACACGCCTCACCTTGTGCGTTTTGTGGCTATGACAAACAGATTCCGGTCCGTTATGTGCCCTCGGTCTATGGTTAGCATGTTTTTTGTGTTTGTTGGGTATAACGCACCTACCCTTGTGCGTTATACTAGTATGACGTGCCTGTTATGGTCCGTTATACTTCCTTTGGTTCGTGTTTGGGTCTACTAGACATAGCGCCCCTCCCTGGGTGCGTTATGTTGATATAACGCCCCTATGCTGGTGCGTTATATCATCTCTTGTAGTTTTTAGTCTGGTTGGCATAACGCCCCTCCTATGGTGCATTATGTGGGTATAACGCCCCTATGCTGGTGCGTTATAGTCCTGTTTGCCGTGGCGACCGTTAGTTGATTTTGTGTAGTGTGTCTGTCTGTCTTAGGTCCTTGTTTAGGGCGGTGTCTGTCTGTCAGTGGTTGTCTGGATCGGTCGGTTTAGGTGACTGGCTGTGATCTTTTCCTAGGCGTCTCGTTTCCGAGCTGAGGGACGTGGGCTCCTTCTTCCTCCATATGCTCGGTCATAGTGATAGAAACTAAGTAACCGGCACAACCCTTCCTTAATAATTTCTCGACTAAATACGTACTACAGTGTCAAAGCTTCGGTGGAGACTCTAGACTATCCCCCAGCCACAAAGAGGTCGGTGTCAACCGAGTCATGCTACGTGTCCAGTATCGATGGCTCGCTGAGTCGAGCCGTACTCTGGCTTGGGTGTCCTCACCAGTATTTCTTGGAAGTTGTGCTCTCAGGACGTGATCATGGTCCTAGAGATGCATTGTTCTAAGAGTTGTTGTGGGTCATTGCTGGTAAACTATGCATGACTAGTCTCTTTTAGTCGTGTATTTAGCTGTAATTGTGCCTCGATGTGACCCAACTTGCAGTTGTGTCCCGTGGTTCTATGTTGAGAACGGAGCCGGGATTCTGCAGGTGTTGTTGAATTTGTGTGTTAGTTTATTGGTTGTGTTTAGCTTGGGAGGAGTTCCCTGTGAGTCTAAATTTGGCCTTGTGTGGACCGTGATCTTGTCAGTTGGTTGTATTGTACTCTTCTACCGTGGTAGAGTTAGCATGCGACTCAAATCAGATGGAATGTCTGAGTGAGGACTGACTTGATTATGATTGTGGTCTAGTGCTGTCATTGACGTTCTGTGCGCAAGTTTCGTTTGTTCATTATGATGTGGAAGTCGATGGTTTGAGCAGTCAGCTGAGATGATTGTTTCTCTCGTGAAGAGCTGATACTTGTGTTATTGGTGGTTGTTTTTCGTGACATGAGTTGTGTCTCCTTTTCCCTGCGAGACGATAGCGATGCTACCCTATTTCGGAGGTGCCAGACTTGTGTTCCTTGGTGTGTAGTGCTCATTCTGCGGATCGATTTGCCTTGAGATCTGAAGCATGATGATCTTGTTTGTGATCATGATCTGGCAGTGTTCCTCTGAACTATTTTTTTTTGAGAATCGTGATTTCGTGTTGTTATGATAGGTGTTTGAGGTTTGGCTGATGCTTGGAGAGCGTAGCCAGCATTTGGGTTGTTCTTCCCTGTTCCCTTGTTAGGTCCTTAAATTTTGAGGATGAAATTTCTAAAAGGAGGGGAGGATGTAATGTCTTGGATCCTTCGGATCGGAATCAGAGAGCTTTAGGACGCTTTCGTGGGTCCCGAATTGTGCTTTACGATCTCTGCGGGTTTTTCCCCTGTATAAGTTGCGAGGAAATTTCATAAATTTCCCACCGCTTAATAATGCAAATGGATTTAAATCATATTTAAACCCCTTTAATTGAGCTCAGAGGGCGCATTGCGCCAAGGTTCACGACCTAAGGCAGTTGGTCCACCGTGCCGGCACACAGAATAGTTCACATGATAGCTATGGACAGAGGCGTAGTGCACCTCATCTTCTCCCCCACGCAGACACAACCCTAGTGGCGCCCTTCGTGAACAGGCCGCAACCGCCGCCGCCAGGAGTGGCGTCCCCCGGCCACGGCTGGCCACCGGCGTCGTCGTAGGACCGCCGACGACCGACAGGCGACAATGCTGGTGCTGGATGCGGCCAACGGATGCCGCGAGTAGGGGTTTCCCAACCCCGGAATCACCACGTGAACAGGGGACTCTCCCCTGGTTTGCCAGCCCTCCAATAGGCCATCAGGGCCACCCATGACTATCGTGAAGGTTCCAATGCCCAACCCTTGGGCTGCCATGGCCTGCCTCGACACTGGGAGCGATCTCCGCTGAGTTAGCCGCGAAGATGGGGTTTTGTGAACTTCTGATTGAGTCGCGTACAGGGGCTGCCATCGATGGTTGCAGGGACGCCAGCCAGCAGTCAGGGCACCGTGGCGGCCATTTGCGACCCTTGCGGTAGCCGCCGGCAAGCCCTAGAAGGCCTAGCATCACCGGTTGTTGTTTGGCCCCATCTCCATGCTCTCCAGCCCCATCTCATGGGGTGCCACGTTGCCATGAAAAATCCCAAGAAAAATAACTACAAAAATACAAAAAAATCTTAGAACAAGAGAGAATCACGAGCAATCAACCAAGCTCTGATACCACTGTAAGGATTAGGGCTAGGATCAGAGGAACGCAGTGAAAATGAGAAATAAAGATTTTCAACCCGGCCGTGTTGATTGCTCATATGTGATTCTTGATGATAATATAGAACTATGAGATCCGATATTACCTCTGCAATTCTCAAATCGCAGCGAAGTGGAAGCAATCCCTCATGAGGGTAATTAGCCACGCAAGTGAACGACCTCTAGCGGTATCCACACGGGCACGAACAGTGGAATCTCCTCGTCTAAATGCCCCCACGATCGATCTCCTCCACGGCATCTCCTTGATCTCTACACTAGAGATGAGAGGAAGAAGAGAGAGGAGAGAGAGGGGGCACCCCTCCCAAGGAGGAGAGAGAACAACCTACAACTACAACGGTCCATGAGTCCTACGACTCTGAGTCAGGATCATCGCACATAATGGAACAAGCTGCCAATCGGTCTAATCCTAAGCCAAGAAAAATGACGCTCTGAGAAAAATGACACACGGAGACCTAAGGGGACACTAAGAACCCTCAGCACATCTGGATATGCAAACTGAGGTAGAATGGCACATCGAGGCATCCAGAACCAATGTCTCGAATTGAACACGGCCATCGAGACATAACAAGACTTCCTGTCAACCACTAGGTAATCCCGGGTTGATCGGAACCAGACATGACACCGACACACTAACACATCCACCGCCACAGCAAGACAAGCAAACAGAACCAACCTGAACAAGAGCGGCAGACGACGACAACACTCTCGGCAAAGCAACTCGTCAGTCAACTACTAGGGGAAACCCAACAGTCAAGAGACAACTGCTACGCGACCAGAGACAAGAACAATGGCAGCTCCTACATTGAGTCGTTAGGGTACCATCGAAGTCTAGGAAAAGACCACAGCTAGTCACCTAAACTGACCAATCCAGATAACCACCAACAGTCAGACACCACCCTAAACAAGGACCTAAGACATACGGACACACAACACAAAACAAACCAACGGCCGATACGGAAAGCAGGACTATAACGCACCAGCATAGGGGCGCTATACCCACATAACGCACCGCGGGAGGGGCGTTATGCCAACCAAACCCGAAGACTACAGACAGATGATATAACGTGCCAGCATAGGGGCGTTGTATCAACATAACGCACCACGTATAGGGCGTTATGTCAACCAGATAATTACACTAATAAAACGACGTATAATGGACCACTATCAGCACATTATACCAGTATAACGCATAAGGGTAGGTGCGTTATACCCAACAGACAAAAGAACATAATAACCACAGACCGAGGGCACATAATGGACCGAGACCCATCTGTTATAGCCACAAAATGCACAGGGTGAGGCGCGTTATATCAATCACCATACCCAGTCAAAATATCGGTCAACGGACCATAACGGATCTGCACCTAAGTGTTATATTAACCAAAACGCACGGGGAGACGTCCGTTATGTTAATCGACTAACACGATCTTCGAGGTAAACACGGTCATCGAGGGGACTGACATGGCAGTCAGCCTCGAAAACCACCCGACCATAACGCACCTAGACAGGGGGTAGAAATTTGGCAGTTTCAACGAGTACTGTAATTTTGTCAATTGTCACTGACTTCAGCACACCTAGAGCACCTATATTCAAAAAATCCTTGGAAAATATAATCGAGAGTTATCCTCGGAAAATATAATCCAGAATGGTAGCTGTTAGTAATGGGACGGACCAATTTGCAAGAAATAGAAATGGCATATGTATGTTCACATTTCCGTAGAGATGATCCTGGTAGCAAAGTGAGTACACCGTGAATTGAAAATTTTCTTATTTTAATGTGCATTTTCATCAAGATCTGATTTTTAAATATATGTCAGTACGGACAAGATATATCATCCCACCAGCTTGCCCCAGTAACATGGTATTTAGGATACCATGGAACGCCAAAACGCAACAGAAGTTGTGAATACGGCAACATATGATAAGTGATTACTGATTTATGCAAGTTAAGCAGAAATGTCCAGCCTTTCTTGGATATTTCTCACGTCAGAATTGTAACCAGCTGAACTCAATTCCTCCTGCGATCATCAAAACCAAATTCCACATGCTTTCAAGCAGTCATTCAAATCCCTAAATGTATTACGCCTAAAACCAACAACTGGGGTCATCCAATTCTCTCTTTCTTCCCTCCTTTAAACCCTAGAACACTTCGTGCATTGTGTGTGTTGTGCGCAGAGAGAGAGAGAGAAACGGAGGGGAAGGGATGGCAAACCTATGCCCAGATCCGGGTGGATGATGGCGACCTTGAGGTTGGGAGGCCCGTCCCCGCGCGTCATCCTCCTCTCGTTTCCAGCGGCATGAAGAAGCTGAGAAGGCGGAGGGGAAGGGCTACCGGCACCTCTTGACCTTCTAGAGCACGTGCCAGCCGGTGTCCCGCACGTGTCCCGCACTTCTGCGAGACCTCGGCTAGTTTTGCCTCTGGGCTGACAACCTGATTAGGAGTAATCCATTCTGAGTTTAACAAGACCTTTGAAAAATTGGTAGGATACTACATTAGATCTCAGGGTCGAATGCGACACCCGGAGTTTGATAAGTGTCATGTGTACGAGAGAAGGGTGTGGGTCCCATCTGTTTCTCTCTCAAGGGATTTGATATTCGTCTCTCCTAATCCGATAACAAAGTAGTCCTAAGAGAGTAACTAATTTGAGAGTAAGTAGATGGACTAATTTATTTTCAATTCAGCGTGATTTAATAAATAATAT